>CAUYUJ010004909.1:10000-65893 GCA_963575745.1 Prorocentrum cordatum | reverse complement strand
TTATTGGCGACTTCGGGAACGTACATGGAAACGCGCAACGGGCAGTCAATCTCCACCGTGGTCCGTGTCCACCACTGATCCGACGGTCGTCAGCGAACGCATGTTTCTTGTGAACCCAAGTATTTGCCCATCCATGCGAGCGCCAATGAACCCACATTTGGACCACTGACTAGGTGATGATCAGGTGATGTCAGGGGCACAATGGCCAGGGTATTAGATGTCCCCTTGCTATTGCTAGTGTAGCTGATGTCCAGCTATTATCACTACTCTCTCATTGGTCCTACCGCGTGCTACGACGTACTACGACTACTACTGGTACTAGTGTTACAAGTGGAAATCGCATCAATACGTCGACTACGATTATTGTAGTGGCCTCTGGTCGTGCCGCCGGTCAGGGGTGCTGCCGATGGTGCTGGGGTTCACGTGCTGATGTTATGTTGCTTGGGTGCCCGTAGGCTGGCAGCTGACATATTGTTTTGGCAGGCCGATGGCTGTACGGGTGTTGGGTGTGTGTACATTTGGGTCGGTTGTTTGCGGGCTCGTTCCCTTACGGGTCGGCTCGTTGGTTGGTGTTTGGGCAGCTTGTAGCATAAAAGTTCTTGTTCATAATCTTGCTGTCCCAAATCCTTCTTGTTTTATTGAGCTGCGTATTTGGTTTGCCTCTTGCTGTTGCTACTGCCTCCTCCCTAGAACGTTCTTGGGTTGCATCGGGGGCCTCGGTGGCCGTATGCAGGCGTCTTCATGCCATCTTGGTGCCATAGTGTGTCGTCTTAGGCCGTCTTGAGGCTACGTTGGGCCTGCTGTGTGCGCGGTGGTCTTGCAGAGCTATGAGTATGAGCGAGCGCCTGCAGAAGTCAGTCAAAGAAGCTCTTCCCACCGCGGCTTTGAAGAGCGAGCGGCGAGGGAATGAACTTTTCGCGCGCACCGCTCTGAGTGCCATGGCTCCGAAGATCTCTTGGTGCCGTTCACGTTCCCGTGCTTTCCGCCACTTTGCCAGGTTTGTTCCGAAAGCCCGAGGCTTGTTGTGCTGGTGGGTTTGCACGGTATGGCGCCCGCAATCTTGGACTCTGTGCGCACCCCCACCAACTCATCCAGGACAGATTCCTTTTATCGCCGACGCGAGAAGGGGAACACACACACACACACAGACACACAGAATCGTCGATTCCCAGGGAAATTTGGGCAGTGGAGAGGAGGACGAGCATCGATAAAACACGGTGACAGAAGATTGGGAATCCAGGGGGCTGCGTCTGCTTTTTTTGTGTCCCTGGGCCCCTTCAGTCTGCTCCTCCTGCTGCCTCTCCCTGGCACCCGGAAGCTCGGGCGCTCGGATAGGGGGGCGAAAAAATTCATAAACATCAGAACTCGGAGGTCCGCTCGGATTTCTCGGATCGGCGCTGGACCCCCCTGGTGGCGCCTCCGGCGCCGCCCCCCCCCCTTCCTGGCGCCGCGCTTCCGCGCGCCAGGGAGGGGGTAGGGGTGGTTCCAGCGCCGATCCGAGAAATTCGCTGAGAGCGAGAGGAGGACCTCCGAGTTTTTTTATGTTTGTGCCATTGCTCGTTTTCCTGAGGAAACTCTGGCGCTCGGAGCTCGGATCCCCCGATCACCCCAGACCTCGACCCCCCTGTCCTCCTCTCCTCTCCTCCCCTCCTCCTCTCCTCCTCCTCTACACCACTCCTCCCCCTCCTTCCTCCCTCTCCTCCTCCATCTCCTGCCCTCCCTCCTCCCTCCCTCCGTCTCTCCTCCTCCTCCTCTCCTACACCTCATCCTCCTCCTCATTATCCTCCTTCTCCTTTCCCCTCCTCCTCCTCCTCCTCCTCCCCTCCGTCCTCCTCCCCCCCTCCTCCTCCTCCTCCCCATCCGCCCTCCTCCCCCTCGGCCCCTGCGGCGGACGCCTCGAGCCCGGGCGGGCCCTGGAAGCCAGGACGCCTCGGGCAGCGGAGCACGGCGCCCGCCGGCCTCCCTGGACCCCGGCTCCTCGGCCTGCGCCGGGCCCGTCCCTCCACGGGGGGGGATACTCAGACATGCTCAAACACTCGCCTGAGAGCCATGTTCGGAACATTTGTGGGCATCTCTGGGGTATTTTTTTTTGGGGGGGGGGGGGGTATTTTTTTGGTTCTTCGTCCACCAACCCCCTGTAGGGGGGACGGGCCCGACCTGATCCTCGGGGCCCGGGCGCCAGCCTTCAGGCTTCCGAGCCCCGGACCCCGAGTCCTGGAGACCGGCGTCCCAGAGCCCAGGCGCCGCCGGCCCCTCGGGACCCCACGTCCCAGAGATCCCGCTCCCGAGTCCGAGGTCCCGGAGTCTGGCCTGGGGGCGAGATCGGCCGGGTCCCCTCCCCGTTCCGGACCCTGGGCTTATACTGCTCCCATCGTGCTCGTGGACCGCGTCCCAGAAATAGTTTAACGAGCAGCCAGAAGAGTATCGACACGGTGTCTGTCTGACACGCCAGCGAAGTGTCGAGCGAGTATCGCCTCCCAGTGCCCGACACGTGAAGGCCCTCCGGTTTCGATAATTACTTGCTTGGTGCCCGCAATTCTTTCTGGGGGTCAAGGCTAAATTAGGTTAGAACATCAAAGCCCCGGACCCAGGGTCCCAGATCACGGGGCCTGGAATCTTTGGGGTCCCGAACCGGTGCGGTGACAGACCGTGCGGTGAACTCGAAATCCCCCATCACCGCACGGTCCGTCTCCGCACGGTCTTGGGACCCTGGAGGCCCCTGTCGCCCGAGACGTCCTCGAAGAGGGACTCGAGTCCCAAGACCGCGCGGCGACCCCGAATCCCCACCGACTCACCACACGGTGCGGTCGCCACACCGTTTTCAGGAGGGGAAAAAACACACAGACACAATGAATCGTCGATTCCCAGGAACATATGCGAAACCATGGGAAGTGGAGGGGAAGGCAGAACCCCAGACACTGTGGGAAAATCTGGGGAATCCTGTTCTTTGTGTGTAGTTTTTGGTGTGTGTCCCAGGGCCCCTTGACGTTTGGGGGCCCCCGAGAAACCGGCGTCACGGAGCCTCCCTCCCGGGTGCTCGCCCCCAGACCCCCGGGGCCCCAGAGCCCGGGGAGCGGGGCACGGCGCCAGCCGCCGTCGGCAGGGCCCCCCCCCCCCTCGGGAGAGCGGGGCGCGGCGTCGATCGGCAGGTCCCCCCATCGGGGGTGGACCTTTGTGTGGGCCCCGGCAACGGCAGGGCTGTTTTTTCACCGCTTCCGAAAAAATGTCTCTTGAAAATGGAAACGGCAAAAACAGGCGACCGGAAACAGCAGAAAAACGGCTCCAGGACTGGACCCGGAGCTGGAACCGGTCAGAAGACGGCGACGGAACCGGTAACAAAAACAGCGTCGGAACTGGCAAACAAAAGGCAAAACGGAACCGGTAAAAAAACGGCCCTGTCGTTTCCAGGGCCCAGTAAGGGGTGGACAGACCTCCTACCCTGACGCGTCGATTGGCGAATTGGCCGTTTTCGGTTCGCGAGAGGGCGTCGCGGCCGTCACTTTTGCGGGTCCAGGTCCATCGGTTTCGGCCCCAGGCCGTTTTCACTAACCCGAGTAAGCGATTAAGGAACCCCCCCCCCCTCTCCGGTGAAAGGATAACGCACCCGGCACCCGGAAGCGTTATCCTGGCACCAGGAGGGGGTACACCAGATCGCACGAGTCCCATTACAATTCTAATTGGGATGCCACCCGAGGCGGGGCGCTGGAATTATTTATTTTCCTTCCATTTGCGCGGTGCTAATAATATCGCTCGGCGAAAACCCCCCCAAATAATTATTTAATTACGGCGCGGTGCTAATGATAACGCCGGGGGGTTCCTTAATTGCTTCTCCGGGTTAAGGGGAGGTTTACTAAAGGGAGGTTTGTCCACCGCCGACCCCCCCTCCCCCCAGAGAGCGGAGCATGGCGTCGGCAGCAGGGGCCCGCCCTCGCCAAGCGGAGGACCCCGAGGCCTCGGCGCTGCACTTCCACAGCGGGCGGTTTCGCTCAACCTCGGGCCTGGGGAGCCTCACAGATAGAGGAAAGAAAACTATGCACATACACCGATTCTGGCCAGGCCCAACCCTGAGCCCAGGATCGGTGCATACGCCTCCTACCTTGGCCAGGAAGGTATATGCACCGATCCTGGGTCAAGGATGGGCGTTGTCAGGATCGGTGCATGTGCATAGTTCTCTTCGCCCGAACAGATCGATCCGGCTCGGAAAATTGCACGGAAAGATTGTGTCCAGGGCTTTGGTCGTGATTCTTTGCGATGTCGCATTTTTTGCAGCATCGGATCTCAGGGGACGGCGTCGCGGCATGCCCTCCCTTGAAAGCGGGGAGGCGTCGCAGGGGACGTCGTCGGCAGAGCGAAGCTTGAGCGAAGCTCAAGTCCACGCTCTCCCAAACTCTGACGGCGGATCGGCGGATTACCAATACAACCGCAATCAACGTCTTCATTACCACTCCTTATATCACATGGTTTCCACTACTACCAACTACTGCTCGCCTCCGTCCACGGAACGCATCGAATCACAGTTTGGGTTATGATGGGCCAGCTGGGCGACGCAACAAAAACTTGGTCGTCTGCGCCGATACTGGCGCGTAAGCTGCCCGCGCAAGTTCGCGCGTGAGCGCCCGTGTCCAGTATGGCGTGCCGCGCTGGCGGCCCGCGTAAGCCGCGGCGTAAGGTCGCTGCGTCATCTCGCGTAAGACCGTCTTTTTTCAGTCACCCAGCTGAGCGTGATTAGCAGCAGCCAGGACCTCCGCTGAGTGGGAGGAGGAGGTGGAGGAGAGGGAGGAGGACAACAGCGTGAGGAGAGGTCCTCCTCCTCCCTCTCCTCCACCTCCACCTCCTTTTTTCGTCACCCAGCTGAGTACGTGTCGCGTCACCCTCCGCCAGGACTGGCCGCATGCCGCGGCCAGCTTGGCCGCTGCTCCCACCGCGGCGCTGGCGGCAAGCCCGAGGCGGCTGCGCGCGACAGTCCTCGGGTCCTCCTCCCCATCGCGCCTCTCTCCTCCGTCCCCACCCCCGCCGCACCACCATTTCCTCGTGCCTCCCCTCTCCTCTCCCTCGCGCCCCCTGCCCCTCGCGCCTCCCCTCCTCCTCCTTCTCCTCCTCCTCCTTCTCTTCCTCCTCCTCCTCCTCCTGTTGAGTTGACCATGCCTGAGTCAGCGACTGTGGCGTTCTTCCTTCTTCTCCTCATCCTCCTCCTCCTCCTCCTCTTCCTCTTCCGCTCATTTTGGCTCAAGCGTGGTTCCAATCGAGACGATTTTTCGTCTGTTGGCCTGCTTGCTGAGGTGGGCTTCCTGCCTCTGAGGGTCCATCTAGACAGTTGTTCTGCAATGGCCAAGCCCGCGGGCGATGTGATTGCCCCCAGAGAACGTGGACGTGACGGATTCCTGTCAGATGATGATGACCATGGAGCTGCCCAGGTATACCTGAAGGCGGAGAGCCCACCAACCTGGCGCTGCTGAACTTCATGCAGGGCATGGACAAGGGCATCAAGGATCATATGCTCGGGCTCAGGAGAGACATCGAGAAGGTGGATGACAAGGCGGATCAGGCATTGGCAGCGCCCACAAGTGAAGGGGCGGCAGCTGCTGAGGCTATGCGCCTTGCCAAGGACGCCATGGCAGGCTCGAGACCCGTGTCGAATGCTTCTTCTTCGGCTGTGACGCGTTTGCCTGGTACTGGACCACCGCAGGGGGATGGCGCCCGCAAGATAGCGATCGGAGGCTTCCCGGATGCGTCGGAGAAGGACGGTATGGCTTCCCACCTGGACGCTGTGCAGGCGTTGGTGACACACATCGTGAGACAGCTGAACGTGACGAACGGACTGGTCCCAACCCGGGACGTGGAGCTTACACGCCAACAGCCACCCCTGGCATGCCGCAGCTTCCGACATACAACCTGTGGATCAAGAAACATCAGTCTATGGAACAGAGGGTGGTTACCTCTCTCCAGGTCAACATGGCGTCGGTACTCCGCAAAGCGGAAGGCCATAACAGGAATCTCAAGGTTGTGCTTCCCCAGAAAGGGGATTCGCCTACCTGGACCACTGGGTCACAGGCCAGTGGTTGCGCGTACCAATGGAGATGGGATGCCGACGCTAGCTAGCGATAACTTCAATGAGCAGCTCAAGAATTCGCCGACGATCGAGGGCATGACATATGAGCAGTTCATGGACATGATCACGCAGTCGCAAGAGGAGGTCAAGCAATCCAGTTCGTTTCGGACCTTACCCGTCTCAAGTATGAGGCCATAAACACATTCCCACAGTGAGTGTGGCAACTCTCAGCTGCTGTGGCGTCAGCCCTGGAGAGTTCGACCGTTTTCGTGAATCAATTAGTGTCGATATTGAGTGGGGCATCCACTTACTGCGAGAAGAGTTTGGGCAGAAGTTTCCAGCGCAGAGTTTTCATGTGGGTCACTTCGCAGCGGAGTCACCTGTTAGCGCTCATTTTCGTGGATGCGCCCTTGTCGTTCGCAGACGACATGTACGCGCCATTCATCAATTCCCTGATCCAGAGTGCCCCTCCAGGTTCACGTGCGAGGTTGAGGGTGAGTGGTGTCACTTTTTCTTTTTTGCATCAGCGCTTCTTCCGCGGGCGCAGTCTGAGGAGGACTTCTACGCGGTCACGTCTGATATTCTCAGACGCGTGCGCATGCGCCTGCGTCCTGGAGATATCTTGGCGATGGATTCCGGCCGGGGGTTGAGGACCTTGCGAATGGCGAATATTTTCGGGGAGTGCGTGCTAATTGGAGTGGGTGCATCATTCTTCAGGCGCGGCGTATGCGACTCTGTTTTTCCCGCGCTATCAGCGGGGGGGCAAATTTGCCGACCGGGTTTGCCGTTGGAGCTGTTGCGCCGTTGGTAGTTGGCGTTTTTATTGATGGGTCCATGCTGACACGCTCCTTGGCTTCGCGCGTCCGCAGGGCGAGGGGCGTGGATCCTGCCGGCGCCTTGCTCGTTTTACCTTGTAATGCAGATGCGACGCTGTTTGGGCGATAAAGAAGCCAATGGGATGGAATGTCAGGCGTCCCGAGAAGTTTGTGGAGGTGGTATCAAGAGAAAATCACAGTGGCGTTCGCTTGGATGATCTGTCTCCAGCCATTGGTCAGGCTGCCAAGGGCGCTGGTGCAACTCCTGCGACGGCGGGCTGCTATTAGAGCTGATCGGCGCCATCTTCGCCTGCCGGAGAGCGAGTGGCGGAGGGCGCCCGCGCAGGCCCTCAAGGTTGCGGCTGCGCAGCTAGTTTAGGATGGGCGGCGTCGGCCACGCAGCGCGAGGGCGCAGGGCATCTCGCAGGAGGTGCTTGACAACCCTCGTGGCGGCGGCTGGGGCAAACGCCGCAATGCTACCGCGGGCCGCGTTGAGCTCTGTGATCCTTCAAACAAACGACGAGCCCGTCGCCTCGCCGTCCATCGGCGTTCAGAGGGGCCAGGAGTTGTTTTCGAAACCGTTCTCGGAGGCGAGACAATCCGGTCTTGATCTCTCTCGCTGGGTCCGTTCCTCCGCCCCGCTCGACAGCGCCCAGAGCATCGTGAATCTTAGGCCTCGTAAGTCGCGTTGTTCGGAAGAGAAGGTGGTTGGGGGCGTGCTGCGAGCTTTGGCAGTGCAAGAAAACGAGGCGCCGACGGGTATGCCTAGTGCGATAGACGTGGGTGATATGGGGCCAGGAGGTTATGGATGTGCTTGGGTAGGGCAGTTTGACGGGGCTGGACGGGGCGCTCAACGTGTTGGGTGTGGATGTGCACTGTGCCATGTGGCACGGGAGTGGCTGCTCTGTCGCGCCGCGTGCTTCGTGGGGCGTCTTCTATTGATTCTGAGTGGCACGGTTTGCCACAGCTATTGGAACTTGTGCTAGTGTATAAGAATGGGCATGTGATATATGATTTTGTTGTTGAAGGTGACTGTTGGCCAGTAATCGCGCTAGTTACGGGGCACTGGGCGGTGACTGACTCTTGGGCGTGGTGCCTCAGACCGGTGGCTCTATCATATGCATTAACAGCTAGATCGTGTTCGCTTTCGCCGTGTCCGACGCTTTTTTCATCGAGGGGCTGATGGGCATGCGAGGGTACTGTGTTCACCCACCACTCCTGGCTTGACACATGCACGTGCTCTGCGTTGCCCTGATGTTGCTGCAAGTGGCGAGGGCTGGCCAACACATCTGATGCGCGCAGCGCTACCGACCGATAACATTGAGGTCGCCAGCCCGATCTGGACCATCAAGCAGGCAGGGGATCGTGATTTGCGTGGAGAGCTTTGCACCGCCATGCGGGCTCGACTTGCTCGGGGTTTTGCCCATGCTGACATGGGGAAAAAGAGATGCTTATCAGATGTACCAGGGTACCAACCTCACTTGCCTACGGATACTCAACGCACTATTGCTGGCCTCGCTCTTGTGCCCACGGAACTTACAGTCTCTCGGTTCCATGATCAACGTCCGCGTGCTATTTTCCCTGTGCCCCCCGAAGGTGGTTGGATGGGGCCATTCGCGAACCCATCGAGGGATAATCCATTGATCATGCACCGTGGCAACATGCTCATCGAGAAGGGCATTCAGTTATGGACATGGTGTTCATTATTATGCAAATGGCGCAGAAGAGCATGCAGGCTGGGCTAGGCTTCGTTTGCGCGTCCGCGGACATTCCTGAAGCTTGTGGTGCTCTTCTCTCGCTTGCGACTGCTGCAGAGTCTTGGGCGGAAAGGGTGCCGCCTTATATGCGCGCCTGGTCTGCGAGACGCATGCGCCCGAGTCGACGTCATATGCGCTTGTGCGGAGATACGGCCGCGACGGAGCACGTTGCTCGGGGTGTTCCTCGAGGGTCTGCATGAGTCCCGGCCCTTTTCAAAACCGCGTTGACGGATTGCCTGCGCCGCATTTGGCGAGACAGCGTGGGCGACGGACTGGGAGTTGCTCTCTTGGATGTGGCTCGTTGTCTTCATCATCGCGAGAAGTGGCGCCGTGCTTGCAATGCGAACTTTCGCCCCCCTCGTTTTGTGGAGCGATGATCTATTTAGCTCTGGGAAGTGATTGAGGGGTCCAAGTCGATGTTGGCGAAGTTGAGAAAGGCTGTTGCTACATATGGCTGGCAGCTACCTGCTGATCGGATCACGCTGCTCGCCAACCAGGCGGGTGAATCGCTGCCGCTGCAGGCAGTATGGAGGGGGGTCGCAGCGTTGGGGAGCGACCAATTTCTTAAGATAGCGGGAGTCTGGATGAATGCGAGGGGGCCAGCTGGGCCAGGACATCAAGGTGAAGTCTTCCGCGGCTACGCCTGCAGTTGAAAGTTCGGAATTTGCTGGCGTCCAGATCGACCTCGCGGAATGTGCGGTTTGGACTTGTTCCCGAAGTTGTCCAAACGTCTTCATTTTGGGGTTGTGCTCTGTGGCTTTTGAGTCAGAGACAGGCTCTGGCACTGAGAGCCGCCCAGACCTTTCCATTCGCGCCTCAGCTTCGCTGGCCTCGTCTACCACATGAGAGCGATGAACACTGCGCTAAGGCTGTTTGGAGGGAAATCAAACGAATAAGAACAGCACCAACATTCATGATCTGGATGCCATGGTTTGGAGGAGATTGCACCGATATGCGGGATATGTATTGCGCGGGAAGCTACGCATTATCCTGAAAGTAGCCTGACACATGTATTTCGTTGGAATTCGGATGCGCACGCCATTCGTGAACAAAAGGGACACGCATGGATTTCGGACATTTTCGTGGCAGACTATGTGGGGATCTCATTTCGTGAGGTTCTACAGGGGCTTGAAGATTGACTCGATCGTCTTAGCTCAGGACCGCAGGAGGAGGAGGAGGAGGAGGAGGAGGAGGAGGAGGAGGAGGAGGAGGAGGACGAGGAGGAGGAGGAGGAGGAGGAGGAGGAGGAGGAGGAGAGGAGGAGGAGAAACAGCAGTAACAGCAGCAGGAGCAGCAGAAGCAGCAGCAGCAGCAGCAGCAGCAGCAGCAGCAGCAACAGCAGCAGCAGCAGCAGCAGCAGGAACAGCATCAAGAAGAGGATGCCTCTTGAGGCTCTCTTCGGTCTTCCTGGGGGCTTCCTGGGAGCCCCTAGTTGGCCTCTTCGGGGCCTCCGAGGGGCCTCTTGGGGGGCTCCTGGGGCCTCTAGGGTACCGCTAAGGGATCTCTTGGCCCTCTGGGCAGTCGTGGGCCGTCTTGGAGGTGCACGGGGTCGGCTTGGGGCCGTGTTGGGGGCCGTTTGGGCTGTTTCGCGGACCTCCGGGGAGCCTCGTGGACTGTCTTGGGGCGATTTTCTGGGCCCGAGCTGCCGTCCTGGAGCGTCGGAAGCCCGGAAAGGAGTCATTATAAACCTACGGTGAGTCAGTGATTTTGGCCCCCTGCAGGTCCTTTTTGGATCCCTCCTGGGGTGTCTTGGGGGCCCCTTTGGTCGCGTTGGAGGCTTATTGGGGGCCTTTGGCTCTCTTGTGGCCATCTTGGCCGGCTTTGAGGCGTCCTGGGACCGTCTCTTAGGCTATCTGAGATGATTTGGAGGCTATCTTGTTGCCGTCTGGAGCGACATAACCAGTGGGCTGTACAATTTCCTGGTCTTTTCGTGGGTCGGTGGGATCGGCCGAGACCCCATTTGGAGATTTCAGGATATTTTATCCATTGCGATGTCTGCCAGCGTGGACCCCAAAAGTGAGGCTCTAGCCATATGTGTTGTGTAAAATATGTGGAGCAGTCTGTGCGGTTTAGTAGATCTAAAGCAATGTATGTTGCACAGTCTATGTAGTACAATCTAACCTTTGCGATCAATGTGGGTCAAGTTATATGTGGTGCACTCGTGGTGCAACTGAGTTTTACAAACGAGCTGACATTTTTTTTGAAAACGTCCCACCTGCACCGTGGTTTGCGAAAACCATGCGGCGGCGATTGCGATGACTGCTTGGTTTTGGCTGGTGCATCTCCGCGGTCGCGCTAGTCCGCGCATTCTTGCGCGCGCAGCGGCCAGCTAGTTTGGCGCGACCGACGCGGCCGCGGTGGCGCTGACTGTTGGGCACGTCCCACTGGGCATTTCAGTGCGAGTCGGCGACTTCGGCGGGCGCAGTATCATGGCGACGCCGCCAAATGGTAGATACGATGATGATAGTAGCGAAACTGTTGACGATGATGACAACGACGACGGCATGGCCAGTGACGGCGCGGATGTTGAGCACGCCGACGACGATGACGGCGTCGTCGCATCGGTGGTTCAGGTTTTGGAAGGAGTTCGACATGCGCGCGCGGCCGGCGGGCGACAGTGGCCCGCCGCTCCACCGAAAGCCCCAGTGCCACCGTCCACATGCGTCCGCCACACCAATTTCGGTACACCCCTCACACGCTTCGTGGCCCCATGGGGAGCTCCACCGAAGGCCCCGATGCAACCGTCCACGTGCGTCCACCACACCCATTGCGGCACACCCCCCACACGCTTCGTGGCCCCATATGGAGCTCCACCGAAGGCCCCAATGGCACCGTCCACTTGCGTCCGCCACACCCATGTTGGCACACCCCTCAGATGTTTCGTGGCACCATAGGGATCTCCACCGAAGGCCCCAATGCAACCGTCCACATGCGTCCGCCACGCCCATGTCGGCACATCCCTCACACGTGTCGTGTCCCCATAAGGGGGCTCCCCCCAAGGCACCAGAGGCACCGTCCACATGCGCCCGCCACACCCATGTCGGCACGTCCCTCACACGGTTCGTGGCCCCATCAAGATTTCCACCGAAGACCCCAATGGCACCGTCCCGTCCACGTGCGTCCGCCACACCCATTTCGGCACGCCCCTCACACGGTTCGTGGGCTCATAGGGAGCTTTTCATTATAAAATCTATATCATATTTTTATGTGGTCCACCCAAGTCCCCAGTGGCAAAACTATAACACACCGTCCCCCCCTTCATGCGTCCGCAGCACATTCGGCATACCTTTTTTTTTTTTTTATTTTTTTTTTTTTTTTTTTTTTTTTTTATGTATTTTTTTACACATTTCGTGGCCTTTTATTTTTTCTCTTTTTTCTTAGTTTTTGTTCTAGTTCCTTTTTCAATTTCCAGAGGGAGCTCCACCGAAGGCCCCAGTGGCACCGTCCACGTGCGTCCGCCACACCTATGCCTCGCACGCTTCCTTGCCCCACAGGGAGCTCCACCGAAGGCCCCAGTGGCACCGTCCACATGCGTCCTCCACACCCATGTCGGCACACCCCTCGCACGTTTCGTGGCCCCATAGGGAGTTCCACCGAAGGCCCCAATGGCACCGTCCAGATGCGTCCGTCACACCTATGTCGGCACACCCCTCATACGCTTCGTTGCCCATAGGGAGCTCCACCCAAGGGCCCGGTGGTACCGTCCACTTGCGTCCGCCACACCTATGTCGGCACACTCCTCACACGCTTCGTGACCCCACAGGGAGCTCCACCGAAGGCCCCAGAGGCACCGTCCACATGCGTCCGGCACGCCCATGTCGGCACACCCCTCATACGCTTCGTTGCCCATAGGGAGCTCCACCCAAGGGCCCGGTGGTACCGTCCACTTGCGTCCGCCACGCCCATGTCGGCACGCCCCTCACACGTTTCGTGGCCCCATGGTGAGCTCCACCCAAGGCCCCAGAGGCGCTGTCCACATGCGTCCGCCACGCCCCTTTGGGCACACCCCTCACACGTTTCGTTGCCCCATAGGGAGCTCCACCGAAGATGATACTCACGACAGCGGTGCTCACAGCTCCATACACCTTAGGCGATGCTTAAGAATACTTAAATTTTCGGCCAGAGTCTCGATTATTCTTAATGTTTCAATGTAAATCCTAAGATTTGAATGGAAATTTTGGGTTTTTATTAAAGTTCTGAGACTATGAATTTCTTAACCCATGATTTCTTAAGCATTTCGTAGGGTGTATGTTTGGGTCCTTCGCCAGGCTAATTTTGAAAATTGATGTGGCGAAACTGTTTCAGGGATGATGGTGGCAATTTCGGTGATTGGTGATGGGCATTGATGATGAACGTGATGCTGGGGCGAGCACGTGCGCGCGCTCGGAAATCCAAATCATTTTGTTTTCATAGATCGTTATGTTTTTTTCTGTCCGCGAAGCATTACATAGTGAAATGCATTTCAAGCACGTGGCTTTTCAACCATGTCTACGCGCGCACATGGCGGCGGGCGCGTGTGGCCCGTATTGTGTAATCTTATAGGTGTTCGTGCGTTGGGTGTTGCGCGCGTGTGAACTTTGCGGGGCTTGCTTTGCTCAAAGCGATTATTGAGCAATGATCTTTTGCGATAGACGAGAATGCGATGTGCGCATCGTATTGTCTGACAGGGCTGAAAGGGGGGACGGTGCCCAGCCTGCCTGGGTAGCTTGGTGTTCACATGGAAAACGAAGGATGAGGCATGGTCGTGTGTACCGTCAACCATGATATTAAGGATGGGGCAACTTTCCAAGGCTACCCTTGCATCCTTGCCCCTGCGGTATTCGGCATCCTTCGGCATTCTGCTGCGCTCCGCACAGAAAACGCCGGCAGGGCGTGCCAAGGCCCCTTTTGCAGCCTTGCCGCGCATCCTCGCTATCCTGGTCGAGTGTCATTTGCAGTGTCCCCGGGGGTGGGGTCGAGGAGTCCAGGGCGGAGAGGTTGGTCGAGCCTGCTCTCGTTTGCGACCGGTCTGTGCGGTGTGAGCCGCGTCGTGCACGCACCGGGGCGCCCACCAGGCGCCCACGGCCGGCAGCGTGGCGAAACCTCGGCGGACGCACCCACCCCACGGGACGCCCACGGGGCGCCCAGTGGTGGCAAGGCGGCGAGACTTCGGCGGACCCCCCCAGCGCACGGGGCGCCCCCCAAGGGCGGCAACGTGGCGAAACTTCGGCGGACCCATCCGATTCCTCAGGGCGACAAGAAAGGGCCCCTGCCTGCAAGCACCGTTTCGGGAATGGGCGTGCGCACAGGTATTTGCCCAGCGGGCGCTATTCGAGCGCCTGGAGGGCAATCTTGATCCGCCATTTTCACGCTGATGCTGCTTGCGGACCCTGGGACTGGTAGGCGCAAACCGGGAGCCTGGAAATATTGGTCCGCCCGTTTCGTTCCAGAGTTTTTGCGAGTGAGTTTCGGAATGCTGCACGCCAGGCAGCACGGGCGAATTACCTCTCGAATTGTTAATTCGCCGCTAGGCCTGGCGACGAGTGGGGGTCAATCGAGCGCCTGGAGGTTCATCCTGGTCAGCCTGTCTCGCTCTGTTGCTGAGTGAACGCGTGGTCGGAAAACACAACTGTTTGCCCAGTGACCGAAACAAATGCTGCCTCATTACGTGCTGGGTACGTTGCCCGAGTGGAAACTCCTGGTTGGTCCGCGAAGGTGCACCAGAGCCAGTGGCACGTGGATTCCGCTGTCTGTCAAACGTAGTGATGGCGACCCACCGTCGTTTTGCGATCGATTACGCCACATGTGCAGCATAGCGGGCCACCTCAACTTCGCAATTCACGTGCTTCTCGCTGAGCGTACCGACAAGAGCCCAGTATCCTCGGCGAGTTCTACAGGCATTTTATGTGCATTATCGTGGGCATTTTTCTTGACAACGCACCTTCTCCTTGCTGCACATGATGCTGTCAACCTAGTCTCGAAGAAGTCTACGGCGAATCACCGCCGCCCCTGGCCGTGGTCAAACGTCGGGCCGACGTCTTGGCAATCTCTTGGGCCACGCGCTCACCCAGCCGATGTGGAGTCTATCAGGGGGACTTCTGTGGCAGGGAGAGGCAGCGAGAGAGAGAGAGAGAGAGAACGAGCATATAATATAAGAGATTATATATATATATATATATATTTATATTATATTTATCATATTTATATATATATATATATATATATATATATATCCCTGGGGGCGAGGCCGGGGGCCCCAGGACAGGTGCCCCGACCCCCCATGGGGGGACCGGGGCTCATTTTCCCTGTGTTTTTACAGGGTTTCCGCGTCCTGGGCCTCGGAGGCCGCCGCCTCCGACCTCCCATGGGAGGACGGGGCGGCCAGGGAGGTCCAAAATAGTCCAGGAGGGCCTCCAGAGGCCCCCAAGACGGCCCAAGCGGGCCCCGAGTCGCCGAAAGACCGCTCCAGGACGCCCAAGATAGGCCCAAGACGGCCCGAGAGGCCCCCCAAGGCACTCCACGACGCTTCAAGACGCCTCTCCAGAGCGCTTCCAGAGGCCGAAATCGTCAATTGTACGAAGGTTTTCGAACCATTTTGGCCTTCCAGCCTTTTCGGCTGTCCGACGTTCCAAGACGGCTCAATAGGCTCCCAAGAGCGCCCCAAGACGGCCCAAGAGGGCTCCAAGACGGCCCCAGAGTCGCCTAAGACAGCCCAACAGAGCCCCAAGACGGCCCCAAGATGCGCCCAAGAGGGGGACCACGACTCCAAAATTCGACCCTCCCGCTTGAAGAGTGCCCCAGGAGGCCCCAAGGAGCCCCCAAGAGGCCCCAGGAGGCCCCCAAGAGGCACCCAGGAGGCCCAAACGAGGCCTAAAGAGGCCACAAAGACAGCCCCGAGGAGGCCCCACAACGGTCCCAAAACGACTACCGAGAAGCTGCGAAATTGCCTTCACGACGTCCCCGACAGGCCAACCACGAGATCCAAACCAACACCCATGAGGCCTCTGACCCACCACCCAGGGCACGGTGGCGGGAGCAGTGACAGCACTTGTGCACAGCATGTTCCGGCGGGAGCCTTCCGGAACACGCTGCAGGAGGAGGAGGGAGGAAGATCAGGAGGAGAGAGAGTTGGAGTGGGAGGAGGAGGATGGGGACGAGGAGGAGGAAGAGGCCTCCCAGACAGCTCCAAGATAGCCGAAGAGGCTTCCAAGAGGGCCCTGGGCGGCCCACGAGGGTCCCAAGGCGGTGCCTGAGGCGCCCAAGACGTCCATATCCGCTCCAAGACGCCCAAGAGGCTTCCAAGACGGCCTCCCAAGATGCCTGAGGCCTCCAAGACGGCCCAAGAGGCTTCCAATACCGCTCCCATATAGAGGAAGAGGACTCCAAGAGGGCCCCAAGACGGCCCGCGAGGGCCCCAAGACGGTGCTTGAGGCGCCCAAGACGGCCCGAGAGGGCCCCAAGACGGCCCCAAGAGAGGCCCATGAAGGGAAACACGAACCGAGAATCCGAGCTTTCTACCCCGAGAGGTTCTCGGGAAGTCCCAAGAGGCCCCCAATCGGATCCAAGAGGCCCCCAAGAAGCTCCCAAGAGGGCCGACGAGGTTCCAAGAGATCTCCCAAGGTGGCCCCAAGAGGCACAACTCATTGTTTTACGATTGGGCTTTGACGGGTTTTAATTTTTTCGGCCTTTTGGCATCCCGATGCTCCAAGACGGCCCAAGAGGCTTCCAATACCGCTTCCATATAGAGGAAGAGGCCTCCAAGAGGGCCCCAAGACGGCCCGCGAGGGCCCCAAGACGGTGCTTGAGGCGCCCAAGACGGCCCGAGAGGGCCCCAAGAGCCCCAAGAGAGGCCCAAGAAGGGGAACGCGACCCAACAGCAGAGCGGTCCCCCCAAAAGGCCCACAGGAGGCCGCAAGAAGCCCCCAAGTGGTCCGACGAGGACCCCAAAAGCTTCCCGAGAGCCTAAGAGGCCCCTAGGAGACGTCCAAGAGGCTTTAAGATAGCCCAAGAGTGCCCTCGATGCGTCAAAACTGCTTCCAGGAGGCCCCCGGGAGGCTTCCGGATTGCCTCAATCTGGCCGCAGGTGGCCTCAAGTCGGGCTTCCACGCAGCCAAGACGGCCAATGACGGCTTCAGATTGCAGAACCGATGCCCCCAAGGGACCCTCAGACGCCCCCCCAAGAAGCACCCAAGAGGTGCCTCCAACAGCCAGTTGACGAAGCATGCGGAACACCCCAGAAGCTCCTCAGATGCCGTCGCGCGCCTGTGCTTGATATCGTTGTCCAAGATCGTCCAGCGCCCCCCAGGCCTGGGCTAGAACCTGAGCGCGCGCGAGGCGCGCGCGATGGTTCTAGTGTATATATATATATATATAGATATAGAGATCAACGAATCACTTGACGACTGACCCAACCATATGCAGCTGCGAGTGCCGTGAGGGAGATGAGACGTAGGAGGGGGGCGCGCAAACTCCGAGTAGCGCACGCGGTATAGCCTTTGCCACGAAACGTGTGACGGGTGTGCCGACATGAGTCGGGGGACGCTTGCGAACTTCCCATTGGGGCCGTAGGTGGAGCTCACTATGGGGCCACGAAACGTGTGAGCGGTGTGTCGAACTGGGGCGGCGGTGCCATGCAAACTTTCCCACTCGGGCCTTAGGTGGAGCTCCTGATGGGGCCGCGACACGGGTGAGGGGTGTGCCGAAATGGGGTGGCGGTGCCACAGGACCACAAAGCGTGTGAGGAGTGGGCTGAAATGGGGCGGCGGTGCCATGCGAACTTTCCCACGGGTGCCATCGGTGGAGCTCCCTATGGGGCCACGAAGCGTGTGAAGGGTGTGCCGAACTGGGGCGTCTGTGCCATGCGAACTTTCCCACTCGGGCCTTCGGTGGAGCTCCCCATGGGGCCACGACACGTGTGAGGGGTGTGCCGAAATGGGGCAGCGGTGCCATGCGAACTTTCCCACTGGGGGCTTCGGCGGAGCTCCCTGTGGGGCCCACGCCACGTGTGAGGGGTGTGCCGAAATTGGGCGGCGGTGACATGTGCACTTTCTCTCTGGGGACTTCGGCGGAGCTCCCTATGGGGCCGCGAAACAAGTCAGGGGTGTGCCGAACTGGGGCGGCGGTGCCATGCGAACTCTCCCACTGGGGCCTTCGGTGGGGCTCCCTATGGGGCCACGGAGCGTGTGAGGGGTGTGCCGAAATGAGGCGGCGGTGCCATGCGAACTTTCCCACTGGTGCCTTCGGTGGAACTCCCCATGGGGCCACGACGCGTGTGAGGGGTGTACCAAAATGGGCTGGGCATGTGGAGAGCAGAGGCAGGGAGGAGAAGAAGGAGGAGGAGGAGGAGGAGGAGGAGGAGAAGGAGGGGGGAAGGACGAGGCGTTCTGGGCTCTCCGAGAGGGGGGGGGGTCTTGTGCGTGCATACTTCAGAGCGCCGTGCACGCACGAGCGCGGGCTACGATTGCTTTCCATACAGAAGAGAGGGGCACCATTCCTCGCTTTCCGCAACCTTCTTGGCTCCCATGGCTGGCTCCGCTGGGCCGCGGCCCCCACGCGCGCCGCGGCGCGTCACGTGGGCCGACGGCGGCGGGGACAACGGCGCGCCCTGGCGCGGCGGCGCGGGCGGCGCGGGCGCAGGGGGCGGCACGGTCCTGCCTGGCCCGCGGAAACCCACCTGGGGCTGCGGCCGCTGCGGCGCCGACGGCAACTGGGCCTGCCGCCTGGCCTGCCGCGGGTGCGGGGTGGCGGCCCCGCTGTCGGTGCGCCAGCGCGCCGTGGAGGCCGCGGCTGGAGCGCCTCCAGCTGCGGGCGCGCGGGCTGCTGCGCCGAAGGCCGCGCCCAAGGCCAAGGCCAAGAAGGAGGAGGGCGGCGCAGGGCCACTCGCTGGCAGCGCAGGCGGCGGCGCCCAGGGGGCGAAGCTTCAGCAGTCGAGCGCGGAGGACCTGCTGGCCCAGCTCGAGGCGCGCGGGGTGGTCCTCTCGGACGCGGACAGGGCCAAGCTGCTGCCCAAGCCGCCTGAGGAGGCCCCGAAGGAGGAGAAGCCGCGCACGCACTCCCAAGTGCTGCAGGGGCTCCTCTGGAAGGTGGAGCGGCTCGGCAAGCAGGCCAAGTCCAGGAGGGGCGAGCAGGAGGCCGCTGAGGAGGCCGTCGGCGCAGCCCAGGAGGAGCTGGAGCAGGCCAAGCGGAAGGTGGCGGAATCTGACAGGAAGCTGGCAGCCGCCCAGGACGAGCTGGAGCAGGCCAAGAAGGTCCAGGAGGTCGGCCTTCCGCCTGGGACCAAGTCGTCCAAGGCAGGCGACCTCGCCAGCGTCCTGGAGGGGGTCCGCGCCCTCGCGAGCGTGCTGCGGGAGCAGGGCGGGGCAGTCGGCGAGGCCATCCAGCAGGCCAAGGCCGCGCTCGAAGCCAAGGCCGCTCTCCTGCGGCAAGAGGTCGACGCCGAGCAGGCCCCGCCTCCCGAGGACGACGTCGAGATGGCGAACGCACCCGCTGGGGTCCCTGCTGGCGATGCTGGTCCTGCTGCTTCAGGCGATGGCGGTGGGGGCAGCAGGGTCGACGCCGAGAGCGAGGCCTTCATCGAGCAGCTGGCCAAGCTGGAGGGCGAAGGCCGCCGCGAGCTCGAAGCGGTCTGCCACGCAGCGGGCCTCGCCCTCCCGACCACCAAGAAGCTCAAGGGAGGCGGAGGAGCGGCCGTCGAGCGGCCAGCCGCCGCAGCCGCCGTCGGGCGAGGCCCAGCGGAGGCTCCAGCGAGCGAGGCGTGAAGGAGGCACCTGGAGGTTGGACACGGTCAACACCACCTCCAGGAGCAGCATGATGAGATGGCTGCATCATGAGGCTACCGCCGATGTAGTCCTCCTGCAAGAGGTTGCAGTGGCGCCAGGCGCCAAGGCGGAGGCCGAGCAGGCTTGCCGCAAGGAGGGCTGGAAGGTGGCCTTCAACGCGTCGGTGGTCACCGACAAGGGCGGCCTGTCCAGCGGCGTCGGGATCGGCGTCCGCGCCCACATCGGGATGGGCGACCCGCCCGTGGGACCCGCCCTCCCGAAGGATCGGGTAATCGCCCGCTGGGTCAACTGCGCCGTCAGAGGAGGATTCCTGGCGGTCTCGGTCTACCTGGTGACGGGCAGGGGCCTCGACGGCGAGTCGAAGCTCGTCCTCGGCCAGCTGGGGCGCTACCTGGCCAGCGCGGCCGTGCCGTTCGTGATTGGCGGCGACTGGAACTGCAAGCCGCGCGAGCTCCAGGGGTGGGGCTGGCCGCAGGCGGTCGGCGGGATGACGGTCGCGCCTAGTGTCGCCACTTGCCGCAGCGGGGGCGGCAACGAGCTGGACTGGTTCGTCGTCTCCAGCGAGCTGGGGGAGCTGGTCAGGGCATGCAGGCGGCTCGACGAGACTCTCGCGCCCCACTGGCCCGTCCGCCTGGAGCTGGGGCGGCGAGGTGCACCCGAGCGGCGGCCTGTCCTCAAAGGGCCGCGCGCGTTCCCAGCCGAGCGGCCAGTGGGGCCGCGGCCCAAGCCCCCCGACTGGGACCCGCTGGTCGCACGCCTGCGTAGGGTGCTCGAGCAGCTGGGCTGGCCTCAGCCCGAGGCGACGCCGGCGCTGGCAGCGGCGGGCCCAGACCCTGAGGGAAGCGCAGCGGCGGGCCGAGAGGATCGGCCGCCAGCCGCCCAGCAGGAAGAGGGACCTGTGCTGGGCGCCGAGGTCTTCGCGACGGCGGTCGACGACGGCGTGCTGGGCCGCTGCCGCCAGGATGCGGGCGCAGAGTGGGCCGACACCTTCAGCCTGCTTCTCGGCCCAGCCCCCCTCACCCCCCGTGCGACCGAAGGGATGGGCGAGGGGGGGGCTCCAAGCGACCCAAGAGGGGGCAGTGAGCAGCCTGCGGCGAGCTCTCCCACGGTGGAAGAGAGGGGTGACGCGGTCTCTCTGACGCGAGGGCCTCGCGGCCCCAGTCCTGCAGTCCATGGGCTGGAAGGTTCGCCGAGGGGAGGAACCAGCCACGAGGAGGAGGCTGGGTACCCGACGTTCCCCGAGGATGTTGTGGGGGGCAGCTTGC
The DNA here is from genome assembly GCA_963575745.1 of Prorocentrum cordatum. Taxonomy (NCBI): domain Eukaryota; class Dinophyceae; order Prorocentrales; family Prorocentraceae; genus Prorocentrum; species Prorocentrum cordatum. The sequence continues at coordinate 45,250 of CAUYUJ010004909.1, read as the reverse complement.
CGCAAGAGTCGGTGAACGACCTCTACGGGGAGTTCGCCAAGTTGATGGAATCCGACCAACTGGGGTGCTACCACATCGGGACCCAGGAGGCGGACAGATGCACGGGCCGAGAGGCCAAGCCACGGTTTGTCAAGCAGGAGGTGCTCCTGCCCCGCAGTGGCCCCCACGCGCGCGGGTCCCCCGAGGCGGCCCACTGGCGCAGGGTCGGCGCGGTGCTCTGGGAGGAGCTGGTCACGAGGAAGCGGCTGCACCTGCCGAGCGCCAGGGTCGCGGCTTGCCAACAGCTCAAGGCCATCCACGCCAAGATGGGCAGCAAGCTGGCCTCGTCGGAGTACGCGAGAGGTGATGCCCTCAGCCCGCCTGAGGCTGCCAAGTGGAGGAGGCGGCTTCGGAGGATGTGGGAGCTCACTTTCGCGGAGGTCGAGGAGCTCGAGGCCGAGGCCAGGGAGATCGCAGGTCGGCTCGAGGCTGGCTGTGCGAAAGGCCGAGACCAGCGCTGGCGCGCCTGGGCCAGGGAGGCTGTGCGAGACGGCGGAGGGGCCGCCCGCGCCTTCTGCCGAGCGCCGCAGGGCTGGACAGCCGACCAGGACGGCGACAACGGGCCTGCTGGAATAGCGGCCACCCTCGACAGCCTGCTGGAGGAGTACCAGGACATCTGGCAGCACGGCGAGATCCAGCCGATGGACCTTGACGAGGCGCTGCCAGAGGCTCACCTGGAGGGGCTAGGGCAGGCGCCTACGGCGGAAGAGATCCGCAAGGCGGCGCGGTCCTTCAAGCCGTCCACGGCCCTGGGGGTGGACGCCATCAAGCCCCAAGCTTTCGGCCACCTCAGCGATGGAGGATTGGAAGCGCTCGGGCTGCTGCTGCTCGTGCTGGAGGCATCTTGCCGAATGCCCGAGCAGGTGAACACCCTGCTGGTGTTCTTCCTGGCGAAGCCCGACGGAGGCTGGAGGCCGATTGGGCTCCTCTGCAGCCTCATGCGGCTGCTGGGGAAGCTGCGCAGGATCGACGCGGTCGAGTGGGAGTCGGCGCACAGGCGGGACTACTTCTTCGGAGGGGCGGGGAAGTCCTGCGAGGACGCGGTCTGGCTCCAGGCCCATGATGCCAGCGTGGCGGCGGCGATGGAGCAGCACTCCATGTCGACCATGACGGACCTCTCGAAGGCATACGAGCGGGTCACTCACGAGGGGCTGGTCGCTGCTGCTCGCCGCCACGGCTTCAGGCTGCGCAGGCTGAAGCTGGTCCTCCGCAGCTACGGCGGCCCGAGGAGGCTCAGCCTCAGCCGCTGGACGACGGGCGCGATCAGGGTCGGGAGCTCGATCGTGGCGGGCTGCGGGTGCGCCACGACGCTCCTGAGGGTCGTGCTCCTCGCCGCGATGGACGCGGTCGTGGCCCAGTGGATGTCGCTGCGGGCCTACGTGGTCGTCGACGACATCACGCTGGCCGTCTGCGGGAAGCTCAGGGATGTGGAGTTCACGGCCTTCGGCGCGACCAGAGCCCTCTGCCAGAGGCTAGAGGCGCTGGGGCTCAAGGTGTCCCTGACGAAGGGCAACATCGTGAGCAGCGACGAGAGTGCAGGACGGCGCACGGCCCACCGCCTGCGGCGCTGGGACTTCAGGCTGCGGCGGGCGGTCAAGAACCTGGGCGTCGACTTCGGCATGAAGCCCAGGGCGTCGTGGTCGGTGCTGAGGAGCCGCATGGCCAGGCTGGCCGTCCGCTCGTCACGATACATGGCGCTCAAGCGGGCAGGCGTCAAGCTGGGCAGGATCTTCAGGAGTGGCGGCCTGGCCTCGGTCCTCCACGGAGCTCGGGTCGTCGGCGTTCCGACGGCGATGCTCGAGAAGGCCAGGGCGGTCAACGGCCAGGCGCTGGCGGGGGCCGTGGGCAGCAAGAGCAGAACGCTGCAGTTCGCACTGCAGCCAGACCAGGGCTGGAAGGCGGACCCCGTCTTCGCGGCCAACAGCCTACCACTGGAGGCGTGGGCCAAGGCGGTCTACCTTGGCCTGCGCAGCGACGGGAGCCTCGAGAAGGGCTTCAGTGCGGCGCAGCCAGAGTCCTGGGGCCAGGTACGAGGGCCAGCCGACGCAGTCAAACTCACCCTCCGTAGGATAGGGTGGGAGCCTGCCGCTGCGTCTGGCTGGCGGTGCTGGGTCACGGACGCTGGGGAGCAGCTCGACCTGAAGGTCTACAGCCCCAGGAGGATGCGGCAGTTCATCGAGGCGGGGATCCAGCGCGCGCTGATGATGAGACTGCACAGCGAGCACCTGGGAGGAGCGCTCGGCGGGCCGCCGACCATCCAGGTCACCCAGCAGGCGGTCGCGGCGCTGCGCAGGCAGGGGGACAGCGAGCAGGTGGCGCTGTTCGAGGCGCTGGTCTGCGGCGGCCTGGTGACGGAAGCTGACCTGTATCGCGAACGGGCAGTGCTTAGCCCTGTGTGCAGGCTGTGCGGCGCGGAGCCAGGGACGCAGAAGCACCGCCTGTTCTGCTGCGACGGCACCGGTGGCGTCGCGGCGGCCATAGACCTGGAGCAGGTCAGGAGAGCAGGCGCGGCAGCCCCAGACGGCGACATCGGGCTCGTCAGGTGCCTGGTCAGCCTCGGCCTGGAGCGGGCCCCGAGGCCTGCAGAGCAGGAGGTCTGCCGCCGAGGAGGAGCCCTCATCGGGGGGCTGGCCTGCGGCGCCGTCTGCATCGACGGCTCGGCGATGGCCCCAGAGGTCAAGGAGCTCACCAGGAGCGGGTGGTCCTGCATCATGGTGGTGGCCGACGGCACCATCACGGGCGGGATGTTCGGGTGCGTCCCAGGGCCCGTCCAGGAGAGCGGCTACGCCGAGCTCTACGCGCTGGTGCGGGCGCTCAGGGAGAAGGGCCCCCAGCTGGACGTGGTCACGGACTACCTGCGGCTGGTGGAGGACTACGAGAGAGGAGAGGACTGGTGCCTGGGCCCAGGGTCGCTCAACGCCGACCTGTGGAAGGAGGCCTGGAGGCACATTAGAGACTTGGGGCCCGAGGCATTCAGCCTCCAGTGGGTCCGAGCCCACACCAGCTGGGCTGCGGCAGCGCTGGCAGACACGCCCTGGGCCTGGCACCGCGGCAACAAATGCGCGGACAGCAAGGCCCAGGAGGGCGCCAAGCTGCACCCGTCGTTCGACGCCGTGATGCAGAGGGCGAGCATGGTGAGAGCGGCCACACGAGCCGCGGAGTCGGTCGCCGTCCATCACGGAGCTGTCTTGAAAATGTTAGCGGGCCTAGGCTGGCCCGATCGGAGCCCCCTCCCCCGCCCCAGGCCGTCCCGAAATTCGGTCGTCCTCGTTTCGGGCGAGAACGGGCACTCGCTTTTGAGGTTTGGACGGGCCTGGGGGTGTAAAATCTGCGGGGTTCGGAAGGGGCTCCGATCTAGGATCGTTTCGTCTCCCTGCCCAGGAATGCCTCGGCCCGCGGCGATCGCCCACCCCTCCCATAAGCTCTGGGTCGTGCGTGGGGATCGGGGTCGGGGGTCTGGCGATGAGGCTAATGGGAGGGGGTTGATCGTCTTCTGTAGAGTCTGCGGGGCCTATGCCAGAAGACAGGTCCACGACCTCAGTCGTCCCTGCCGTCCCTTCACCTCCCGTCCTCGGTCGGCGGGCCGTCTGGCTAGAACGGCGTTGGGACGACTGAGGTCTGGACGGGAGCCCCAGTCCAACAGGTTCTGGGGGCTCCCTTTCCCCCTCTTCGGAGCCCCGTTCGGCGGAGGGCCCAACGAAGGGCCCGACGAGGGGGGGAATTCGTCGGGACCCGAGGTCGAGGAGGCATAGGCTTCCTACTTCGAGGTCGGTCCTGCTCGGCAGTAGGTTAAGCTAGTTCGGCTGGTTTTGCTGGACTATGCTTTGGTAGGACATAGAGGACATAGAGGGGGGAAGGACGACGCACGCGGGGCGCTGCCCCCTTCGAAACCTGGACCCAGCACCACAGGATGGCTGGGGGAAAACACACGGAGGGGGAAGAGAAGGAGAAGGCGGAGCAGGGGGACGAGGAGGAGAGGAGGGAGGAGGACGAGGAGGAGACGGGGAGACGGAGGAAGGACTGGGAGGAGGGGGAGGAGGGAGGAAGAGAGGAGGAGGAGAGGGGAGAGGGGGGAGGGGCAAGCTAGGTGCGCGCGCGTCATATCTGACGTCCTACCCTTCCCTCCCATCCCTTACCATGGCGCTGATTTTCTCTATCCGCGGACTAGTGGGTGGTGGTGCGCGTGCGTGCGTGCGTGCGTATGGGCGTGGTTGTGGTGGTGGTGGTGGTGGTGCTGCTGCTGCTGGTGCTGGTTGTGGTGGTGGTGGTGGTGGTGGTGGTGGTGTTGCTGGTGGTGGTGGTGGTGGTGGTGGTGGTGTTGGTGGTGGTGTGTGTGTGTGTGTGTGTGCGTGTGGGCGTGTGTGCTGTGGCATGGCACGGGAAATGACGCCAGCGCTGCAGCGGGAGCACGAGTCGAAAGGGGCGGAAACGCGGAAATGAGGCCAGCGCTGCAGCGGGAGCGCGACTCGGAACGAGCGGAAGCACGGAAATGAGGCCAGCGCTGCAGCGGGAGCACGATTCGGAACGAGCGGGGCCCAAAAATGAGGCCGGCGCCTCGGCGAGAGCAGCATTTTGAAAAAACGCAAGCGAAAACCCGTTTCCCTGGAATCCTGTGTGTAAAAAACAATGCGCGGGGGGGTGTCGGATATCTTCGGGACGCCATCAGGGGAAGTGGGAGAGTATTTTCATATTGTGTAATTGTAGAGGGGAGAGGAGGGAGGAGGGAGGAGGGAGGAGGGAGGAGGGGGGAGGGGGGAGGGAGGAGGGAGGAAGGAGAGGAAGAGGGAGGAGGGAGGAGGGAGGAGGGAGGAGGGAGGAGGGAGGAGGGAGGAGGGAGGAGGAGTGAGGAGGGAGGGAGGAGGGAGGGAGGGAGGGAGGGAGGGAGCTAGGATTTCAGGTAGTAAGGCTTGGCTTTAGGGTTCTAGTTGAAGGTGTAAGCTTCGTAGACAGACAGACAGGTATGTGCCCGTATTCGCATCGGGGCTCAAGGAGAAACATCTCTCTTATCTCCGTTCTGGTAGCGGAGCCGCCTCTCGGGGCGGCGCGCGCGGCCCCCGCCAGGCCCGGCTGCGATAGTACATCGAGAAGCTGAACCAGGTTCAGCTGATCAGGAACCACAGGTTTCTGGACGCCTACCTCGTGAAGGTGAGCCGCACCGACAGCTCGGTGCTCAAGATATCGACCAGTTCGACGACTACCTTCCCCTCATCAGCGTCAACGCCGCCTGGCCTGACGACTACATACACCTGGTAAAGAATACGTACATCACATATTGGTAAAGAATACGGACACATCTTGGTAAAGAATACGGACACATATCGGTAAATAATACGGACTACATTGATTGGTAAAGAATACGGACGACAGTGATTGGTAAAGAATACGGACGACATCGATTGGTAAAGAATACGGACATATACTGGTAAAGAATACGGACAACCACTGGTAAAGAATACGGACATACACTGGTAAAGAATACGGACATCATTGATAAAGGATACGGTTCATCAAGATGGCTAGAGACTTCATTGGTGGACAACTACCCCTTGAAGAAGCTACGCGTCAAACACCTCCCGGTTGGAAACCGGGTGTCGCGAAGTATGGCATCAAGAAATACCTTCAGAAGTTGAGTTTGTGGTGGAGGACAAAGAATATCGAGGATGAGAGCGTGGCGGCACTACTTGTACTACAGCGCCTACAAGGTGGAGCACTGAAGCAGGCCATGATATTCAAAGTGATACGTGACGGAATCGAGTATATCGGCGAGAACGCCTTCGCTCTCACGCGGATCGCAGAAGACGGCAACCTTGGTATTCTAGCCCAGCCATCAGGATTGTCATTATTCACCCGATGGCTCTCAGCAGAGTATGGTCTCAATGAGCAGGATTCAGTTGGCATATCCCTCGAGAAGTTCTTCAGTTATAAGCGTGGACCTCGGGATCTTCTCCAATATATATCAGACTTCGAACTCGTGTACGATGAAGCTCATGATCAAGCAGGATTGACCATCAACGCCGTGGGCAGGAGCTATCTCATGTTGGCAGGTTGTGATTTACCAAGCAAACGGATCGACGACATCAAGCTCAAGATCGACGGCGACCTCAGCAGATATGGAGAGATCAAAGCAATTCTTTCTCGACTTGCAAAGCAGAACCAGGCTCATAATAACCCCGAGCAGTACGACGGCTACTGGGTCGACTCGGACGACGAATATGAAGAGTATGACGACGGATATTATGATAGGCATGGCTACTGGCACTACTACGAGGACGAGTACTGGGGCGAGGAAGAGTACGAGTATGATGATTCTTATGATCAAGATGGAGATGCATACAAAGGTACTGGCAAAAGGAATAACCCCGGCAACTGCAGCAAATGCGGTTCCAAGTGGCACAACACAGCGGACTGCCCAGCTGGTAAGGACAAGGACAAGGACGCTCACAAGGACCAGAACGACTCGCACGGCAAGGACAAGAACAAGAGCAAGGGCAAAGGGCGCGACAACGGCAAGGGCAAGAGCAGTTACGATCGTGGTAAAGGCTATGGCAAATCTCGTGGTCGAAGCAAAGGGCGTGGCAAGAGCAGAAAAGGAAAAGGTAGAAGTAAAGGCAAGCGTCGAGAGCACTACGAGGACGACTACGACGACGAGTACTACGACTACGAAGACAGCCGGTGGGGTTCCGATAATACTGGAGGTTGGTATCATGCCGATGCGGACGGGCAGGCCTCGACACAGCGAGTTCACAAGACGGACATTGGCAATCACGGCTTCCTGCACTTCGAAGATGGCGAGACCCCACTATCCAGAAGAGCAGCATCTTCGTGGTCATCTCTGCAGACCACCCAATCACACGATCTTGACGAGACTGAAGCAAACGCGCCACCGAAGAGTTTTCTGGATGCCTATGATGTGGACAACTTACCGAGAACTCCAATGGCAAGCACGAAGAGATCATCACCGATCGGACCTACTTCCTCGGATAGGCAGGCCTCTTGGACACCAAGCTTGAGTTTCCTGAATGAAGAAGAAGCCTCCACTCAGCAAGAACCATCGGAGGACGCACCAGCAGTTCGACGTGGCATAGTACCTGGCGGTCTAGAATTTCTTGTCAGAGACATGAGCAACTCAGATCAAGGTCAATACCCAGTACAGGACTTGGACTCAAGCAGCTACCACATGGTGAGAGGACGTAAAAGATATGGACTACTATACGACCCTGGAGCGGCATCAGGCATCATCGGCACCGACACAGTCAGAGAGTATCACCGAGACATCATCCCCAGAATGAATATGGAGACGCGACCGACGAAGTCAAAGTTCACTGGCATTGATGGCAAACCCACTCCAGGTATCGGCAAGATCGATCTACCGCTCATGATTCCGGCTCTCAAGGGAGCCACCTTCACGGGCGACATGATCGGGAATCACGGCAGTTTCTGTCCTGGTCTTCTTCCTCTCTCCACCTCGATGAGGTATCGAGCAGTGATGTTCAGCAACGTGTTTCCGAATGGAGATGGCATCCTGGCATTGTTTCCACAGACTCTGGCACAGATGGACGGCAAGCGGAAACCTACACCGATATACATCAGACTACTATTCACAGAATCTGGACACTACATCATACCTATCGACAACGTATCGACGAAGGAAGAAGTGGACCAGCAGTATCTACACGATCACGTCATGAATCACGTCAACTGGTTCACTGGCTTCAAGCCATCAACATCATCATCCAGATTACCGACAGCAGACTTTCATCAAGAAGCTACACCCTTGGACACTGGCACCGGTAACAATTCTCTTTCAGGCGACAAGCAGGAGATCATCAGTCAGCTCCAGAATTTGACCAGCAGCATGCAGAACCTCCAGCAGCAGATCAACTCCAATGGCGACGGCCTCGGCAACTTTCTGGCCACCGAGAACGTTGGACCATCAGGAGCTCCACCGCCTCCTGAAGCACCCATGGCCGACTACATGACCAGAAAGAAGCATTTGACAAAGACTCAGCAGTTCTGGAAGGTTTGGGGTCAATTCAAAGGAGCATTATATACTGGCAATAAGTTTGCAGATGGACTTGATGATACCCAGCTTGAGCGATTTCGCAAGAACTATCAAGGAGTTCCTGAGAAGTTCTACAGTCGTACCAAACTGCCGGTCATCACCCCGAAGAATGCTCATCAGTTCCTCAAGCATCTGAGGGATAATGGAATCACGAGCGTGGACATGCAGGGGCATTTCAGCGGCAGCGGCACTCTTAGCTACTGGGCCTATCGCAGTGAAGTATCGGCTCTCTTCCCAACGGACATGCGGTACGGCTGGAACTTGAATCTTATGGAACATCAACAGATCATCGAGACTTTCTTCAAATCCTTGAGAGTTTGGTTGAAGTTCTTTTCACCAGAGTGCACACCCTGGTCATTGGCTAGCACGACGGCAGACCCCAAGATGAAAGCTCTGGCGAGGATCACGGACAAGGCATCACTACAGTGGATCGCCGACACGTGCAAGCGCTTGAAGGATGACTCGACCGACTACATCATCGAGAATCCTAGCAAGAGCTGTATTTGGGATGAATCACCACTCAAGGATCTAATGGACGATGACAGATTATATCAGAACATATGCGACCAATGTCAACATGGACTTCAAGATTCAGATGGCACCCCTATCCAGAAACGAACGAAGTTTGCAGCATCATTCCGTCTCAAGCGGACAGCACAGACATGCAGATGTGTGCGACCTCATGCTTGGCTAGTTGGCGGTGCTCAGACAACTAGGTCAAAAATGTATCCTGAGAAACTATGCAAGAATCTCCTCAGGGACATACTTCGGCGATTGGAGCGTGGTCTCACTAGCCCATTGGACTTATCGTTTTGGACCTGCGATCGGTGTAAGAACGGCAACAAGGCTACTGGACCACACACTCGGGCGAAAGGCTGCAGGTTCGATCCTCAAAGAGTTCCACCGGCAGCAGAACCAGGATCTTCATCCGCTCCATCGGCATCAGCACCACCAGCGCCAGCAGCATCAGCACCATAACCAGGAGCAGTACAGCAAGGCGAAGTACCTCAACAGCCACCTCAGCCAGAACCAGCGGTGAAGGCTCCACTTGAGCTACCTCCAGGACTGGCTCCACCCGAGCAGGTCAAGAAGGACAAGGCGAGTTGCGAGGACGATGCCACGGACCAACCCAGCATCTCGAAAGATGATCCATCTAAAATGCTGGCCATCAAGCCCAACTTCGATTTACAGCGTTTCAAACATCAACTCGAGGAGGCGGCCACAGAGCAGGCAAGGTTGGCTCTCTTGTTGGGATTTCACATTAAGTTCTGGCATGCGACAGCAGACGAGATGGCACGACTACTATCGGCACTTGGGGCATCTCCAGAGATTATCAAATTGGCCCCTCGGATTTGTACTGATCTATGTGGTTCTTGTCGTAAGTTCACTCACCCACTACATCGACCAGCCTTCCGAGCACACCTCACGACGAGATTCAATGAGCGAGTTCAGGGCGACCTATTCTTTCTTTGGGATCAGATATGGCTCATTCTCGTCGACGAACACATTCGCTACAAGACGACGGGCAAGCTAGGCTCGAAGACTGGAGGATAATACTTATGAGGACTTTGTGAGCATTGGATCAGATTCTTCGGACCAATGGAATGTTTCGTCTCGGATCAGGAAGGATCGTTGACAAGTGACTTGGTGGGAACAGCTCTAGACAGATATTCGATTCAGCGCGAGTTTGCAGGCACGGACCCGAACCAGGGGCAGCACGCAACGACCGGTCTCGTGGAAAGTCATATTCGTATGACCAAGGCTATCGCACTCAAAAACAAAGTGGACGCTAAACGAGACGGTCTTGAGATTTCTGACGAGACGCTGATCTACGAAGCCACCATGTCACAAAACCTGTTGCTCAACTACGGCGGCAGCACTCCAGCCAACGCGTTGCTCGGATTTACTCCCCGCGACTTCTATGATGGTCAGGCCTCTACGGTGACATCCGCCAGAGGTGCGCTCGAGATCTCGCCCGACACCTTTGAATCGAACATCAGGATGAGACTACGATCGAAGCAGAACGTTCTGAAGGCGATTGTTGAGGAGCGCATCGCGGCTGCCAACAGGTCTAGACCCCAACGATTAGACACTGAGAAGATCAAGGTTGGCGATCAAGTGGATCTTTATCGCACTCCCGACAAGAAAGATCAAGAAGGTTGGAGAGGACCCTGTGAGCTTCTCCACCTGAAGACGACTGGCGCTATCGTGGTCTGGAACGGTTATCCGTACATCGTACCCCTACGACACATACGACTGCATCAACCACTCACCGGCTGGGTCACTAGTGTTTTGGAGCAGCACATGACCACCTCAGAGATGGCATATTTGGTGAACGACTACGTGGACATGCTTGACATCATTGAGGGCACGATACCGTTCAAACCCCAGATCATGGGCAATATTATCGGAAAGGATGGTCTTCAGCATCAGACGCCAGCGGATCTATCTCAGAACCCTCCTAAGCTCTGGCAGCAGGCAGTACAATGTGCGGAGAACGAGTGGGGCATCAAGATCGACGGCATCATATACGGCAGGTGCGTTCGGCGACTCTACGAGATCAGCGGCGCATCATTCGGTCGACAAGTAATCTGGGACTGCACCAATCGATCTCAGTATGTCACGCGCGACATCAACCCCAGCAGGCAAGTACTTGACATCCTGAAGACGATCCCAGGTATGAAGGACACCGACGCATGCAGCATTGTATTCTACACGTTCAATGCAGCTTCGGAAGACGCCGAGACCAAGAAGTACATCCTGCCAGACCTCTCTGACATCAGCAGCATCGGCTACGATCCCGACGAGGGCTCACCAGACATCGATCTCCCTCTTCAGTGGCCTCACAGCCCACCAGAGGACCGAGGAGCACCACCTGATGCACCGGCTCCCGCGGTTCAACCTGGATCATCGTCGAGCCCATCATCACCCGGAATTGCTCAACCAGCAACGGATGGACCTCCAGGTCCGCCTCCAGCTCCTCCAGCTCCACCCGCAGTGCGAGTGGGTCCAGAGAGGTTTGATATCAGCGATCGGGACATGACATGGCAAGAAGAAGGTGACAGCATCAGCAGCCCCTCACAACTCATGCCACCACGACCTCCTTTTCCGCCTGCACCTCCTGCGCCTCCAGCGGCTTCGAGGATTCGGATTCGAGAACCCGAGGTGGATCAAATGGTACCCATCGACGTGGACGACCACAGCATGGAAAAGATTGGCAGCACTGGCGGATCTCCTGGATTACCTCCGGCACCACCACCAGCTCATCCAGTACCAAAGACTCAGACACCTACTCCGATGGCATCATCACCTATCGAGGCACCAGCTCCAGCGCCAACTGTCATTCCCAAGACGTGGCGGCAGAAGATTGAACGACGGGAGCTCAGTAGGTCACCACCTCGACAGCGAAACACACCTGGTACATCGAGTCAGGCAGCAGGATCACGAACATCCACGACCTCATTGCCTCCTACTTCTCATCCTCCATCTCGTTCCTCATCCAAGACTCCTACTTCGGCAGTGCCACCGACTGAGTCCACCGTGGCAGCTCCGACATCGTCGAGCAGTCCGGCTAAGACGAGCTCACCGGCACAGACTACGAATATCCACAGTAAGAAGGAACCGACTCCCGTGAGGATTGACACTCCTGAGGCTGACAAAGACACCATCGAGTACGATCACGTTCCTGACAAGAGCACGATTGAGTATGACGAAACTCCTGAGGGCGCAGCATCACCAGCACCAACGGTTGACCACGACTCGCCCAAGAAACACAACGAGGTGAACGTATCACCAGAGAAGGCTCAACAAACCTCGAAGAAACACGATCTCAGTCATCAGGTGTTGCGCCCACCAGGAAACAAAACGAGGGCCTCGACAAATTTGTTTTTGCATTTTTTCATGTATTTATTGGTGGCGTCAAACGCGGTCGTCGCCGATCGCTTGCCCTGATTTAGCGATTTCGGTCGACGGAGGCACGCGAATCGCGCGAGTTTCCTTCTCGTAACTGCTTCTGCCGTGTGCCGCGTTTTCATGGCGCACGTGCCGCGCCTTGCCCTTTCAGATTCAATCGCTCGTACTAGTGCGCGGGCCGCATGCAGGCCGCAGTCCACGCGCGCTTGCGCGGCGCACCGCAGCGCGCTTCGAAACGATGTTGGGCACAATGGCATTTTTAGCGCAACGCCGCGAAATTGTTAGCCACCTCGCGCGGGTGATGCCGAACGCACGCGTGTCCCACCGCATGTGCGCCGCCGGAGCTAATTTTCCGATTTCGGTCGTGAATAGTATCGCGGGCGTGTGTCAGGCGCCTTCGACGCGCCATGTAGGCCCGCGCCGTGCGCGCCCACGCATCATGTCAGAAACATATCATCTTACTACTTCCGCGTAATGCAGCGCGTGCGTTGCAACGCTGTTAGCCAAGGGCGCTGGTGCGTCGCCGAAAACCACAGCCAGGTTCCCTTGGCAGGAGGACTGGTGGGGTCGCTCATTTTCACCACCCTAAGGGGAGCCGCCAATGGTTCTCTCACGGTCCCGTTCGCAACCGTTTTGTGGGGATGTCTCAAGCGTCGTGCTTGCTTTCTGTCCCAGCATCCTTCGCTCTCGGAGTAGATTTGGAGGATGTCTCGAGCGAGGCGCTCCATTTCACCCCCCCAGGTGGGCCAGATTTTGAGGATGTCTCGATCGGTGGCCAGACTCGTGGGCGCTGGTTTTCCTGGGGATGCCACAGGAGGCTCCAACAGGTTCCAAGAGGCCCCAGGAGACCACATGAGGTCCCAGGATGAATCAGGATGCCACAGAAAGACCCAAGAGGCCACAGGATGCCCCAAGAGGCTCTAGGAGGCCCCAGGAAGCTCCTGGAGGCTTCAGGAAGCCACAGGAGGCCCCAGGAGGCCAGAGGAAGCGCCAGGAGGTCTCCCGAGGGCAACAGGAGGCCCCGAGAGGCCCCAGGAGCAGGAGGCCTCAGAAGGCAACAGGGGTGGGTCCAATCCCATGTGTTTTACGTATGCTCTCATATATTGGGCCTCACCTGGGGCACGAATCCTTGATGTTATACGTATGTTTTTATAGATGGTCCATATCCTGTGTACTTATGTTCCTATAGGGCCTCTCCTAGGGCACGACTCCTTGGTGTTGTACGCGTGTTCCTATAGATTGCCCCTTTTTTCTGCGGCTCCAAGTCGCAATGTTTTATGTGCGACTGTTGCTATAGACTGGGCCTCTCCTCGGGCACGAATCCTCCCTAGGAGGTCCCAGGAGGCCCCAGGGGGCCCAAAGAGGCTCCTGGAGGCCCCAAGAAGCCCCAGTAGGTCCCCAGGAGGCCCCAGGAGGCCCCAGGAGGACCCAGGGTCATGCGCAGAGACGCGCTCGTACTACTGAGGCTCATTCACACTCCAATTGATTCTCAGTTAGATTCATGACCAGACCGTCACAATTGAAACCCGTTTATACTCGAAAGTTTTTGCACCTAGATTCTCACGGCGGACAGGTCCATGGGAATAAATGCGCATATGGGGAGCCCCACGCAGTGAATATTTGAATCCCCTTAGGGGGGTGACAATGAGCGCCTCGCTCGAGACATCCTCCAAATCTGCTCCGGAAGCGAATGATGTTGGGACAACTAACAGGCAAACCCGCTTGAGACATCCCCACAACGGCCGCGAACGGGACCGTGAGATAACCCCTCGGCGGCTCCTTAGGGACGTGAGAATGAGCGCCTCGCTCTAGACATCCTCCGAATCTGCTCCGAAAGCGAAGGATGTTGGAACAGAAAACAGGCAAGCCGCTGGAGACATCCCCACAAAACGGCCGCGAAGGGGGCGGTGAGATAACCATTGGCTGCTCCCGTAAGGGGGGTGAAAATTAGCGCCTCGCTCGAGACATCCTCTAAATCAGCTCCGATAGCGAAATATGCTGGGACAGAAAACAAGCAAACCGCTTGAGGCATCCCCACGAAACGACCGCGAACGGGGCGCGCGTGAGTCTCAGCATGAGTAAGTCTGAGTCGGAGCAGGTCTGAGTATGAGTAGGTATGAGTATGAATAGGTATTTGTGTGTGAATATGTGTATGAGTTAGTCTGAGTGTGAGTCAGTCTGTATATGAGTAAGTCGGGGCATGAGGAGGAGAGGGCAGGAGAAGAGTGAGAATGAGTAGGAGGCGTCCAAGTAATAACAAAAAACCATCTTAGGATATGGCGAAAATGCCAACTGCACCAAACCCTCGATGGGGATTACCCGTCTGACATGCAACGCCATCCGCGCGGGGCGAACATCACGCGGTGATAACGGACTGTGGCCCCAGTCGCACAGTAAAATCCAATCCGCGAGCTCCCATCGGGGAATCCAGGCGCGCGGCGTTCCCCCTGCTGACAGCGCGCCCTGGAAAAAAAACCAAAAATAACGAGCACGTCGCATATTTAGAATGAGGGCGGCTCGGCCATACCAATCGTCGCAACTGCTCCCAAATATGCCGTCCCCCCCCCATCGGCCCTATGTCATTCAAACGTCCTCTGCATTGATGCGAACTGCCATGGCGGCGCACACTGCCCCCAACGACGGCCGACACCGCTGAAGGTGATCATTTTTCATAGAGAGAATCACGATGCGACGGCCCATGCGGCCCAAAATGATTCACACCAACCCGAGGACAATCCAAGAGCTCCCAAAAAATACCGCGCGCTGTCAGCGAGGATGCTTTCCGGGCGCCATCAAACTGATCAGACACAAGAAAACGAAAAGGAACGTCACGCTCTCGCCCTTCTGGGTATTAGAGCGCTCGGCACCACCCGAAGAACCGCCCAAATCGCAGCAAAACGGCCGGAAAGGGCCAGAGGAAATTGAATGCGGCATGACCCCTCCTCTTTGTTATCTTCTACCCCCCGTCGCCCCACTTCGCCATCATACTAATCCCCTGCCTCCTCACGTTACCCCCCTTTTCTCCTGTTATCCTCCTCCTCCTTCTCATCCTACTTCGCCTTCGTCATCCTGGTGTTTTCCCACTCCCTCGCCCCCCTCAACCGCCCTCGTTATCCCTCCCCTCCCTTTCCCCGTGTCATCCACGCCTTCCGCCTCATCCTCCTCCTCCTCGCCGCATTGCCCCTTCCCCCCCTCATTCGCGCGCACCTCCCATTCCACGCTCGAGACATCCTCCAAATCTGTTCCGAAAGCGAAGGATGTTGGAACAGATGACAGGGACACCGCTTGAGGCATCCCAACAAAACGGCCCCGAACGGGACCGTGAGATAAGCCCTGGCGGTTCCCCCTATGGGGGGTGAGAATGAGCGCCTCGCTTGAGACATCCTCCAAATCTGCTCCGACAGCGAAGGATGTTGGGACAGGAAACAGGCAAACCGCTTGAGACATCTCCACAAAACGGCCGCGAATGGGACAGTGAAATAACACGTGGTGGTTTCCGTCAGGGGGGGCTGAAACCAGCGTCCCGCCTGAGACATCCTCACAGTCTGCTCTGGTAGCCAAGGATGTTGGGACAGAAGACAGGCAAACCGCTTGAGGCACCCCCGCAAAACGGCCACGAACGGGGCGTGCGTGAGTCTCACCATGAATAAGTCTGGGTGGCGATGAAGATTATGCATTCACGCAGGAGGATATCGATGGGCTCGGACAAGACCCTAAATTCTTGGATACATTTATGCTTTCGCCAGGCCCGCCGACGTGCCAGGATCCATGCTGGATCAAGGTCCACGTGGCTGCGCCGCCTCATTTGGGCGTACCCCTCACACGTTTCGTGGTCTCAAATGGAGGTCCACCGAAGGCCCCAGTGGCATGGCCCCATGGCGGTACCGCCCATGCGGGCGCACCCCTCGCACGGCTCGTGGCCCCGCATGGAGCTCACTCGAAGGCCCTAGTGGCAGGGTCTACATGGCGGCTGCGCCCCATTGGGGCGCACCCTTCACTCGGTTCGTGGCCCCGCGTGGAGTGCCACTGGAAACCCCATTGGCGTGGTCGACATGGCGGCGCCGCCTCATCTTGGCGCGCTCCCCGCGCAATCGTGGCCCCATATGGTACCCGCAGCAGCATGTGGTTGGTTATTTCGCCAGGCCTATTTTTGTCCTGGTCCTGACAGGCCTTTGCGGGGCCCCTTGGGGCGACCGCGGGGGCTCTTTGAGTTTCTTGACGTGCGCGGCCGCCCGGTCTCAGGCGCAAGGGAGTTGAGTTGCGTCGCCTGTTTCCTGCGTCACGCGCGGGGCGGACTTCATGAGCACTGTGCCCACAGAGCATCCTGCGTACGCCTGTGCTGCTGGCATCGAGGTTACAGATTGGAGGCCAAAGGTGCCGTGATCACTTCGGCGCCCCCTGTGAGTGGATCCGTCGGGACACGTACTCCACGAGCAAATGTCTTTTCCCGTTCGACATCATCTGCTCTTGCCGCCCCCCTCGCCCCCTCCGTGTTGTTCTTGCCTTGCCCTGGTTCGCGTTCCTTCTTGTTATCCTTCTGCGTTTTGCGCGTGCGCCCTTGCTGCCACATGACCCGTCTGCCTCCCTGCATCTATGCATTGCGGGCGGCGCCCAGCCGACAAAAGAAAACGATTGCCCCGACAGAATCGGCCGACAAAAAACCAAACCTCCCCGACCAAAAAAACAAACGACAAAAAAAAATCGGCCCGACAAAATGGGCCGACAAAAAAAAAGAGGCGGCCGACAAAATGAGCCGACAAAAAAAAACGACGGGCGCGACAAAAAAAATCGGACCGACCCAGGAAAGTGTCGCGACAAATTCGTTCCTGGCTGTCGCTGCCGAGCGGATTCAGTGTAAATTCACAGTTAGGATGCACCCCCCGGAAATTTTGTTCGACGGTCCGGGTGGGCATTTTGTCGGTCAGTTTGGTTGGGCTGTTTGTCGGGGCGGTCTGGTGCGTCCACGAGGTCGTGCCGCGTTCGCCGGGCGATTCGCGGTCCTAGCGGGTTCGCAGTAGCATTATGCGGCGAGGGGGGGGTGGGGGGACATGGCGGCGCGGTGGGGGAGGGAGAGGAGGGGGGGGGGGAAATTTGCAGGAGGAGGAGGAGGAATAATATGAGGAGGAGGAGGAGGGCGAGGGGACACGGTGGCGGGCACCCCCGCCTTCTTCTTGCTTGGTCCAGCCCTTCTGGGGGGGCGTCGTTCCCATAGGGAGCTCCACCGCAGATTTCGGCGGCACTGTCCACATGGCGGCGCCGCGCCATGTGGGCGCAGACTTGACACGGTCCGTGGCATCACATGGAGTTCGAGGGGGGGCCCAGCGGCAGGGCCCACATGGCGGCGCCGCCTTGTTTAAGCGCACGCATCATCACGGTTCGTGGCCCCGCAGGGAGTTCCACCGAAGACTCCAGTGGCAAGGTCCACATGGCGGCGCCGCTCCAGTTGGGCGTGCACTTCACACGCGGAAGTGGCGTTGCGACGCGCGGAGGTGGCATTGCCACCCCGCCTCCGCCGGAAACAATGTTAACAAATCGTGCAGCCAACAGCTCCGCTGACGGTGTTAACAAATCGTGTAGCGCCCAGTCTGTTCCAGACCAACAAATTCTTGACGCTTCGCGTATCCCCAACAGCCCATGCAGTAACGATGCCCAGGCGAATGGGGGTGATCAGGGAAGTGGGGGGCATACATAATAACACAAGGCTGGGGAACCCGTCTTACCCAAGACGGCGAGGATGGAGGATGAATCGGAGGACGATGAGGAGGAGGAACTCAAGGAGGAAAAGGGGGAGCGGGAGGAGGGTAGAGGGAGGAAGAGCAATAGGCGGATGAGGAGGAGGAGGAGGAGGAGGAGGAGGAGGAGGAGGAGGAGGAGCAGGAGCAGGACGAGAGTGAAAAGGAGGACGAGGAGAAGGGCGAGCAGAATGGCCAGAGGCCTCTTGGATGCCTCTCGGAGTCTCTTCGGGGGTCTCTTGGGGGCGTCCTGAAGGCCTCTTAGGGCGTCTTGGGAGCGTCTCGGCGGTCCCGGAGGCCTCTTGGGGCGTCTTGGGTGCCCCGGGGAGCCTCTCGGGGACCTCTTGGGGCCATGTTGGGGCCATCTTGGGGCCATCTTGGGGCCATCTTGGCGCCTTTTGGGGCCTCCTTGGCGCTTCTTAGGGCCATCTTGGAGGCGATCGATCAAAGAAGAGAGTGGGGTTAATTAGGCCTGCCCCTCTAGATCCTCTAAAATCGCCTCTTGGGCTCATCTCGAGGCGCTCTTGGAGCGCTCTTGGGCGCTCTTGGGGCCGTCTTGAGGCCATCTTGGGCCCCTCTTGGGGCTATCTTGGGCCCTCTTGGAGCCATCTTGAGGCCTCGGAAGGCCATCGGAAGCGAAAGGGTGAGAAAGCAACACGCATTGATGTTCCTTCGGTTTTTGAAGGATTTTGGCCTCTTGGAGGCCTCCTGGGGCACCTAGCTGGCCTCTCGGAGCCGTCCTGGGGCGGTTTTCGGGCCTACTGGAGCATCTTCGGAGCCGTCTTGAGGCATCTGAGGCTAGCTTCTTGAGCAATCTTGGAGCTCATATTGGGCTCCCCGAGGCGCTCTTGGAGCCATCTTGGGCCATCTTGGACGCTCCAACTACCAGCGAAACCTCCCGTCCAGGTCCAGTGGAGGGGGTAGGGGGAGGGGTAAACCCCTCCCCCAAGGGGAAGAAAGGGGGTTGGAAGAGGAAACTCCCCAAACCACCTACGCCCAGAGGGCTGGTGGGACTGCGCGGCGCCCAGGTTGTTACCACATCGTGCGGCGCCCAGGTGTTCGCACATCGTTTCGCGCCCAGGGTGTTAACAAATCGTGCCGCCAAAAACCCCGCAGACGGTGTTAACAAATCCTCTGGCCAAGAACACCGCAGACGGTCTTCGCAAATCGTGCGCCGCCCCGCGTGCGGTCTTCACAAATCGTGCGGCTACAAACCCAGCGCGCGGTTCGTGGACCCACAGGGGGGTCCACCGAAGGCCCCAGTAGCATGGTCCACATGGCGGCGCCACGTCACATGGACGCACCCCTCACACGGTCCGCGGCCCCACATGGAGCCCCCAGTTGTATACGGTTGGGTTTTTCGCCAGGTTACGTTGTTTTTTTTTTTGTTTGGTGGCTGGGCGTTTCTTATCCGCGTTGTTGGGTTAGCCTGGTGGTAAGGAGCCCAGGGAAACAATTGTTAGGAACAGTTGAGGTTCCGCAGTGTTGTGGCGGATGATGAAGGCAACCTGCGGCATGACATTCGAGACATCAGAACCGCGATTCAATTGTCCAGGAAACTCGTTTTGGACAGTTGCGTTTTCACATCAGTTTTTTTGTTGCTGACATGTGGTAGACGCATGGTTTCGAACAGTTGAGGTTTGATAAAATGTCATTGGGTGCATTGGTGCACATGCTAATTTGCACACTGGCCCCGCATTGTCCCAGGTTTTGTGCTTGATAAGGGGGGCATCGTGGCGCGTCCTCGCGTGGCCCTGCATTCGTTTTCCGTCATTTTGAGGCCGTTCGGGGCCGTCATATGGGCCCCGTTGAGGACCTCGTTGGAAGTTTTTTTGGGGCGTTCGGAGAAATCTCGCGGCCCATCCGAAAATGCGGAAAACAAACGCGACAGATTTTTCAAACGTGGACACAAACGATGAAACATGCATGGCGTCGGCTTCTGTGGACCAGCGCGGGGGCCGCCCTTGCGGAGCTCTTGGGCCGCCTGGGCGGCCGCGGGTTGAGTGCTTTTCCTGTTCGCGGACTCCTTTCGAGACCGCCTGTGGGCGTCGTTTGATAATCTATGATGATTTATGGGCCGTCTTGGGGCCCTCTCCGACAATCGGGCGGTCTTCTGAGGGGTCGTTGGCCGTCTCGGAGTGGTCTTTGGGGACTTCGAAGGCCGCCCTGGGGCGCCAGGGAGCCCGAAAGGTGCGGACCTCCACATCTTGAATATAATCAAGGATAGATCAATAGTATTTGTCTTTCGGTGCTGTGGTGGGGGCCCTCGGATATCCTTGCGCGCGTTTGCGCCGCCTCGTGCGTCCTTCGTGGGTCTTGTCGGTGCGGAATCAAAGGATTAGCTGGTCGCGGCGCGCCTTCTGGGATCCCCAAGGGGCCGTCGCGATGTCTTCCTGCGCCGCCGCGGGCGCCTCGCGGGCCGCCTCGGGGCCACGCGCGGCCGTCTCGGGGCCCGCTTTGGAACCTGTCGGGCAGCGTAGGGCCAACATTGGATTGGAACGCGCGGGGGTTGAAACGATCAAACAGATGGTTGTTGAGACGGGGCGGCTGTTGTGTCACTTATGCACGGCCGTGGCCTCGATGACACTAACCAGACGCATTGCGCGCGCCAGACGGGGTGCGATTGCATATCCTGTCGAACTGCAAGTACGTCATACGCCTTAGAGAACGTTGGAAATAATCCCAAATCGAAGCGCGAAGCGTTTTCACGCGCCTCTGCGTGCGAAAGCATGGTGGCGGCCTTCCTTTCCTTCCCCATCCGACCCCCTTCCCCCCCTCGCAGCGCTCTACTCTGCGTCCCCCCGCTGCGCCTCCGGCCCCCGCCCCGCCAGACCCTCCGCTCCTGCCCCCCCCCGCCGCCCCCGGCGCCCCCCCCCTCTGTTGCAATTTTGGATCCGACCATTCTGGCTCAAGTATTCTGGCTCCACAGAACCCTCTGCGTCGACGTCGTCTCCGCGGTGGGTCGACGCCCAGTGCGCATGCTGCGCTGGCGCGCGCTGTCGGCCCTTCGGAACGCGCGCAGGCCCGCGGGGGCGCGCTCCCGCCTTTGCGGCGTGCGCGCGTGCGCGCGCGAGCGGGCTTTCAATCCCTTCGTTGTGCGTCGCGTCTTGCGCTAATCTGCGCGGTGCGGACGTGCGCGGTCGACTGCGCCGCTTCTTGCGCCGTGTGGCGACGAGAGGATGTGCTTTTTTGTTGTCGCGCCGTTCGAGGCGCCCATCAATTCCTGGCCGCTGCTCTTGAGTTCTGACCGTTCCCAGCGAGGGTGCCCAGCCTCATAGCTGACTGTTGGCGGTCGCGCTTCGACGCGCGATGCGTTTTTAGCGCGCCCTGAAAACCAGCGCCCGTTGCAATCCGATTCCATACCTCGCTGGTTTTTTTCCAGCTTGGGTTAGCGTTCGCGCCTTGCCGTGCGCGGGCGGCCCTACTCGCGTGATCGCGTCGCTTTGGATGCGCGGCGCGGTTTTCATTATGGTTTTGCGACCCCAAGAACTTTCAGAAGTGCGCCTGGCGACCTGCAAATTTGCACAGCCAGTTGCCATCGCGCCGCGACTTCTGGCGATGCCATCGCCCTCGAACGTGCGCGCGCGCACGTGCGAGCCACTGGTTGTGGGTTAGCGCGCGCAGGCACGCGCGTCGCGTTGGCTTGTGCAGTTTGCGTTCGTCATGCGGTTGCGCGCTGTAGTGCCGCGTGGGGTTCGCGCGTGGTTGCGCGACCTCCAATGTGTCATTGAACGTAATGGCGCCTTTGATGTCGCTGTCGCAATGACACTTGCTCCAAGGTGTTTGTTCGATGTATCACCGCTGCCGCTGTCATTGGCGCAGCGGTTCCTCATCGCAACGTCGCGATTGGCAGGCAATTCGGTCCGCGCCCTTTCGCGCCAAACGCTGTGATCGTGGTGCCCATCGGGGCTTCAGTCTGCAGCGAGGAGCATCGCGCGGGCGCTCGCGTTCTCGCGTTCAGTCAGCCGCGATTGGTCCAACGCTATACCGAGCATTTTGCGATTAAACGTTTAATTTTTTGAATTGCGTTTTGTCGTCAAAAGCTTCGCCAGTAGAATGGCGCCGCTGACAGTCATGACGATGGCATCAGGATCCCTGGGCAGAACCTGTCACCATCACATTCTCCTGACAGTAAGAGAGTTCGACTTCGATCGACCTCGGAACCTCCTCCTGACACCGGCAAGAGGCCACTGCCACTCAAAGAATGCGCGAGTGGTGGACAATCGGTACCTTCCTCACCTCTACCGTTGACGGACACGAAGAGACCGAAGTTGTTTGAAGGCTTCTCGGTTTTCGGTGATCAGCAGATCGGCATGGCTCATGTTCAGGACCGACACTTGATCAGTGCATGTATGGCTACTGAGGAGTTGGACGAGTACCAGCACATCATGATGGACATGGCCCAGGAAGTCTCAGAGAACTTACGACGGATGCAGAGTGAGACGACGATCTGGACATCATCAGAATCACACTGGGTCATACCAGGACCGTTCAAAGAAGATCGTACCTTTTATTTTGACCTCCTGACTGGTGAGGCTATATATGCCCAATCAGATGACGTTCTCACGGAAGCAGATATTATCGCATGTTGGGACAAAGTCGAGTCAGCTGACAGGGCCGAAGCCAGATCATTCATTGACAACTCGTGCTTTCGCGCAGTTCACCAGAACAGCCTGGACACCAGCAACATCATCGACGCTACGTGGGTCAGACGTTGGAAGAAGGTCTACAATGACAAGAACGAAACCTCCTGGATCATCAAGTCTCGCCTTTGCGGCAGGGGCTTCCTCGACGCACAGAAGAACGACGTGATGAGGCACTCCTCAACGGCTTCCAGGCTTTCTCAAAGGATTATCGCCTCACTCTTCTCACTGGAGAAGGACTTGACCCTGGAGACGTGGGACATCTCAACAGCGTTCTTGCAAGGACTATCCTATGAGACACTGCGTCGAAATGCTAAGTGCATGGGCATCGAAGTCAGAGAACAACGTAAGGTATATCTCAAGCCACCGGCCAATGTTTGGCGGCACTTCAGAGACTATCCCAAGTCCAACATCAGGATTCCAGAGCTTGAGGTACCATTCTTTTTACTCCAGCTGTTGAAGCCCATCTACGGCACGGTGGACGCTCCACTTCTATGGCAGTTGGCGTTATCATTATTCGTGATGGAAGATCTATCAGGCATCCAGTCAGTGTTCGACGACAACTTCTTCATGTGGATCAAGGAAGGCACCATCATGATGGTCTGGACTGTGCATGTGGATGATATTATTGTTTTGGCGACGACGTCCTATCTAGATTGGAGCTTGGCTGAGATGGAGAAGCGCTTTGGGAAAATCAAACGTCATCAACTACCGTTCACTCACATGGGCATGAGCTACGAGCAGTTACGGCCCAGGCACTTGTTCATCCACCAGGAGAGCTTCACGGACTCGCTGAAGAAGATCTTCATTGAGCCGACCCTGAAGGACAAGACGGAGAAGGAATGCAACCACCAGCAGCAGCACGACTTGAGGAGCGCGCTTTGCAGTTTATTGTGGTTATGCCAGACACGGGAGGATATCTACTGTGAAGTTGTGCAGTTGCAACAACAGGTACGCAAGGCCAACATTGGTCATCTCAAACAGGCGAACCTCCTCATAGATCGAGCGCAGCGCAACAAGAAGATGGCAGGACTTCATTTTGCACCACTCAGTTATCCAGTACGGTTGGTTTCTATAGGCGACGCAAGTCATGGCGGTACCAAGACCTCTTATCCTCAAGAGGGCACGGCAGTATGTTTGATGGAGGACCACATGCATGAGCTACGAGTTAAGAAGGATCAGGTTCATCCAGATGACGCCTACATGATTGGTGGTAGTTGTCACACTCTATCATTGGCGTCAGGCAAGGCAAAGCGTATTTCACACTCAACATGTCATGCAGAGACCAATGCAGGCTACAAGGTTAATCAAAGCGCTCAGTTCATCGCACTTCGACTGACAGAAGTTATCACATGCTCGGACGTTCAACATAAGGCAGCAGACATGATGGAGATCTTCGATCGCAGTTTGTATCAGATTCGAGTGGACCATTGCACAGATTGCATGGACTTCTGGCAGCTATGCTGTGGAGTCAAAGGCGTGCCCAGTGACAAGGGTTCTCGCCTAGCTGTGCTATCAATGCGAGAGGAACGTTTATCAGGTCGCATTCGACACTTCCTCCATCTCCCGACGGAAATTATGCTGGTAGATGGACTCACCAAGTGCGGCCTCTTCAAGTTACTTATGATACATATGACGACTGGTATTTGGAAGATATCAATGCCCAAGAATAAGTTCATCACTATGCGGACAGTAATAGAACCTCAGACCAGCTTCGACGAGACTGATCTATTGGATATGAAGTATTGACGATGTGGACATGAGTTTACGGAGTGATATTTCAGAATGGTATTGACGATATGGACATGGATTCACAGAGTGATATTTCAGAATGGTTTGAGAGATGTACGCCGGTCGGGTCTACGACCAGTACATGTGCGTCGGCCTGATGTACATGAGGATGTACTACATCAAGGCTTGACTCTCTCTCTCTCTCTCCTCCCCTCCGTTCCTAGATCAGTGTAGTATCTGTTCTGAAGGTTTTCGAGGCTAGAAGCCTTGTGCATGCGAGTGAATTTGATTTTCCAGAATGCTATGAGCTTGTAAATCACCCTCGATTTGAAGGAGCCTATTTTTTGTTATCTTCAATTCGGGACACTGGAACCGGAGCTAGGATTTCAGGTAGTAAGGCTTGGCTTTAGGGTTCTAGTTGAAGGTGTAAGCTTCGCAGACAGACAGACAGGTATGTGCCCGTATTCGCATCGGGGCTCAAGGAGAAACATTCTCTTATCTCCGCTGAGGGAGGGAGGGAGGGAGGAGGGAGGGATGGGAGGAGGGAGGGAGGGAGGGGGGAGGGAGGGAGGGAGGGAGGAGGAGGAGGGAGGAGAGGAGGAGGAGGAGGCGGAGGAGGAGGAGGAGGAGGAGGAGGAGGAGGAGAGGAGGAGGAGAGGAGGGAGGAGGAGAGGAGGAGGAGGGAGGAGGAGGAGGAGGAGAGGAGGAGGAGGAGGAGGAGGAGGAGGAGGAGGGGAGGAGGAGGAGGAGGAGGAGGTGAGGAGGAGGGGCGGAGGAGGAGGAGGAGGAGGAGGAGGAGGCGGAGGAGGAGGAGGCGGAGGAGGAGGAGGAGGAGGAGGAGGAGGAGGAGGAGGAGGAGGAGGAGGAGGAGGAGGGAGGCGGAGAGAGGAGGAGGGAGGCGGAGGGAGGCGAGGGAGAGGAGGCGAGGCGGAGGAGGAGGATGGAGGAGGAGGAGGAGGAGGGAGGAGGAGGAGGAGGAGGAGGAGGAGGAGGAGGAGGAGGAGAGGAGGAGGAGGAGGAGGAGGAGGAGGAGAGGAGGAGGAGGGGAGGTGGAGGAGAGGAGGAGGAGGGGAGGAGGAGGGGAGGAGGAGGAGGAGGAGGAGGAGGAGGAGGAGGAGGAGGAGGAGGAGGGAGGAGGAGGAGGAGGAGGAGGAGGAGGAGAGGAGGGCTGGGAGGATGGCCCGAGCAGGAGCAGGGCCAGGGCCCCGCGGCGCCCCGCCGCCCCCCGTGCCCGCCCCGCCCCCGTGCCTCTCGGCCTCCCTGCGGCGCGGTGCCTGGGAGGGCAGAGGCCACGTCCGAGGCTGCGCGCAGCTCGGCCGCCCGCCTCCTTCGTCTCCATCCCCCGGTGGCGGGCAGGGGGTTCCTCCCCCCTCCTTCTGTCTTCCTCCTCCTCCTCCCTCCTCCGCCTCCTCCTCCTCTCTCCTCCTCCTCCCCCTCCTCCTCCTCCTCCTCCTCCTCCTCCTCCTCCTCCCTCCTCCCTCCTCCCTCCTGGCACCTGTGCCACTGGGACCCCTTCCAGGAAAACAGGCGGGTAGCAGCCCGATCGTCACCCTTGTTTGCCCGTAGGGGGCCAAGGGGAGAGACAATCATTCTCGTCGCCAGCGGCCACCCATGGAGTGGGTGGTGGGTAGGTTGGGCGTCGGAGCACGGACTCCAGCGCCCCCTACCCCGAACAGGGCGCGCGGAGCACGGTCTCCTTGCGCGTCCTGTTTCGAGCACTTAGCACGCCACGGGGGCATGGCCCAGACCGTTGGCGCTGCTCTGGCTCCTGGGACAACTGCTGTGCCAGTCATGGTTCATGTTAAAGAAGTCCTTCTCCCTCCTCCTCCTCCTCCTCCTCCTCCTCCTCCTCCTCCTCCTCCTCCTCCTCGTCGTCTCCAGGGGGGGGAGACGGAGAAGGCCCTTTCAGAAGGCGGCGGGACTTCTCGGAAGCCCTCGCGTGTGCTGGGAGGTCTTCTGTGTCTTCGGGGAGGGCTTGGCGAGCGTCTCGGAAGGCCGGGGGGCTTCCGAGCCTCTGAGAAGGCGTTCTCCTTTTCTTTTCTCCCCTGGCTCGACGCCGAATCTCCATTGCGGGGCCCGCAGCTGTGCGTGGTCGGGTCGTTCGCCATGCTACTGATGGGGCCTTCCCCAGGTTCCTTGGTCCTGATTCCCAGCAGTGCTCAGCAGCGCAGGGCAACCCCGAGCAGCGCTATGCGACGCCAACTAACGCCGACACGCCAAGCAACACCAAATAACACCAAGTATCACGGAACAACGCCAATCAAAACCAAACAACGGAAAACACCGCCAAGCAGCGCGTAGCAACACCAAGCACCTCCAAACACTTCCAACCAACGTCACACAATGCAAATCAATGCGAAGCAGACGAGCCAAGCAAAGCCAAGCAGCGCCAAGCAAAGCCAAACAATGCCAAGCAATGCCAAGCCATGTCAAGCAACGCCAAACAACGCCCAATGACAAAGCAATGTCAAGCAACGTCAAGCAATGTCAATCCATGCAACGCAGCGCCAGGCAGAGCAAGGCAAAGCAGTGCCGTGCCTTCCTTGTTTACCAGGGAAGCTGTCTCCCAGTCGGGGTCGCGCCGGCCCCATGTTGAGACTGAGTCCGCTCTTCATACGCCGTACAGGAGTGCGTGCTCGCGACGAGGGCCTCTTCTCAGCCGAATCCGTATCAGGCCGTGCAAGGGGGAGCGTCGTGTTAGCCTCTCTTGCCGTCGTCCTCTTCCCCCCCGCCCAGCAGTGCCCCGGAGGTTCCTGCAGGCCCCCGCTGCGACGACCCCGCCTTTCGCGCCGGTGCTGCTGATGCAGGCAGCGGCCCGCTGGCCAGACTTGAGTCCAGAGGGGCAGCTCCCCAGAATCGGGACGTCGGTTTCGGGCGTGGTTGTGGCGAAGGGGGGGCAGGATGGAAAGGGTACGGTACGGTAGGTTTCCGTTGGGGCTGGGACGAGGATAGATCCGTTCCAGATCGTTCGGGAACGCTCTCAGAGCTTCTGGAGCGCTCTGAAAAGGTCGCGGCGCCCGAGACATCCTCCAGAGCCGCCGGATCTCAGAGATTCTGGATTTTCCCTCTCCCGATTTTATCCTCGTCCTGGTTTCGTCTTAAGGCTAGTGTCGTACCGACGCGGCGGCGACCCAGCCGCTGGCGTTCAAGGTTGAGTGCTGGCAGTGGCCAATAATCAGCCCATTGGAACGGTCTGGCCATCGGACAGCCGCGGATCGTTCACGGTTGAACGATTCACGCGGTGTCAGAAACCAACGCAGGGATCGTCAGAACACGAAGTTGCCGTGCGGGAAGGGGGGATGAGGGGAAGAGAGAGGACACAGGGCAAAGGTTGCACGGAATGACGGAGGGGGTGAGGGGAGGGTGGATGTCGGCAAGCTGTGTGCGTTTGCATCACATCATATCATCTGACATACCCCTCCAAACCAACCCTTCCCATTGCGCTGATGTTTGTTCCTCTATCCGACGACGGGTGATACCTACAAGTGACCCAATCGTGTTATGCGCACTGTGAAAAAGGGAGCTGTGTACATTCGCTGAGAAGCAGGAGGATGAGGAGGAAGAGGCGTAGGATGAAGAAGCAGGATGATGATGATGATGATGATGATGATGATGATGATGATGATGATGATGATGATGATGCTGATGATGTTGATGACGATGATGACGGTGATGCTGATGATGATGATGCTGCCGATGATGATGCTGATTCTTATGATGCTGCTGATGATGCTGCTGATGATGATGAGTATGATGATGATGCATGATGATGCTGCTGATGATGCTGATGATGATTCTGCTTATGCTGATGCTGATGATGATGCTGCTCATGATGATGCTGATGATAATGCTGCTGTTGATGATGATGCTGATGATGATGCTGCTGCTGATGATGATGATGATGATGGTAAGGATGATGATGATGATGATGATGATGATGATGCTGATGATGATGATGATGATGAGGATGATGAGGATGATGCTAATGATGCTGGTGGTGATGATGATGATGATGATGATGATGATGGTGATGGTGATGGTGATGGTGATGATAATGATGATGACGATGCTGATGATGATGATGATGATGATGATGATGATGATGATGATGAAGATGATGATGATGATGATGATGATGATGATGATGATGATGATGGATGATGATGATGATGATGATGATGATGATGATGCTGATGCTGATGCTGATGCTGATGCTGATGCTGATGCTGATGGATGATGATGATGATGATGATGATGATGATGATGATGATGATGATGATGATGATGATGATGATGATGATGATGATGATGATGATGATGATGATGATGATGATGATGATGATGATGATGATGATGATGATGATGATGATGATGATGATGGTGGGATGGTGGTGGTGGTGGTGGTGGTGGTGGTGATGATGGTGGTGGTGGTGGTGGTGATGGTGATGATGATGATGAGGAGGAGGAGGAGGAGGAGGAGGAGGAGGAGGAGGAAGAGGAGGAAAAGGAACAACAACATCATGAGGAGGAGCGATAGGAGTATGAGGTCCAGAGGAAGGCGTGGGAGGGGAAAGGACGGGGGCGACGCCGTGGCGTCCCTGGCAGAGACACGGCGGGAAGCAAGAGAGGGCCAGCATGGCGTTCGCCTTGCGGCCAGGCCCGCTACGTGGGCTGAGCGGCGCGACCTTGGCTTTGCTCGCGGCGATATTCATGCCCCTTCGCTTTCTCCTCGCGCCTCCTCCTCCTCCTCCTCTTCCCCCTCCTCCGCCGCCGCTGCCGCCGCCGCCGCCGACGGCCGCGTGTTTGCCGCGCGCTGGAAGCACCTTGATCGGGAGCCAGCGCAACCCCCGAACCCCAGGACAAGCACGTCGCTCAGCGGCCAGCAAGCCCCGGAGCCCAGGGGGTGCGCCGACCAGGGACTCGACCTCGCATGCTCGGGAGCACGGCGGCGACGGGCAGCATGGAGTAGCCGAGCGCGAGCGCTGGTCGCCCGCCCCTGGCGCCGCCCGCAGCTGTGCGCCCGCCAGCCGCCGTCGGGTCTCGGTGGCCCGGCGCCCTGGGCCCCGCGGCCGCGGCGCGCCCAGCTCCGTCCGCCTCAGCCGCGGCGGCGCGTCTGCCCAGCCTCCCCAGCGCCGCCCCCCGCAGGAGCAGCAGCGGCAGCAGCGCCGCGCCCGCCAGCGCCCCTGCCAGTCGAGCGCTCTGCTCCGCTCGGCCGCCGCGGCGCCGCTCTGCCCGCGCCCCGCCGTCGGTCCAGCGCGGCGCCGCCGCCAGCCCGTCGGGCGGTGTCAGCTCGGCGCCCGCGCGCGCAGCTCGGGCGTCGCCCGCGGCGTCAGCGGCCTGCCCGGCGGCAGCGGGGCGCCCGTCGCGCAGGTCCGTCAGCAGGCAGCTCAGCCCCCTCCGGGGTTCCCGCGCCTGGCGCGGGCGGCCCAGCCTTGCGCCTGCGTCGCCGCCAGCACCGCGTCGGCGGCATTGCGCTGGAGGACGCGCCCGAGCGAGTGGTGCAGTCGCTGGAGGGGCGCCGGGCGCTCGGTGTCGTGCGCGGGCGCCAGCAGCCGCGTCAAAGCCAGCGCCTCCTCGCCCAGACGGCCGTGGCCCTCGACCACGAAGAGCGCCGCGGCCACCCTGGAGTAGCGGGCCCGCTTGCGCCGCGCCGCAGCCGCCGCCGTCGCGCCGTCCCGCCGCGCAGAGCCGAGCCCGAACGCGTCCTGCGTGAGCGCGCTCACCACCTCCTCCTCCTCCGCCTCCTCCCCCTCCTCGTCCTCCTCCTCCTCCTCCTCCTCCTCCTCCTCCTCCTCCTCCTCCTCCTCCTCTTTCTCCTTGATTCTCAGTTGGTGGGTGACGCATCTCTGAGCGAAGGTTGTCAGCAAAGCACGGCCCTTCGCAGTTCCCGGAGTCGCCCGGTGAAGGTCTGCGCCCGCTGCACTGCCGCCGCTACGTCTGCCCTTTCGTGCACTACCACGCTGTCCTCCTGCTGGTCTAACCATGGCGCTGCGTTGCCCAAGCATTTTAACGTGCTTACTTTGAGCGCGCGGATAGCTTCTGGGAGGTCGTTCTCTCGGTCCAGTGACCGCGCTTGGGTTTTGCTCTGGTTGATCGTCAAACCGTGGTTGGTGAGAGCGTCCGCCACAAGTCGCGCCGCTCCTGCTGCGTGCTCCGGGGGCGCGAAAACCGTGAATGCGACCAGGTAGAAAAACACCCTTCAAGCAGGGGAGAGTTGCTGGAGCCCATGGAAGGCCTCGACCAGACAGTCCGCCCCTGCATGTGCAAAGGAACCGGGTGAGAGCGTGCAGCCTTGGTCCACGCTTGTGGCGATTAGCCGTGACCGGCCGTGCCGCGTCGCCGGCCTCCTCCTCCTCCTTCCCCTTCCTCCTCCTTCCCTTCCTCCTTGCTCCCCCCGCCCCCGCTCCCCCCGCTCCCCCCGCTCCCGCTCCCCCCGCATCCGCTTTACTTTTCCTTCCTCCCCCCTCCCCCCTCCTCCCTCCTCCCTCCTCCCTCCTCCTTCCTCCCTGCCTCCTCCCTCCTGGTCCCGCCGGGCCCGCCGGGCCCGCGGGCGCGGAGGCGGGGGGAGCCCGCCGGCACCGGGCGCTCGGGGAAAGAGCCGGCCGGCACCTCTGCCTCGGCCTCGCTCGGGCGCGCGGCGTGTCCTTGCCAGGCGTGGGGCGGCACCGCCTGGGAGTCCCGAGCCTCCTCGGGGTGGGGTGGCCCGGTCGTCGCCGCGGGGCCGCCGCTGCGGGTCGCTTGTGCGTGCTGAACGGCAGGCTCGACCAATCCAACACGGGGGACAGTCGGGTCCCACGTCGGCAGGATGTCGTCCCCTGGGGGCGCTCGCGCCGGAATCGCCGCCTTCACATCGTCGTCATCACCACCACCGCAGGGGAGACTTTGCCTTGGCGAGGGTCGTCGAGGAGCATCTCGGATCATCCGGCGAAAAAGTACACGCACGAAGTCGAGAAATACACGGGGAGTGGGCGCCCAAGCGATGCCAAGCTGCGGACAGGATGTATCCGTAAGGTCTTCGCCCCCTGCCGTCGGTCCCCTCTCAATTATAATCGGATAAATCAGAGTCGCGTCGGTGAGTCTCCGCGCTGCCTTGGAGCATCTGGGAACATCATGCATCATGCGGGGGCGGATAGGAATCATCAGCGCATATTGAGACGTTGGCGTCATCGAAGGCGCCTACGGCGAATCACCGCCGCCCTCTGCCTGTTGGAATCGCCCATGTGGCCGAGCGTTGTGGCAAGACCTCTGCCAAGCTATCGGACCATGTGTTCCCACAACCGTTGTGGCAATCCTTCGGGGAAACACTTCGGGGAGGATGGCGGGGAAGATCAGGAGGAGGAGGAGGAGGAGGAGGAGGAGGAGGAGGAGGACGAGGAGGAGGAGGAGGAGGAGGAGGAGGAGGAGGAGGAGGAGGAGGAGGAGGAGGAGGAGGAGGGGACATCTTGGGAGCCTCTGGGGGCACTCGTGGTACCTCCTGGGAGCTTCCCGGGAGCCTCTTGGTGGCATCTTCGGGGCCTCCTTGGCCTTTGGGGACCGTTGGGGTCTTCTCGGGGGCTTCTTCGGCCGTCTCAGGGCGTTCCTGGCCTGTCTGACGCCGTCGGAGGCCGTCTTCGGGGCCTCGCTGGGCCGACTTGGAGACCTCTTGGGCCCTTTTTGGGGCCGTCTTGGGAGCCTCTTGGGCCAATCCTTCAAACACCGAAGGAAATCACGGATTTTAGCCTCTTCGGGCCTTCCAGGAGGCCCTCTTGGAGGCCTCTTAGGCCGTCTTTGAGACCTCTTGGGGGCCTCTTGGGCCGTCTTGGGCCATCTTAGAGCCATCTAGGGCTGTCTTGGTGAGTTCCTGGCCCGCCTGACGCCGTCGGAAACCGTCTTGGGGCCTCTCTGGGCCGACTTGGAACTCTCTCGGGGTGCTCCAGGGCCGCTTTGGAGGCCATCTTGGGCGTCTTGGAGGCCTCTTGGACCGTCTTTGGGCCCTCCTGCGGTGGTCTTGGGGGCCTCTTGGGCCGTTTTGGGGCCGTCTTGGAGGCCTCTTGGGCGATCTTGGGGCGATCTTGGGGGCTCTTGGGCTGTCTCGGGCCGTCGGAATGCCGAAACAAAAACAGATGCCACAATCCTTCAACAACCTAAGGAAAACAAATAATTGTGGCCTCTTCGGGCCTTCCTGGAGGCCCTCTTGGAGGCCTCTTGGGCCGTCCTGGAGGCCTCTTGGGGGCCTCTTTGGCCCTCCTGGACCGTTGTGGAGGCTTATTGGTCAGACTTGGAGGCATCTTGAACTCTCTTGGGCCGTCTTGGAGGCCATCTCGGACCATCTTCGGGACACTTGGAGGCCATCTTGGGCCAACTTGGCCATTTCGGAGGTCATCTCGAGCCGTCCTGGAGGGCTTCTTCCGGACGTTGAGGTCGTGTTTGCGCGCCTTCCGCGTGGCCGGCGCCCTGGGCCGAAGCCCCAGGATCGAGCCAAAGGTGCTTGACTCGAGGAGGAGGAGGAGGGGGACGAGGAGGAGGAGGAGGAGGAGGAGGAGGAGGAGGAGGAGGAGGAGGAGGAGGAGGAGGAGGAGGAGGAAGGCGGAGGAGGAGGAGGAGGAGGAGGAGAGGAGGAGGAGGAGGAGGAGGAGGAGGAGCACGCCAGGCACCCCTCTGGCAAGACCACAGGGGGGGCGGCGGATCCTAGTGGCCTTCAGCCCATCCCGCCGCCACTGTGCCCGAGTTGTGGGTCTGAGGCCTCTTCTATATGCGTTGGGGTGTCGTGGGGAGCCCCAAGAGGGCCTCTTGGAGGCGGTTTGGGCCCCTCTTTGGGGGGTCTCTGGGGCGCGTCTTGGGCGCCTCTTGGGGCCTCGTGGGGCCTCTCGGCGGCCTCTTGGGGCCTCCTGGGGGCTTCTCGGGGCACAGATATCACATGTTCGGTACGTGGTCCCCTGCTTGGGCCCCTCTCGAGGCCGCCTTGGGGCCCTCCTTGGCAGTTTTGAGCGCTTATTAGGCCATCTTGGAGCTCTCTTGGGCCGTCTTGGAGCCCTCTTGGGGGCGTCTTGGGCTGTGTTGGGCTTCTTGAGCCGTCTTGGAGCGTCGGAAAGCCGAAAATGCGAAAAGGCCAAATTCCTTCAACAACCTGCGTAACATCTGGGATTTGGGCCTCTTGGGGCTCTCTCGGGAGGCCTTTGAAACGCTCTTGGGGCCTCTTTTGGGGACGCGAATCTTGCATAATCTACGAACGTTTGTTGCCTCGATTTCGCAAGCGTTGAGTAATCTACACGGGTTTGTTGCCTCGGGGACGCGAACACCGCGTAAGTTATGAGGGAGTATGGCCTTGGGGGCACGAGTCTCATGTATTTTTGAAGTGTCCCATGCCCCTCCTGGGAATTCAGAGCACGCGATCCGGGCGTGATAAGTTAGACGGTTTCGGGCTCCCCCCTCGCGCAGATTTCAACAATTTACCATACAAAGCAGAAGGCAGGACTGTAACATTGGAGACTTGAAACTGCAACTGGTGCAGGGAGCACCAACTTCGACCTCCAGCCTGGTGGCCCCGCAAGGCGGCCAGCGGATATCCGGCCACGCGCAGAGGTGGATCTGGGGGGAAGGCTTGTCAGAAGCAGGGACGCGGGCCTTCTCTGTAGATGTAGGGCCAGCGCCTTCTGAGAAGCAGCCTCCTTCCAAGAAGCCTTCCCCCCTCCCCTTAACCCCCTTTTGCGCGCCGCCAAGACACAGCCAGCCAGCACCTCTGCGGGCAAGATCCATATCCATATCCAGTACGTCTTGGACTTCCTTGGATGGGGGCGGCACAAGGCCGAGGCGCCCTGGATATGGATCAGAATCGAGCCTCGGGGGGGCAGATCTCTGTCCATGTCCGGTGCGCCTCGGGTTTCTCGGAAGGGAGCCCGAAGCTCCAAGCTGCAGCGGACGTGGAGGGAAGCCTTGCCCGCAGCCTCCCCCCGCCGCGGGCCTCGGGCGAGGAGGAGGAGGCACCGACGCCGCCGCCGTCGCCCGATGCTCTGCTCGTTGGGGCCTCCCGGGAGGCCCTCGTCGCCTTCCGCCGGACTCGCCTCGAAGTGATGGTCGGGGCGCACCCCAGGAGAGGTGCAGTCGGGGGTGGACAGAACCCCCAACAGTGACACGTCGATTAGTGAATTGTCCGTTTTCGGTTCTCGAGAGGGCGCCGCGGCCGTCATTTCCCAGCCCTGCGCCCGCCAGCTTTGGGCCTCAGGTCGTATTCACTAAACCACGTTTTACTAAAGGGAGGTCTGTCCATCCCCGATGCAGAGAACGCCCCCCCCCACCCCCTCCCGCCGCGGGTCGTCGGGGGCAAGATACATCTCCTCACCCGAGGCCTCGCGGTCCGGGCCTCGCGGTCCGCGACCCCGCGGGTGCGGGGCGTTCTCTGCCGCGGATGCCCCCCCGCGCGGAGCGCCTCCGTCCCGCGGTGGCGAGGCGCCCGAGCTTCCCCGTGGGCCCACCGGGGAAGGTGCCGAGAGCCTCTCCTGGGTTAGAACGAGAGGTTCTCGGAGCCTTCCTGGCCGAAACTGCTCGGCTTGGGTGCATCGGCGCTGCGTTCTCAGAATCTTGTCTTTTGCTCATAGGGCGAAGAGAACTGTGCACATGCACCGATCCTGGTAAGGCCCATCCTTGGCCCCAGGATCGGTGCATATGCCTCCCTGGCCAATGCAGGAGGGCGTGTGCACCGATCTTGGGCTCAGGATGGACCTGGCCAAACTCGGTGTATGTGCATAGTTCTCTTCCCTCTAGTTCAGAGAGCATCCTTCCCTGATCCACGAACATGTCGTGGTTGGCCTCCAGCAGCGCCAGGGCGGCCGCTCCCTGCTCGAGGAGAGCCCTCGCGGCCACGGCCGGAGCCTACGCTGGCCGCAGCGCGCCGGGGAGAGGTCCGGGGAGCAGCGGCATCGGTATCTTGAAGGCCCCCCCCCGGCGCGCCGAGTGGTTCCTCGGAAACGGGAGCATATACATTACCAGTGGCGGGCGGTTTTTCAATCGCAGGACTTTGTTTCTGGGTCGGGGACGACGTCGGGGTGGTGTGGCATATACTTTTTTCCCCGTTTTCCCGGGGAAACTTAGAAACATTGTATACACCAGGGTCCCGTATACACCAGGATCTGCTCTCCAGTGCAAATTTCAATGC
>CAUYUJ010004909.1:0-7500 GCA_963575745.1 Prorocentrum cordatum | reverse complement strand
GCTGCGGTAGACAAAGAAACGTTGGCGCTGACACACGTTCTGAGGATCCTCCTACGACGACCTAGGACGGCCCAACACCGTGCCAGGAGAGCCGCCAAGACAGCCCCAGGACGTGGCCCCGAGGTGGTTCGACCAGCCCCAGGATCCCAGCGTGCCTTCGGAAGCCCCTCCAGACGACCCCGGGAGGCGCCCTCAGAGGCACGGGGCCCCAGAGAACCTCTTCCGAGGCCGTGTGGGGGCTCAGAGGCCGGGCACGGGTGGCGTTGGAAAAGCGAGCGGACGATGTGGCGCCGCCAGCCCGCACGAGGGCGCGAGGTTGTTCGCGACTCGCGACTCCTCGTCCTCATCCTCCTCGCCCCTGCTCCTCTCCCCGGGTGCCCGCCGGCGAGCGGCGCGAGGGCGTGCACCGACCGGGGCCTCTGCGGGGGGCTCGCCCCACGGGGGTGGCCTGCCTCTTGGAGGCCGACGTACGTGAAATATTTGTTACACGCCAGGCGTAGGGGGAGCCTGCGGTAGGTTCATGCGGCGTTGGCGCGCCGGCGACGCCGGCGATGGCGTTCAAGGTTGCATTCTGCGACGCGGAAGCACCGAGGGACTCGGTGACGCCAGTGGGCCCGACGGAAAGCAACCTTGAGCGATCGGGGCCGCGATCGATCCGAGGTTGAACGATCGACGCGGTGTCAAAAGCCTTTGCGTGCGCCGACGCCGCACGAACCTACCGCAGGCCATTCGAGAAGGCGCCAAGGTGACCGCGCTTGGCGAGTCGCGGCCTGGGCCGCTTGGCTATTCTTCTCCGGGGCAGCGGCGCGAGGGCGGGACGACAGCCGTGCGTCGCGCATCGCGGGGGGCGATGCGCGAAGCTGGGGGACCTGGGGAAGTGGCGGTGGGAGGAGCGACGGGGCGAGATGAGGTGTAGGAGGACGAGGAACGACGGGGTGTGAGGATGAGGATCAGGATGAGGCTTGGGAGGATGAGGGTGGGGACGAGGAGTGGGAGGTGGTGGCGGTGGTGGTGGCCACTGCAGAATGGGAACAAGCCCAGAGTAGGGCAGCACGCACCAGGACTGCGACGACGCCGACGGCAACGGCGGAGATGAGGCGCGCAGACGGGCCGCACCCAAGCACGATTTGAAAGAGCGCGTTCTGTGGGCGCTTGGAGGGGGGGGGAGTTGGGACCAGACCCCCTCCCCCCCCCGTCCTCTTTCCCTCTTCGGGGGCGGAAAAGAGGGGGGTGAGGACTAGGGGGGGGCGGATATCATGGCGGGGGCCATGATATTTCCCCAGATTTCATGGCGCCTCTTCTTATTTCATTACGTCCCTGGCCCCCCCGTCGGGCCGCGCACATGCCGCCGGTCATGATTTGCACCCCCCCCTCTTTGACGCCCCCCTCTTTGCCGCTCCCGACCTCTCCTCGAGCCGGCGTCAGCGGCGGCTGGCGGCTGGCGGCGGCGGGGAACGTCGATGAAGACGACGTTTTCCTTTTCTGGGCCGGCGGCGGCGGCGGCGGGGAGCGTCGACGAGGACGACGGCGACGACGATGACGATGACGACGACGATGACGACGCACCGCCACCATGCTTGGTTTAGGGTCAGAGTCCTAATGGATGCCTCCTGGATTCTCGTCGGAGGGCTCTCGGGGGCCTCTGAAGGGCATTTATGAAGCCTCCTGGCCGCCTCTTCGGCGTCTTTTGGGGCCTCTCTGAGGTGGTGGTGGTGGCGGTGGTGGTGGTTTGTGGTGGTGGTGGTGGTGGTGGTGGTTGTGGCGGTGGTGGTGGTGGTGGCGGTGGTGGTGGTGGTGGTGTGGGTGGTGGTGGTGGTGGTGTCGGTGTGGTGGTTTTTGTGGTGGTTGTGGTGGCAGGCTGGTGGTGGTGGTGGTGGCGCTGGTGGTGGGTTGTGGTGGTGGTGTGCTGGTTTCTGGTGGTGGTGGTGATCGTTGTGGTGGTGGTGGTGGGTTGTGGTGGTGGTGGTGGTGGTGGTGGTGGTGGTGGTGTGGTGGTTTGTCGTGGTGGTTGTGGTGGTGGTACTGGTTGTGGTTGTGGTGGGCTGTGGTGGTGGTGGTGGCGGCGGTGGTTGTTGTGCTGGTGGTGTGGTGGTTTGTTGTGGTGGTGGTGGTTGTGGTGGTGGGTGGTGGTGGTGGTGGTAGTGGTGCTGGGTTGTGGTGTGGTGGTTTGTGGTGGTGGTGGGTTGTGGTGGTGGTGGCGGTGATGGTGGTGGCCGTGGTGTGGTGGTTTGTGGTGTTGGGTGGTGGTGGCGGTGGTGGTGGTGGTGATGGGTTGTGGAGGTGGTGTTGGTGGTGGTGGTGGCGGCGGTGGTGGTGGTGGTGGTGGTGTGGTGGTTTGTGATGGTGGTGGTGGCGGGGGTAGGTTGTTCTCGTGGTGGGGTGGTGGTTGTGGCGGTGGTAGTGGTGGTGCTGGTGTGGTGGTTTTGCTGTGGTGGTTTCTGATGGTGGTGGTGGCGGTTGTGTGGTGGTTTCTGGTGGTGGTGCGGTGGTTTGTGGTGGCGGTGGTGGTTGGTTGTGCTCGTGGTAGTGGTGGTGGTGGTTGTGACGGTCGTGGTGGTGGTGGTTGTGTGGTAGATTGCGGTGGTGGTGGTGGTGGTAGTGGTGGGGGTTGTTGTGGTGGTGGTGGTGGTGGTGGGTTGTTGTGGCTGTGGTGGTGGTGGTGGCTGTTGTGGTGGTGGTTGTGTGGTGATTAGTGGTGGTGGTGGTGGTGTGTTAAGGTGGTGGTGGTGGTAGTGGTGGTGGTGGCGGTGGTGGTGGTGGTGGGCTGTGGTGTTTCTGGTGGTGGTGCTGCTGCTGGGTGGTGGGTGGTGGTGGTGGTGGTTGTGGTGATGGTGGTGGTGGTGTTGGTGGTGGTGGTGGGTTTTGGTGGTGGTGGCGGTGGTGGTGATGGTGGCGGTGGTGGTGGTGTGGTGTTTTGTGGTGGTGGTGGTGATGGGTTGTGGTGGTGGTGGGTTGTTGTGGTTTGTTTTGGTGGTGGCGGCGTTGGTGATGGTGTTGGTGGTGTAGTGTTTTGTGTTGTTGGTGGTTGTGGTGGTGGTGGATGTGGGTTGTGATGGCTGGTGGTGGTGGTGGTGGTGGTGTGATGGTTTGTGGTGGTGGTGGTGGTGTGGCCTTCGGGGCTTCTCGCCGCCGTGTTTTGGCTTTGGTCACAGTTCTAATGGATGCCTCTTGAGGTCTCATCCAGGGGGTCTAGGGGGCGTCTGAGGAGTATTTTTGAAGCCTTCTGGACCTTCCTAAGGGCCTCTCGCTGGCTTTTCGGGGGCGAGGGCTCGATCTAGCGCTTTGTGTTTCCGCTCTGCGGCCTCTTGGCCCTCTCTGGTCATCGTTGCTGCGTCTCCGCCGTCGGCGCTGCTGGCCGCTGGCCGCCGCCAGCGCCGGCGCTTGCCCTGGCGCCGGCGCCGGCCGGGGAGGGGGGGGGGTTGGACCTCCCCCCCACCCCTCCCTGAGCGATCTCTGGTCATCGTTGCTGCGTCCCCGCCGTCGGCGCCGCTGGCCGCCGCCAGCGCCGGCGCCGGCGCTGGCGCCGTCGCCAGGGGGGGGGTTGGACCCCCTCCCCTCTGCCCCTGGGAGGGGGCGGGGGGGGTTGGGGAGGGAGGGGGGTTGGGGGTGAGGGGAGGTGTTCGGTGGAGGGGAGTCCCCCTGGTTCTGATCGACGGCGCCGAGTATTGGGGTGGGGGCCCGCCTGGTCCGAAACGCGCCGCCGAATGTTCCCAAGGCGAGCGCCTGTGAAAAGCGCTCTGTCCAGAATTTGGGAAATTGCCCAACTTCAAGGGGAGCGGGAGGTGATGAGGACGAGGATGAGGATTAGGAGGATGGGGATGAGGAGTGGGAGGACCAGAGTAAACCAATGATGCGTGGCCGTAAGCAAATGTTTCTGGAATTGGAACCGGAGCTGGAATCGGCAAACAAACGGCGACGGAACCGCCCAAAAACGGCAAAACGGAACCGGTAAAAAAGCGGCCTTGTCGCTTCTGGGCCCAGGGCCCATGAATTGCAGTACACGCTCCAGTCCCAAGCCCCCTTCGCAGATGAGTCCCTGCAGAGCTTCTCTTCCCCTAAAGCAACGCCTTTGAAGAGAAGGGCCCCTCAGGGACTGCCGCTCATGCGAGGGCTCTGTTTATTTAAAAGACTACTTTGCACTTTTTTTGTATCGTGGGCAACCGTGAAATTCACAAGTATACGATGAAGTTCAACGATGTGTCCAGCGATGGCCCCATTTTGAGAGCGAGCCACCTTCATTCGTGCAATTGTGGAGCAGCCCTGCGCTCTTGGCTTGATGCAGGTGCACCGCAGGACCCCTACAGGGGCGCCCTGGGGTCCAAAAGGGGCACGATAGGTGCACGTTCCTTTGTACCGCGTCTCATGAAGCAACACCCGAGGGGGCAAGTTTTCAAAAGGCCGGCCGCACGCTTTCTTGCGCACTCCCGCCCCGCCCCTCCGGCCAGCCTAAGTCATGTACGCGCGGCGCCCGAGACGGAACTCATCGATTTCGGGAGTTGCGGATGCTGGTGCATTTGTCCCTCGGTTGGCCGCGGGTGTCTTCCGAAAATGACAGCGACGACCCGCTCGACAGTTTCAACTTTGACGGCTTCGTTTTCTAAGGATCGTTATTTTGATGCTCCTGGGGGTAACGCGTGTTCACCCCCCTAAAGTTAACGCTTGCAAGCCGGGCACAAGCGTGAATCCTTGCAGTTTCAAACGGACATTTTAAGGAATGCGCAGGCGTTCCGGCGCACGCAAGCATCGACGCGCACGCGGGGCCAGTGCACTGCGGTGTACACGAGCGTTGTGGTGCGCGCGCCTGCCAGTGAGCGTTCAGTCTCCGCTCCCACGGCGGAGGGGTCTGCTCCCACTGGCGGCGTGCGTCCGTCCGCCGTCGGCCAGGGTGCCCATCCGCAGCCTGGCTCGCGGCAGTGGGCCCCGCTGGCGCGCGCCGAGGCAGGCGAGGCGCTGCTCATCCCGGAGGCCCGGGCCCTGCAGCGTAGCGCGCTCGCTCCACCAAACCACCCCAACCCAACCCGAAGGCTCAGATTTACCCTCGATTTCCAGTTGGGGGGGGTCGGTAAACATCGAAAACACACGTGTGGAACCCTTACCCCCCCCAACCCGAAATTCGGGTCTTCGGGTTGGGTTGGGGTGGTCTGGTAGGTAGTCACTCGCGGGGAACGCCGCCGGAACGGACGACGGGAAGCGCTGCGACCGCGCAGGGCGGCGCGGGCGTGGCGACCGGCCGCGGAGCCCATATCCGGAGGGGAAAAAACACACAGACACAATTAATCTGCGATTCCCAGAAAATATGGGAAAACATGGCAAGTGGGGGGGAAGACAGAAACCCAGAAAATATAAGAAAATATGGGGGATATTTTTATTTGTGTGTATTTATTTGTGTGTCCTAATTTCCCTTTAGTTGCGACCGCGCAGGGCGGCGCGGGCGTGGCGACCGGCCGCGGAGCCCATAGGCCCGAGGCGCCAGGGCGCGGGGCGCAGCGCCGCTGGCCTTCGCGGGCGGGGTCGGCGGCCCCCGGCGGCGGGGGCGCTGCTGGCACGGGCGGGGGGGGGCCGGGAGGCCGACGAGGGCGAGGGCGACAGGGGGCGGCGCGCGTGCACGCCGACCCTGCTCACAAACGTCCTCTCCGCCTGCTCCTCCTCAGTCGTCCTCCTCCTCCTCCTCCTCCTCCTCCTCCTCCTCCTCCTCCTCCTCCTCCGCTCCTCCTCCTCCTGCTATGGCTCCTCCTCCTCCTCTTCCTCCTCCTCCTCCTCCTCCGCGCCCAGTGAGGGAGCGGCCGGCGGGCGTGTCGAAGACGGCGAGTGCTGCGCCGCCGTCGCGGACGCTGACATGGTCGATCTGGGCCAGCAGCGGAAAAAGATGCGTCTCGGTCTCCAGAAGGCCGGCCTGCGCGCTGCCCAGAAGCAGAAGGTGGAGGCGCACGTGCGGCAGCTGAAAGGCATGGGGGGGCCCTCAGGATCGAGATATCGAGAGGCGCGCGGCGGAGGCCGCGACAGAGGCTCAGAAGGCCGCGCAGGCCTGCAACGTGGAAGCAGTGAAAAAGCGCATGAAGACGACGCAATATCAGATTTAGGTCACGCGTCCCCCTGCAGGAGTCGCCGCGTCGCGCGCGGAGGGCGGCGGCGGCGCGCCGGCCGGTGGCGCCGATGCCGGGGGCGCTCGGGGCGGGGGGGCTAGGCGCGTGATCCCGGTCGTCGTGCCCGCTCGAATTGAGCCGGTCAGCGTGTTCTTCCCAGCAGGTTTCTGGAGTGCTTTCGGCCCCGTTGCGTTTCCGCATGCGGGTGAGCGCGCAGGAGGAGGCCCAGCGAGCCGGCCCTGGGCAGCCGCCCCGCCGCCGCCGCCGCCGCCGTGGCTCTGGGGCCGTGCACCCGCCAGAGTGAGTCCGTGCCACCAGCAAAGCAATCGCCTGTGTGCACCACAGTCCTCGTGTACACGACGATGCCCAACGCCTGCGTGCCAGTCCTTGTGAACACGACAGTGCCCACTGCCTGCGTGGAACACGGCGCCGCCTGCGTACACCACAATGTCTCTGTACACCACGGCAGCCTCGCGCACCACAGCACACCGTCGCTTGTGTACACCGTGTTGCCTGCGTACACTGCAGCAGCTGCGTGCGCAAGAGCGCCTGCGAACACCACGGTGCCTGCGTGCACCAAAATGCTTGTGTACACCACAGCGCCTGTGTACACGACAACAACCATGTGTACCACAGCGCCTGCGCACACCACACAGCCTCTGTGCACCATAACGCCGGTGTGTAGACCACACCGCCGAACGTGCCAGCGGGTGCACCAGTATCTTGCGAACACCACGATGCGCTTGTGAGCGCCGCGGAGCGTCGGGGGCCCGCTACGGACCAAGGGCGCGACCAAGGCGCGAGGAACGTAATACCATGGAACAGTCAGGTCCCGAGGGAAGCGGGCCTTGGGGCGCCAGCAGGACGAAATTGCCAGCCACAATCTTTTTCTGACGGGCCCAA
The DNA here is from genome assembly GCA_963575745.1 of Prorocentrum cordatum. Classification (NCBI taxonomy): domain Eukaryota; class Dinophyceae; order Prorocentrales; family Prorocentraceae; genus Prorocentrum; species Prorocentrum cordatum. Next base: position 514 of record CAUYUJ010004909.1, on the reverse strand, counting down.
GGCCCTCCGAGAAAAGTACATGGAAACGAGAGGTTGGGGAAGGTAGGAGAAAGTAGGGCGTCGACTGCACGGTAGGTCCGTGTCGTGACGCCATGGTTATTGGTTTCGAACACCGCGCGGATCTCGATCTTGAGCGATACGCGCCACCAGAAGCTCTCGGCCCAACCTCCTCGCCTGATTTTTCTGCTGCGCCACAGCGCTTGCGCACGCCGCGACGCCAGCATACGCCACGGCGGCCGCGCGCACCGCAGCGCCTGTGTACACCACAGTGCTTCCCTGCATCACAGCGCCTGTGCTCCGCCTCCCCCTCTCCTCATCTTCCTCGTGCCGCATCGCCCCTCCTCCTCCGCCTCCTCCTCCTGCTCCTCCTCCTCCTTCTCCTCCTCCTCCTCCTCTTCCTCCTCCTCCTCCCCCCTCCTCATCCTTTTCCTCTTCCTCCTCCTCCTCCTCCTCTTCCTCCTCCTCCTCCTCCTCCTCGTCCTCCTTGTCCACCTCCTTCTCCTCTTCCTCCTGC
>CAUYUJ010004908.1:57500-65898 GCA_963575745.1 Prorocentrum cordatum | reverse complement strand
TTGATGACGCTTCCGCCCAGAGGCGCAGCAAAGCCGACCGTTATTGCTGCCATCTGGGTTGGATTCCCCGTGGTTGCAGTGGCCCTCGGCCTGTGAGGCCGATCCGGGACGCTCTTCGCGGATGTGCAGACGTGGTAAGAGCACCCTGCTGTTCCTAGGGGGTTGTGTTGAACCGTCATCGGGTTCTTTTGGCGCGCGTGCTTGTTACCTAACAGCGAAGACTGATAGGTTTCTAGCGAGGTCAAAAGAGAGCATCTTGACGCCCCAGGGGGGTCTGGGCGGGATCCGGACAGATCCGGACAAAAGTGCAGCCCCAGGAATCCTTAGGAATCCTTAGGAATTCTTAGGAATCCTTAGGAATCCATTCCCAGAACACCATTCCGTAGGAATCCTTAGGAATTCATCGGGTTCTTTTGGCGCGCGCTTGTTTTTTTTTCTGGGGGGGTAGCTGAGCTCGGGCTCTGTGGGCATTATCTACTACGCCCACGGCAAATCACCGCCGCCCTTTGCCTTCGGCCCATCCCGCCACCGTGCCTGGGTCATGAGTCATAGGCCTATTAGAGGTTCGCTGGGATGTCGTAAGAGGCCTCTCGGGGGCCTCTTGTAGGCAATTTTGAAAGCTCTTGGGGGCCGTGTTGGGGCCTCTAAGGGTGCCTTGGGGGCTTCTGGGGGGCCTCTTGGGGCCTCTCGGGGCCTCCTGGGGGCAACTTGGGGCGGAAGGCTCGAATTGTCGGTTCGGGCTCCCCATCTTGGGGCCGTCTTGGGCGCCTCTTGGGCCGTCTTGGGCCCTCTTGGGCCGTGCTGGGACCCTCTCGGGGGCCGCTTGGGCCGTCTTGGGGCGGTCTTGGGGGCCCCCTTGGGCCGTCTTGGACGCCGCGAAGGCCGAGCGTTGTTGCTGCCCTCTGGGTTGGACTCCCCTTGAGATTTCGGCTCCCTGGAGTAAATGATCGATGGCCGCCGGCGCCTGCGGCGAGCCGCCGGCGCTCCCCCCGCCCTTGTCGAGGAAGCGCCTGTGTGGTGGAATGTCGAGCGAAAGTGCGGCCATGCTACGGCAGTCGAGCGAGTCCTCGTCGTCGTCGTCGTCGTCGTCGTCGTCGTCGTCGTCGTCGTCGTCGTCCACGTCGTCCACGTCGTCGTCGGTCGTCGTCCACGTCGTCCACGTCGTCGTCGTCGTCGTCGTCGTCGTCGTCGTCGTCGTCGTCGTCGTCGTCGTCCTCGTCGTCGTCGTCGTCGTCGGAGCGCTTGGGGGCCCAGGAGGTACGCGGAGGATGACGGCGCCGCTGCCCTCCTGCCTCCGCCCTGCGGGCCCTGCCCGCACGCTGGCACGGCAGGCTCGCGTCGTGCTGACCGTCGGCGGCCCCGCCGCGGGCGTTGAGCGTGGAGCGCCGCTGGCAACCCAGAGCCGGTCGGTGTCGAAAGATCTGACGCTGCGGAAACGTCCGATCGTTCAAGGCTGAATGATCCTCGCGGTGTCGGAAGCCAGCGCCGAAGCCGGCACGACACGGACGCGCCGCAGTGGACTGTGAGTTCCTCCAGTCGTTGGGGACACCACAGGGGAAATACCGGTGAGGAGCCCTCTGGGGCCGTCTCGGGTATCTCTTGGAGTCCGTTTCCGGTCGTCCAGGCCTTCCAGGAGGTATCTTGGGGCTCTTCTGGGCCAGCTTGGGGCTCTCTTGGGCCGTCTCAGGAAGCTATCGGGCCCCGCCTGCCGTCTTCGGAGACCGTCTTGGATACCTGTCTGGTCCGTCTTGAGGACACCCTGGGGCTCTTCAGAGCAATACTCGGACCCTCGGGGGCCGTCTTGGGGCCTTTTGGGCCGTCTTTGGCCTGTCTGGGGGCCGTCTGTCCTGGGGCCATCTTGGACCGTCTCAGGGGCCCTCTCGGGCCGTCTTGGGCCACTTTCGGAGCCATCTGTGGCCTTCGGGGCGTTCGGAAGTCCGTAAAGACGAGAACGCGAAAGCCATAGAAAACATATGAGTTTGATTACCTATACCACCGATAAGGAGGTTGGGGGGGGATTGAGATCAAATGCCCTCCCTGACTGACCTCCAGCCTGTCACCTTGATCTCATCTCTCTCTTTCTCTCTGTCTCTCTCTCTCTCTCTGTCTCCGCCGCAAGCGCCGGAAAAAAAAATGAACTATGAAATTAGCGACATGCGTTAGCGCCGGGACGCCCGGGACACCCGGGACACCCTGGACACCGCCCGGCCCAATTGGGACACCTCCCGGCCACCGGCGGACGGGAAACGGATTTTCGCTCCTATTGAAACCCGGGATACCCAGGACACCGCCCAGCCCAACTGGGACAATTCCCGGCCACCAGCGCACGGGGAACGGACTTTCGCTCCTACTTCGGCCTAGCTACAGGAGGATCACGCGCAGCTTCGCCTCGCCCGCACGCACGACACGAACACGAAACCGAAACCGAAACCGATTTCCCGGGGGGGGTCTCCGTTTCATTGCGATCTCACCCCCCAATCTCCGACCTCGTGGCCTCGTGGAGGTCCGAATTGACGCCCGCTTGGGCTGCCATGGGCGCCTCTTGGGCAGTCTTGAGGCTATCTTGGGCCGTCTTGGGGGGCATCTCGGGCAAACGCGGAGGTCTCTTGGAGTCTTGGACCCTCTTGGGTCGTCTTGGAGGCCACCTTGGCCATCTTGGACGATGGCTTTCTAGATTTGGGAGGTATTCCCGGCGGCCGACACCTTGGGCCGAAGGCCATTGGGAACCTTTCGGAAGGGCAGAACAAAAAACAGCAAGACAATCTGTCACGCCAACCTCTCCCGTTGGAAGCACAGGGGTTGGGACATCTCGTGATCCAGTGGCCTTCTCCCGGCCCGCCACCGTGACTGGATTATGGACCCAAGGCCTCTTCGATGTCTCGCGGGGTCTCTTCGGAGGCCACTGTGGGGTTCATTGGGGAGCTGCTGGCGGTCCCACAGACACTCGTCAGGTGGAGGGATCGTAATGTCAGTTCGGGCTCCCCCTCTTGAGCCCCTCCTGAGACTCTCCTGGGAGCCTCTCGGGCCTCTCTTGGGAGCTTGGGGGCCGTCTTGGGTCTATTTTGGGGGCCTCTTGGGACGTCTTGGGTCTATATTGGGGGCCTCTTGGGCCTCTTGGGCCGTCTTGGGCGTTTGCAAAACGTTCATGATTTGCACGATGTTGTCTTCTTAGGCCAGTTCCGAGGGCCTCCAATAATGTCCAGGAGGGCCCCGAGCGGCCTCCAGGACGGGCCCTGGTCATGTTGGAAGCGCATGTCCCGAACTACGCTACCAGAGCCGCTGAAAAAGCCACGCGGGGTTCGGCAAAAGTCTTGCTGGAGGCCCCAGAAATCCAGTGAGTTGGGGATGTGGGCCCCTGAAGAGTGCTCACCATCTATTTATTCTACACAGAGAACGCGAAGGGATCTGAGGGCACTTCACCAAGTACCTCGCGGCACTTTGGCGGACGGCCCCCTCTGTCACGAGATGATTCACTGCATTATTAGCTCGCCCGCTAAGGCACCCGTGGGTAAACCCGACGCGCCGCAGGCAGCTGCGCGTACCAGCACCACCGACCTGACCGCCGGCGGCCTCGCCAGCCGCAAGCCCGCGGGCGCGGGCGCGCGCGCGCCCCGCCCGTCGCAGTCCAGCGGCCAGCCCAAAGTCCTCGACCTCCGCAGCCCTGCCAGCGCCAGGCCTGCGGGCACGCACTCGCCCCGCCCCTCGCAGCCCAGCAGCCGGCCCAGCGCCAGCAGTCAGCCTTCGCCCAAGGCCGCCGCACGCCTCTCGAGCAACCGGGGCGCTATGGCAGCAACAGCGGCCAGACTCCCGCAGCCAGCCAATGGCGCACGGGCCAAGGGGCCACTGAGCCCGGAGTCCGAGGCCAAGGCGGAGAGCATCCACCAGAAGTGCGCCCACGACGAGGACGAGTGGTACATCCGGGTGGACGACTCCGATCCTCAGGAGGCCGAGCTGGTGCGCGCAGCCAGCGCAGCAGGGCGTGGGATCGAGGACATTTGCCTGCTGAAGAGTGCGGCCGATCTCTGCACGTTCTTGCACAGCATCCAGGTGCCCGAGACAAGCCTCGTCCTGGTGGACACCGCGTGCCAGTGCTATGGAGCCTGGGCGTTCTCGGAAGATTTCGCCGACAAGGGCGGCGGAAACTTGTTTCCTGTGAAGGTGGCCATTACCACCGACTGCGAGGCCGCCCTGGGAGAAGGCAGCCAATCGATGCCGCCCAGCAGAAGCCCGACATCACCAAGCGGTCCAAGCCAGCAGAGCGCTACGGCGTCGCAGGTTGTGCAGCGCACCGTGGATCACGAGCGCATCCCCCACAAGGTTCGGGTGCTCCAGGACCGCGTGCCGCCAGGCGGCGCCGAGCGCGGCGCCGTCCAACCCCTCGACGCCGAGTCGCTGCGCGTGGTCTACGAGGATTCCCTCAGCACCGCTTCCGGGGAGCGCGAGGGCCTCGACGACGAGCTGCAGGCGCCCGCGGCCGACAGGGCGGCTCTGGCAGCGCCCTCAGGGCCAGAGGTGGCGCAGGCTGGCTCCCCACAACGGTCGGCTCCGTCGGTCGACGCGGAGCGTTTCCGCGACATCGTCGAGCGCGCGGCCGGGGAGGAGCGGCGAGCGCGCAGAGGGAGGCCCCGAGATCCGACGCTCCAACAAAGTTGGAGCAGCGGTTTTGGACAGTTCTCGGCCTCCGGGGGCCGTCGCCAGGCCTCGGGAGCGTCAACACAACGACTCGGGACAAAAAGCCCGTCCCGGGGAAGTGGTCCCAGACCCCCGACGTCGTGATTTTTTCAGAACGTCGACCCCCAGCGGTCTGGATCCCTTCCCTGGGACCGGCTTCTCATCCCGAGCCGTTCTGTGACGGTCCCGAGGCCCAGCGAGGGCCCCGAGAGGCCAAGAACTGCGGAAAGGTTCCGTCTCGATGTTCTCGAGGCGCCCGTGGTCTGGGCAGGGCCCACCTGTCGGGAACGTCGGGGCAGCCGGACGTCCGGGGGGGGGGGCCGGGCGCGAGGGTCGGGGCCGAGGTGCAGGGCGCTCCCGCCCTCGGGGGCCCTCGTCGTCGCGGCTGGGCGCGGCTCGAACGGCTGGTCAGCTTGGACCCCGGGAGGGGTCCCCAGGCATCGGGCGTCTCGAGAAAATCTTGACGGAGGTCGTCGTTTTCGGCCTCTCGGGGCCCTCGCCGGGCCGCGGGGCCGTCAATCAACGATTCGGGATGAGAAGCCGGGCCTGGGGAAGTGGTCGGGAGGTCGGGTGCCCGTGTCTCGAAAGGATCGAGACGTCGGATGTCTGGGTCAGGGAGGCTCGTTGGGAGCGGATTCGGGGCTGGAGGGCGGGGCGATGGGGGCCGGCCTTGCGAGAAGGCGGGGGAGGGGGGGGGGAGGGGCGCTCGGGAGGCGGGGGGCCCCTCGTGGAAGGGCTCGAGGGCTTCTCGGAGGGGCTCGGGCGCCCCCTGCCTTCTCAGCGGCCCCCTGCCTGCCAAGAGGCCCCCTGCCTGCTGAGAGGCCCCCCGCCTTCTGAGGCGCCCCCTGCCTTCCAAGACGCCTAAGGGGGGGTCCAAGACGCCGCCTGCCTTCTAAGAGGCCCCCCGCCGTCTCCGGAGGCTGGCCCTCGCGCGCTCCCCCCCCCCCGAGTCGCCAGACCCCTCCGAAGGTCCAGGCTCTGGCCAGCTGCTGCTCGAGCTGTGTCCAGCCGTGGCGGCGCGGAGGGCCCCCGAGGGCTGGAGGAGGAGGAGGAGGAGGAGGAGCAGGAGGAGGAGGAGGAGGAGGAGGAGGAGGGCCCTCGAGGGCTGGAATGCCTCGCAGTGCCTCGATCCTCGACGTTCGAGGTTCGGCCCTCGCCCCCGCCCCCCCCTGCGCGCCGCCGAAGAGGAGCGGCGAATGGGCACGGACGGGAAGCCCCACGGGCGCGGCAGCTTCGTCGGCAGCTGGGAGACCGCTGCTGACGCGGAGTGCCCCGACTGGAACCTCGAGGAGTGGAAGAACCAAACCTGGCGGAGGAGAAGATGCCGATGCCGTTGATCGTCCTGGGGGGCCCTCGGCGCCACGGCTGGGTTCGCCTCGGAATTCTGGTCGGAACGCTGGCCAGGAGAGGTCCGGGGCTGGGGGGCAACGGTCCCTGGGATCCGACGCTCCAAAAGAATTGGAGCAGGCGGTTTTTGTCAGTTTTCGGCCTTCGGGGGCCGTCGCCGGGCCTCTAGAGCGTCGAACAACAATTCAGGACGAACAAAACTGGTCTCGGGGAAGTGGTCTGGACCTTCAGGGCCCACGCATCGAAAAAATTGGAGCAGCTGGATGTCTCGGATATGGTTATCTTTTCGCCCTCCCCAAGAAATATATACTTTCGGGAGGTCCGCGCCGATTTCTTGGGTCGGCGCTGGAACCCCCCTTGGCGGCGCCTCCGGTGCCGCCCCTGGCGCGTTCCGCGCGCCAGGGGAGGGGGGTCCAGCGCCGACCCAAGGATTCCGCGCGGGCATCCGAAAGTTTACAACGCTCATGTCGTGTCCTGTTCCTTCGAGGCGTGGCTCGGCAGTACCGCCGCCGTGGCCGCCGTGGCCGAGGCACTGGTGCCCCAGGAGCTTTCACGTGCGGTGGGCCCCCTCGCCTTCATCACGGCCGTGGGCCGGAAAGGCAAGGAGGACCGAGAAGCGACCCGCCGCGCCATCGCGCACCAGCTGGACCAGAACGGCATCAGCCTCGAGCTTGCCAGCGCCATTGTAGACCGCGGCGTCGCCCTCGTGGACAGTGCAGCCGCCACAGGCGCGGCCCTGAACGAGAAGTTCGCTGCCGACGGGGGGTTCGAGTTCGACTTCGGCACGAAGGCGGATTTCTTCCAGGGTTTGGAGTTCCGCATCGGCTCCCCGAATCCAGACGTCCTCAAAGGTATGGTCTACGACCACTGCGAAAATGTGGACTCCAAGTCTGAGTGGGAGACGGGAAACTATGGCATTACCACCACGTCCAGGAATGAGTTCCTCCTGGTGCTCCAGGACGTGTTCGACCAGTTGAAGGACACCTGCAGTCTTGGAGCCACGAACGAAGAAGTGGCCGATTGGGACCAGCACGTCAAGAAGCTCAAGGAGGAGGTCGAAAAGCTCCCGGAACCGGTGCATCTGGGGGTGGACCCGCCGCTGAGGCTGCAGTGGCCAGATGAGACGAAAAATACTGGAAACCCCCGGTCCACAAAGCGAGCGGAGATCCTACGTGGCTTGGCTGAAAAGAACAAGGAGCTCAGGGAGGTTGGGGAGAAGCCCCTGCTGCTGGCTGAGGCCGTCGCTCTGTGTCTGTACTCGGGCCCTCTGTTCGAGAAATACAACGCCGTGTGCCGCGGGGGTCCTCTGCAGTGCGAGCGCGAGCCCAGCAAGGTCATGCGCGACCGGTTCCAGAGTTTGTGCGGAGACGGCGGAGACCATCCAGGCAGCAGCAAAGAAGTCGCGGTGAATCGGTACGCGACAACCATCCACGTATTGGCCTCAGCGCTTGTGAAGGCCAGCAAGACGTCCAAGGCCTGCACCGTCATGCGCGGCACCAAAGACGGCCGTCTCCCGAAACAATTTTGGAAGGAGGACGACGCCGGGGTGAAGGGCGGCATCGAATACGGATTTATGAGCACAACCACGGACCGTGAAGTCGCCATGCAGTACGCGTCGGGCCAGAGCGCAGGCACCGTCTTGGAGATCCAGACCGGCATGATCGACAGGGGCGCCGAGCTGAGCTGGATCTCGCAGTACCCACATGAAAAGGAAATGTGTTTCCCGCCCCTGACCAGCATGCAAGTTCTCGGCACATCTGTCGAGGACAAGGTCCTGGTGGTCTCCCTTCGCCTGAATCTCAATCTCACCTGCTCGACTATCGAGGAGGTGATCGGGAAGAGGCGCAAGGTTCGGGGAAGAAGCAATGACATAAACATAACAACTTGGAGGTGCGCTGGACCCCAGGCGTCGGAGGCGCCGCCAGGTGGCGCCAGCGCCGATCCGAGGAATCCGCGCGGACCTCCGAGTCTTTATGTTTATGCCGTTTCTTGCCCCCCTGAAGGTGGTCAAGGACATGTGCCGGAACCTGCAGGACGAGGCGAAGCGCGAGATGAAGCGGGAGGCGGAGAGGGAAGCACGGCCACAGCTCAAAGACGAGCACGTCGCAAAAATCCAGGAAGTGCTCGGAAAGGCTCTCCGCGACATCTACGACCGACCGTTTGAAGTTTTCAATACCGATGACTACTTCCAGAGCTCCTTGAAGGTCGCGCTGGAGTGCAAGAGGGTGGCGCTGCAAGCTGCAGGACCGGCTGCAAGAGGGTGGCGCTCCAAGCTGCAAGCCAACGCACCGTGCATGGAACTGATCTCTCACGCCAAATCCTGCATCGATTGCGGCAGCAGGTGCGAGGCGGAGGCGGTTGTAGGCCTGTTGCTGGGTTT
>CAUYUJ010004908.1:47500-52500 GCA_963575745.1 Prorocentrum cordatum | reverse complement strand
ACTACTACTACTACTACTACTACTACTACTATTACTACTACTACCTCTACTACGATTACTACTACGTCTACTACTACTACTACTATTACTACTACGACTGCTACTACTACTACTACTACTACTACTTCTACTTCTACTACTACGACTGGTGAAGTCGTAACGGACGCTTTCCTCCTGAACACAATTTCTGCTTCGAAGGGGGGGGTCTCGAATGCATATTGTCGGGCTGCCAAAAACATCAAACGTGTATACAACCAGATGAGAAAAAAAAAAAAAAAAAAAAAAAAAAAAACAATAACAATTGCTCTTTGGCGACGCGGCATATCATTCTCATGCCGCAGGGCACACCTCCGTCTTACCAATCCTGGTGCACTAATGCAGACACACTGGGACGGCAAAGGGAAGCTGATTGCGTTGGCCCACGGTAGGGGAATGAGGAGGAACACGAGGATGGGGACAAGGAGTGGGAGGATGAGGAGGACAATGCGGAGGAGGAGGACAACAGCAGGAGGAAGTGGGGAGGGGGAGGAGGAGGAGGAAGAGGAGCGGCCAGGTGGTTGCCGTTAACCGAATATCCCTGTGAAATCTCGCTACGTCTACTTTTCATTGCCCTGCGTATCTCTATGTTTCCTGGCCGGTCTCCTGTCAGTCGTCTCGTCCTTATCCTCTTCTGCTTTTCTCCATGTGCTGTTCGTTCTATCGCCCTGGCTTCCTCCTCTGCTTCGTGCCCCCTGCTCGCGCTCCTGCGCGCCCGTTGTTTGCGCCGCGCGCACCCTCCGCTGGCTCTCGCGCGGCGGCCGCGCCCTGCCGGGGGCCGCGCGCGCCAGTGGCGCCGCGCGCAACGGCGGAGGATCGGCCGCCCGCGCGCCGCAAGCCGAAGGAGAAAGAGGATGAGGGAAGGAGAAGGATGAAGGAAGGCGAGGAGGACACAATATAATAAATGAGGAGATAGATGGGGGAAGGGCGCCGTTTTAGAAAACTACGGGTGCATCGACAGAGGAATGAGGAGGATGGCGCAGGGGCGGGCGGAGATCGGGTAAGGAGCGGAGGGGAAGGATAGAACGATGATGCTGGTAATGAGGATGACGAGGATGAGCGACGCATTCCATGCGAATGGGGGAAGAGGAAAACAGAGACTGGAGAGATGAAGGGCGCGGGGGTACGTGAGCAAGGGCAGGGGGAACATGATGCAGGATAACACGGTTGTAGTTGGTTTGTAATTCAGCGCGTCCTCCTCCTCCGCTTTAGCTCATCTGATCATGGTTGCCGATATGACCTTCCGCATTGTTCTGCCTAGCATCATTCTCCTTCACAGCGTGAGCCATCCCTCTCGGTATCCTTCCAGCTCCGCATTATGAATGTTCGATCGTGTTCGCCGTGCCCTCCACTCCATAGTGATCCTCCTCTCCATCACTTCCCCTTCCGATCCTTCGTGCTTCCTCCCTTCTCAATTATCAGGCCGTGTTGGGTTCGAGTCGCAGCTGCTAGCTCACCGTCCTTCGGGTGTTGCCACAGGTGTCCCTGGCCCAAGGTGACACCAGAGTTTCGTGCAGTTTTGCACCCCCCATCGGCTTCTTTTGGCATCGTGAGGGGTATCCTGGGAGTGCTGGGTGCCTCCTGGGAACTCTTGGAGGAACCTTCGGCAAGGGGGCACTGGGGGCACCTTTAGCAACGCCCGACCCCTGGGCCCGCCTCTGCAGCGCCAGGGGATCGACGGGGCGATTGGATGCGCCTTCCGCTGTTCAAGGGAATGGGGGGAGGCCGTGGGATAGGGGCCAGATGAGCGGAGGGGTAGCCAATCACTCCTTTGGTTCCCTGGGGTCGATGGAGCCGCCGTTCTCGAGGGAGTCGAGCGGCTCCAACGACGACGGAGACATCGTGGGCTCCAGCGGCGGCAGCGACGTCGACGCCGCGGACGCCCAACCCGACGCCCAGCCCGACGCGCCGCTGCCCATGCCCGCCGCCCAACCCGACGCCCAGCCCGACGCGCCGCTCGCCGCCCAGCCCGACGCGCCGCTCGACGCCGAACCCGACGCGCCGCTCGCCGCCCAGCCCGACGCCCCGCCCGACGCCCAGCCCCGCGCGCCGCCGCCGAAACGGCCTAGGAGTCTCACCCCTGGGGAGTGGGCGGAGAGGATCAGGGAAGGAGGAGGCAGAGAAGTCAAGGTTGTCGGATAGGACAGTCTAGATGACGAGGAGGAGGAGGAGGAGGAGGAGGAGGAGGAGGAAAAGGAGCAGGACGATGATGATGAGGAGGAGGGCTGAACAGGGATGAGGAGGAGGGGGAGGATCAGGAGGATGCGGAGGATGAGGAGGATAAGGAGGAGGAGAAGGAGGTGGAAGAGAAGGGGGGGGAGGATAGTAATGCGTCGTTGTCGGAGGGGGGCATCGAACAACAAACAAAAGCCCTATAAGAATGGAACTCGGGTTCGATTAAAAACGTTCCAGATGCCCCCAGTCCAGAGGCCCCTGGGGGGCCCGACGGGATGGGGGGGGGGGGCACGCCGCCGTCGCCCCCTTCGCGTGGGGCTCGCGTAAGCCCCTTCTCTCACCCCTTCATCAGGATGATGAACTATCGCCGCTGCGACGTCTGCTGCGAATCGGTCGAGGACAAGACCGCTGGCCCAGGGCACCAGAACGGGGGCTGCTTCAACTACGGCGACGTCGGTCATGAAGACAAGAACACGCTGCGCTTTGTGATGCAGGACATGGGGGCGGGGAGAGGGCAGGAGGGGGAAGGGGGGGGGGGGGGGGGGGATTTGAGGGGAGAGGGAGGGGGGGGGGGGAGGGAGGGACGGGGGCGGGATGGAGGGAGAGAGGAGAGGAGAAGGAGAAGGATGAGGAGGAGGAGCGGAGGAGAAGGAGGACGAGGGATAGAGTAAAATTAGCACTTCCTATTTTAGTGGTGAAACACCCAGTTTCGATGCAGCACGAAACATACTTGCGGGATGGCGTTTCCTTCGTATGTCCAGCGTCGTCACCATCGAGAGAATGAGTTGGAGGGGGACGAGTAACAGGAGAAAGTGGAGGGCGGGGGGGAAGGGGGGGGGGCAAGGGGAGGGGAGGAGGAGGAGGAGGAGAAGGACGAGGAGGAGAAGAACGAGGAGAAGAAGAATGATTAGGTGCAGGAGGGAGATGCTGATGAGGAGGAGGAGGACAATGGGGAGGAGGGCCGCGCCCCTCTCGCCCCCCCCGGCTCCAAGGACCCGTCAGGTCACGTGCTGGGCGCCGCCCGCAGGGTGAACCACTTTGTCCAGTGGGCCCCCGCGAACGTGGCGGACGACATGCGCGAGCTGGCCAAGGATATTGCTAGCTGCAGTTTGGACTGGCTCAAGCCTCCGAGGGTGCGCTTGGACCACCAAGGTGGGGCGGGGCCAGATGGGGAGAGCGGAGGGGGGTTGTGTGGGAGGGCTTCCGGATGACATACGTAGATAGGGTCAAGCGCAGAGAGATACGAAGGGGTTGCGGGTGGCTGGAAAGGGAGGCGGAGAGGAGGGGGGGGGGCTTGAAGGGCGGCAGGGGAAGAGGGAGGGAGGTGGTCGCCTTTAAATGGAAGAGGGGGAGGAAGAGAAGGAGATGGTGGAGGGGGAGAATGGGGAGAAGGAGGAGGGAGGAGGAGGATGGAGGAGGAGGAGGAGGACGACGAAGAGGAGGAGACGGAGGAGGATGAGGAGGGACTGCCCTCCACCTAGGAGGAAGGACTGCCCTCCACCTCCTCATCCTCATCGCGAGGAGGTGTGCGATTGGAGGACCGTAGCAAACGAGAGCAGTCGCGTTGCAAACGCGGGAGGTGTGCTGTACGCGATCGGGAAGAACCGTTTCAACAAGACGTACCGCAACACCGAGGCTCGGCGCCGCAGTGGTTTCTTGGATGCAGAGGATGGGCAAGGCGGTAAGACGGAGTGTGAGGATAGTTTAAATGGCAGGTGACTGGGAGAATACATAGATGAGATACGAGGGCGGGGGATGACGGGTAGAGTAGAGACGGTATGTACAATGATACATAGAAGAAGGTTCATAAGGAGGAGAGGGGGCATGATGATGATAAGACAAGGAATTGAAGAGAATGAGGAGAATGAGGAGGAGTGGGATTCGCATCCGACGAGAAGAGCAAGAGAGGGAGCGAGAGGAGCAAGAGAGGGAGAGAGAGAGAGAGAGAGAGAGAGAGAGAGAGAGAGAGAGAGAGAGAGAGAGAGAGAGAGAGAGAGAGAGAGAGAGAGAGAGAGAGAGAGAGAGAGAGAGAGAGAGAGCAACACATAACAAGCAACCTTGCGCGCGAGACCTACGCGGGGGTAGCCTCGCGGCTCATGTCCTCGACGGTCCGCGACACCGAGCTCAACCAGTGGGTGAAGGCCTTCCGCGATGGCAGGAAGCCGACGGTCGACGACGCGAACCGCGCCGACGCGCTGGAGCGGCAGGGGGGCAGCATTTCATCCCCTGAGAGATCGCTGATGATATGGAGGAAGAGATCGGAGGAGAATGATGAGGCGGGTGATGACGAGGAGGAAGAGGAGGCGAATGAGAAAAAGGACGAGGAGAAGAGCATGAGGATCAGGAAGATGAGGAAGTGGAGGCGGAGGGCGAGGGCACGACTGAGAATCTGAGAAGAGGAGTTAGGAGGTAGAGCAGAGTAGCAGCATGGATAGAGACAATGGCGGGCGGCGGGCAGGAACTGCCCAAGTACCCTGTGCAGGGCCCGTGCGTTCCAGACCCCAGAGATGCTCATCTTCCAAGCCATGAGTGGAGGAGGCAGCGCTTACCTTTTGCCTTCGATTGCTGGGAGGGGAAGGTGGGGGGCGGAAAAGGCGGGGCGCGTGGATGGAAGAGCAAAATGCGTCAACGGTGCAACGGCTACGATGAGAATGCGAGGACGTGAACGCGAAAGGATTATGAAAGAGGGGGGCGGTACGAACGACGTAGACAAGGCAGGAGAAGGAGAGAAGGAGGGGAGGAGGAGAGAAGAGGGAGAGGAGAAGAAGACGGGAGGATGTGAGGAAGAG
>CAUYUJ010004908.1:0-42500 GCA_963575745.1 Prorocentrum cordatum | reverse complement strand
CCTTGAGACGCAACATCGCGCACGCCTCAGCCCTAACAACAGTCAGGATGGTGTTGGGCAATGATGAAACAGAGGGACCCACTCTCAAAGGCCGCTCGCAAGTCGTGACCTATGAATACCGACTAGCGGCGGCTAAGCGCATCCGCGCAAAGGAATTCTATTTGGAGTGCGCCCATGACAAACCTGACCTTCTTGATGTTCACCTTTTAAAGGCTGATGGCACGAACCAAGAAGCAATATATAAATGCAAAGTGCACGCGGCGATTGTACACAGCGCGTGTTGCGAGTACATCAAGGCAACTGAGGGCCCAGATGGCTCCGATCTCGACGGCGTCACCCCCGAACACGTGGCCATGTTCGTTGACACTCTGGTGACAACGGCTGACCTTCAGCAGGTCCTCAGCGGCACTGGCGAGGAAACCCTCAACCATTGCTTGCGCCACTTGCAGAGCGTGGGCTGCAACGCCTGGAGAGACTGCGCATCAGCGCGCCGCGCGGACGGACGGCGCACTGTCTACTGCTTTGGGGTTGATGCTGACCCAGACAATGTCGGAATGCTCTCTCGCGTTCACGTCGAGCTGGCGGCTTGCCCCAACATGATGTTCATAGCCGTATTCTGCTTCCTCCACCAGGTTCACCTGGTGGTGAAGGATCTATTGACTCTGTTGGAGCAGTGGCAGTGGGGGGGCCTCTTCGCCGAGAAGAAATACAACAGTCGCCAATGTATGGCGCAGCGTCGGCATGCCAGCAAAAATCGTAGATGCGGCCTACACGGAGTGCCAAGATGACAACCTCGCACGGCGGCTTTTCAAAAAGCTGCCGGGGAAACCCTTGCGTGGGCGATGGGGCTCCGTGGCTGCTATAGAAGAGGTGGTCTCGTGCGCCGCAGCCTTTATCGGCAAGGTGTTTAAGAGGGTGTTGGACCCACTTCTGAACACCAATCAGAAGGTCAAGGCCGACGTCGGCGCTGACGAGGAGGCTGTATTTCAGAGGGGCCAGGAGAACTGGGGGCTCACAGCGCGAGCGTGCACGAATACAGACCTATGGCTAGCAACTGTAATGATTTCACGTGTGAGCAAGGCCCCTCTCACGATCTTCCTGTACTGGTCACAAAAGAGAAAACAAGAATACGAGGTGCGCTCCCGAGCTGCGCGGCCAGCTTCTTACCTTGGTCCAACGCCGCTGTCACTATTGGTTACGCAACAGGCTGCAAAGGTGAACGCAGAACTGCAGGCGTTACTCGCCGAAGGCGCTGCCGAAGATCCTGCCATCTGGGGAGGGCTCTGGGCTTATGTGCCAGACGAGCAAGTGTGTCACGCCAGGCTCCTAATGGTGTCGCTTGTCCTGAGGGCGCTCGCTGGGTGGCACGGCAGGGTGCTCGCCAGAACCGAGAGATTCCCTCTCCGCCTGCTGCAGATCTTGGAAGGGCCGCCCGACGAGCCTTCGGAGATGCGCAAAGCTGTTGCCCACGACCTCTTGCACTCGGACCGCGCGGAACTCAGCAGTCTCAGTGGGGACTTGGCGCTGAAGTTGAGGTCGCTGTTCAGATACGACTGGACCACGATGCAGGTCACAGGCGAGTGTTCAACCACGTTATACTCGTGGATGCTTGTCGCGCGGTCCAAGCTACCGCGCGACACGCAGGATGTCGAGGGGATGAATAGCATTTTGCAACGCATGTGCAAGCTGGCACCTCGAATGCAGCAGCCCCTGGCCAGCGACAGGCTGCGCATCAAAATGGGCACCCCGCTGGCGGCAGATGAGTGCGTGCAGCTCCATGCCGCGGTGCTGGATCACATGGGAAGCAACGCGTTCGCAGACCGCTTTGCCCCGCTACCACTTGCAGGTCACGATTCTGAACCAATCCCGATACCTGATGCCGACCCTGGAGCCGCTGCGCCGGGGGGCCCTCCGAAACCCAAGCCCCCCGCCGCGGACCTCGTGCTAGCAGCGCGATTCGCGCGCGGGGCGGCGAGATTGAAGCCGTTGTTCATGGATGCAGCTTTCGCGTTTGACGCGCCCGACGGCGAGGCTGGCGAGCCCGAGGCTGTCGCACTCCCTGCTTTCTTGATGTGCTGGCCCTACAACAGGGTAGTGTTCGTAGCCCGCGCCACGCTCAACCCTCTCGGGGGTGGAAGGCGCATGCTGCACCTGGACGTTCCTGTTCGGATCTGCCGTTTGGCGGACTTGGTGGCGGAGTTCAGGGCGGCTGCGCCCATTGAGGACGCACGGGCGGAGGCGCCGATGCGGCTGCGGCACGGTCGTCTTAGGTGGCTCTCGCTGTCTCGCGCAGAGTGCGCGGACGAGGTGGTCAGCGACGTGCGCCCAGCAAAGAACTCGAAGAATAAATTCGAAGGCGCAGACGGAGGTGGCGCAGGCGATGCAGACGGGGGCAACGATGATGACGAGGACTCCGACCAAGATGCCGCCGATGATGCTGACATCATGGGGGAGCTTTACGGGGGCATCATGGAGGGCGCCGACGAATACGCTGGCGACGGCGATCTCGATGCCGACCTCGCCGAGCACCCTGAGGAGCAGGAGCTCGAGCCTGATGGAGCCGAGCCAAAAGAGAAGGAGCCCGACGACGCGGGCATCGAGGGGGAAGAGCCAATGGCCCCCGCCGCCCCCGCCCCCGGCACGCCCATATCCGAGCTTCCACCCGAAGTGCGTGCCGAAGCCGCTCGCCAGTAAGAAAGGCTCCGCGACGCAGAAGAGAAAGCCAGGGGGTCAACTGACGCAGTCCTGGACATAGGTACCGTGAGCATGATCGTCACGGCAGACGGCCACGCTGCGCTGGTCACGTGGACGCGACCAGCTCTTCGACTTGGGCGGCCAGTCAGGCTAGATGAATTCTTCCGCATTAAATCATTGATGCCATGGTTGCAGCCAGAAACCGATTATTCTGGTCGGTACGTTCGGGTGGCCGATACTGGCTTGAAGCAAACAAGACCTTCTAAGGCCGATCGGCCTCAGGTTGATGACTGGATCGTGTTGCTGATGAAGCAGGTCAACGCCCAGCTGTGTCAGGGCCCGCTTGCCGTGCTTGATGATGAGCAATGCGTCGTCTGCAGCGCCGCTCCTCACTTGGCGCTGCCTGGCGATGAAGCCGACGATGCTTTGATATGCCGCTGCAAAGGTTGCTTATTGATCTGGCATAACGTGTGCGCCTGCAGGCACGGACGTCCTGACTTCAACGATTTCATATGTCCAGTGTGCGCAAGTTAACCAATGATTTGTTCGGTGAGGCATCGCGCAACCAAGGGCATTGCCCAACAGTCCCCCAGCACAGCTGCAACACTGGGTATTGTAACTTGTGGAGCTTACCAATGCTACGAGCTGATGGGTGCAGCTGGACTACTACACCTTGGCAGCCGCCGTCCATGTTGGAAGGTGCCCCCAAGCCGCGTCTGCCGATTAAGCAACATTGCGCTGGTCCGTGCACTGGAGTTGGAAACAAACACGTGCTGAGTGCGGGCCTCAATGGGGCCCTCTGCACAACGGGAGGCTGACGACAGTGTTAGCTGATCGCCTTGGGAGCCCTTGTGAGGTCAAGCAGCTAGGATGTTCCATGAGAGCGCACTGGTTCGTCTTTGTGTCCACCTTAGCATTCGCTTCTGCTCGTGTGTCCTGCGTCTTGGCCACTTGGCGCCAACCTTACTTGCCCGCATCTTTGAGGACAGCTGCCTTCGGTGGTAGGAGTCGTGCGTCGTTAACCATGCGTGGGCTGATCGAGCCTCTGTGCGTATGCATGTGCGCCGCGTTGATTGTAGCGTTTGTCGCGCGCAGCACATGCAAGGGTGCGTTGTCAAGAGCGTGTAATGTAATTCCCGAGATGCTTGCACTTGCATCCGTCGTCCCCCTGCTAGCTAGGTGCTGCTCGCACGACATCGACATGACGGACGTCGACTCGGAATGCGAGACGGTGGAGGACTCGGGCGTTTCGTCTGTCGGTCAACGTCCGCGCCGTCCGCGCTGCAAATATTCGTCGGTCGATGTCTCATTGTATGTGGCTGGCGCGCTACACGTTCATGTCTCAGACACCCCTGGAGGCTCAGGGCGCGGTGTATGTCTCATCGCCACGGGGTCAAAAAATAACGGGCCCCATGGGGGTCTACTTATGTGTTTTGGGGCTCTTGGGGACCGTTCGCAATGTCATGCCGGCGGGCGGGGGACGCGATGCGCAAGCCCACATTGCCGATATTTTTTTGTTTTTGCGTCCGCAGGCGTGCGTTCCGCGTTGCGCGCGGGTGGTCTGAGTCTCGTCAGGGAGTCATTGCGCCGAGGCGGCGCCATGCAATCGATTCGATGGGGCGCCCAGCGGAATGCAGTCGGCGTGCTTCCACGTGGGCGATTGGCGCCCATGCAATCGGTTCGATGCGGCCACGTAGCGCTGGCGCCCCAGCCGCCTCACGCAATCGAATGCATGCAATGTCTGCCAAGGGGGGGGCATTCAATCAGTTCGATGGGATCCAAGTGGCCGCGTCGATGCAATCGGTTCGATGGTGTGGCTGTCCAAAAACTGCCCCTCGTGCAATCTGGTGAATGGCGCCTCGCCCCAGGGGGGCTAATTCAATCAGGTCAACGGCGCCCCGTGGAGCAGATCCCATGCAACCAGTTCGATGGAACGCCTCCAGACCCGGCTGATCCATTGAATCCATTGCATGGGCCTCCTCCTAGGAGGGTCCATCGAATCGGTTCAATGGGATCGTTGGTTTTTGGTGGATTTCGGGTGTTAGTTTATGTTTTTTTTCGCCGGTGCAAGGCGAAAAAAAATAACGGTCAGAATCGGTAACCAAATGATTGGGCAATGCTTGAGGAATCAGCGCGGAAAAAAATGAAACAATGCACTTGTAACCGGTACTTCGCTCACTTGCGCATGCGTGAAAACATGCTTGGTGGCAGAACTGAGCTGTGAGCTGAACTAGTTTTTACTCTTCTGCGGAAGCGTGTGAAATACGTCTTGCCAGTGTAACTGCTAACGGGTCGGTAACATGCGTTGTTCGCGTGCGTGGCAGCTGGTGCCAGGTTGAGCCATGTAACGTGAGGTAACGCTAAGTGATGCAGCCCATCGCAGACTGGATGGGGAGGAGAGAGTTTTTTGAACAGCTGCGTCGGAGGGGAGAGGATGGCGAAGGATAGAGTTTTTTTCAGGGGCAAGGGGGAATGGGGTGAGGGGTGAGGAGGATGACAATGGAGCAGGGCGAGGAGTGAATAATGATGGGGAGGGCCAGCAGAGTGAATGATGTGAGCACTGCCTTCCTCCTCTCTTCTGCGCCGCTGCCGCCAGGAAAGGCATGGCGCGGGCAAGACCTTCGTCGAGTACATCTCGTGCGTCGAGGAGGAGTTCATGATATCTGGCAGCAAGGGGAAACACGTCTTCTTCATTAAGAACAATGAGTTCACCATCGTGCAACAGGGGGGCTGGCTGCTCTCCTCTCTTCTGCAATGGCAGTATCAGTCTTCCCCCCTTTCTGTTCATATTGAAGCTCTGTTACTCTCGTGCACCGTCCCGTGCTGCTGTCATTTGTCGCGTATCATGTTTCCCCGCCGCCTCACCACGCTGGTCCCTTCCCATCATGGTGTTCTTTTCGTGCCCTGAGCGGCGCTGTTATCTGCTCGGGTGCCCGCCCCTGGCCCTCTGCATAGCCTTCCACTCTTTGAGCACTTCTCCCTTGACACCCTATCTTTCAACGCATTCCCGCTGCCTCCTCCTCTCAGCGTCACCAAGTATCCTCGTGCCTTCTCCTCGCACCTTCCATTATTATGATCATGGTCCTTCTTCTTTTCAGTGGACCCCCTTCTCCTCCCTTGGTTGCATGGATCCGTCGACCTCTCCCTCCCTCCACTCTTCTATGCCCAGCCTCCGCCATTCTCAGTCGGTCCTGCTGGGATGGGGCCCACTCCGCTCGGTGCGATGTGACAGCGGGCATCAAGCGCACATGACATGCGAGCTAAGCTATGCATCAGCTGTTATGTCACCTATCTCACGACATTAACCACAAACTAGCTTCACTCAATAGAGCACCGATTGTAATGCTCGCGCGGCTTTGGCAGCACACGCAGGCGTGCAAGCGCTGTGTCTGAATGATGCACGCATGCCACTTGGACTGGCGAGGGGGGACCGATTGGGATCTCATTGTCTCTGATGGGCTGGAGCAAGAGGTGGGGCATGGTAATGGCACTCGGCTGGCTCTCCTCCTGGGTCCGGGCAGACTCGGCACAAGCTCAACAGCAACCGAGGAGACGAAGCTTCGATACTTCAGAGGAAAGCTTCGATAGAAAAGGTAGGTTTATTATATGAAACGAAAGGCCCCGCGCATTTAATTCAAGATGATGACGAAAGCCGGGAGGAGTACCAGGGACACGTGTTTACCACTTCGATGGTCGCCCGTTATTCTGTCGCCATTCCTGCCTATACGAGAGCCTCATCTTTGTCCTTAGTCTCCTCCTCCTCCTGCTGCGTCTAATCGTCCTGATCCTCCTCCGCTTCATGTGAAAGCGATGGGAATGGCGAAAGCAAATGGTCGGCCTCGTGTTCTCTTTCCGTCGTTGAATCGTTCTCGCCCGGACTTTTACGGCGCAGTCCACGGCGCCACTCTGTGCCAGGGGGCGCAGAGGGCGCGGGGAGCCGACGCGAAGCAGCAGAACGCCAACGTTCAGGGGCCACGGGGAAGGGGAATAGCACGCGGCTAGAGAAGGAAGGGGCACGAGGGAGGGAGAGCGGGCCAGAGGGAATCAGAGTGCGCATGGCTTTGATGCGCGCGTCGGCGACAAGAGCCACTGGCGAGAGTGAGTCTGATTTAGAAGGGTCCTTAGTTTGCTTGGGACTGGCGAGGGGCTGCTGACATTTCCATAATCACTCAGCTGCGAATGGCGGCAGGGGAGGCCCTTGCGTCGCGGCTGGCCTGGGCGCAAGATCTTCAGGAGGGGCGTCACCAAAGGCTGCATCGACTTCCTCAAGCGCGTCGGTAACATGACGAACTCTGAGCAGACAGTGGGCATGGGGGGGAGGGGCTGCATGCATGCTTTCAGTGGCAGAGAGAGTGGGCGTTGGAGGGCCCCGCGGGCGGCGGGGCGTTTCGAGTGGGTTCCAGGGGAACTTGAAGGGGGGCAGGTCAGTATGTAGTCGTAGTCGTCGTGATGGGTCGCCGTCGGCAAAGTCGTTATCGTCGATGTCGGTCGTTTCATCGCTGTCGGCAGCGCCGTCGTCGTGGTCGTCGTTGCTGCCTTGCCATCTGTCGTCTTCGTCGTCGGCGGCGTCGTCGGCGTCGTCGTAGCCGTCGACCTTTCCATATCGGCGTCGCCGTCGTCAGCGTTGTCGTCGTCGTCGTCGTCGCTCACCTCGTCGCTGCCGTCGTCGCGCGCCCCCATGCCGTTGTCGAACTGGTCCGCTTCATCGTGTTCGCTTTTCGCCTCTCTCCTTCCCAGGTCGTCGCGTCCCCGTCGTCGTCTAGACGCGTCGCAACGATGTCGCACCTGATAGGCTGAGCTCCTAGAATGGAGGGGAGGCTACAACTATTTTCGAGAAGCTGGCAGAAGTAGACCAGCTCGAGAACATCTTCGGGAAGGTCGCCGCCAAGAACGGTTGGAAGCCCGGACCCCTCGGCCAGACAGTGTGGAAGGAGAAGCGATGGGAAGTCGTTGAGGCGGGCTGGGGACACGAGCAGGGGTCTGGGCGTCGTCATCAGCAGCGCCGTCGAGCCGTCGACACGTCCAGCAAAGTCGTTATAGTGGCGTTCTAGTTGCCGTCGTTCTTGCCGTCTTCGTCGTTGTTGTTCCTCCTGTTAGTGTCGTTGCAGCCCTCGTGTCGCTGTGCGTCGCTGTCACGCCACTGTCGTCGTTGTCCTTTCTTTCGTCTAGGGCGGTGTCTTTCTCCTCCTCCACCTGTGGACTTTGTCGTCGCCATTGTCTTGGGGCGTGGTTATCGTTGCAACGCCTCTGCGCTAGATGCGAGGGGGCGGCAGGCTGCCCGTCGAGACTGGTGGACGAGCAAGAACAGCTGGGACATCACCAGGATCTTCCGTGGCGGCTCTAAGATCATTACCATTTCTGACGACAGCTCGGTCACAGTGGCCGACAAGCTGGTCAGCGCCTCGATGACCGACGTCGGCATCCCCAACATGGCGGCCACTACTCATGGTAGGATATTCAAGGTGATGTCGACCACCATGAAGGCGCCAACTTCCATTTCCGATTGGCACTCGCATCGTCGCATCGTCTCGTCGCCTCCTCCGAGCTCCCCCCCAGAATGCAGCATTCTGGAGATAAGCTCGGAGTAGACGATGAGACGATGATTACGACCTGTCACTCTCCTTCTGTTCTCTACTCCCGCCCTTCACGTCTCGTTGCGTAGCGCTCAATTCCCCGACTCATTGCTGTCACCGCGTCGGCTCTCATCGTGCGTCGTATCTTCCCACGACGACGACGTCGGCGCAGCATCCTCGAATCAGGCGACTTCCAAGACTTCGGCGACGACGACGACGACAACCGTTCTGAAACTGCTTGCCCCACCCCCGCTGCGCAGGCCTTGAAGACCACGAAGTTCAAGCATCAGATCGTTCCCATCATCATGCTGTCCTTGCCGCGCCTGGGCGAGCCGTGGGGCGCGTGCCCTC
This sequence comes from Prorocentrum cordatum, assembly GCA_963575745.1. Classification (NCBI taxonomy): domain Eukaryota; class Dinophyceae; order Prorocentrales; family Prorocentraceae; genus Prorocentrum; species Prorocentrum cordatum. The sequence continues at coordinate 33,882 of CAUYUJ010004908.1, read as the reverse complement.
TGCTGCCAGGCGCGCATTTCCAATGCAAGCTGCTCCAGAGCATGGAACAGAATGCGAGTAGGGCGAGGGGGAATCATGATTAGACGCGCGGGGAAGTCAGCAACGCAGGGGAAGATCACCAGCCTTCCAGCAACCTTGTCAAGAGGGAGAGGCGACGCCCACAACGTGAGAAACAACGACCACGGCACCACGCTCGATGAAGAGGGCTTAAGATGTCCAGAGGTCCTTAGCCCAGCAATTGACATCACCTCAATGACCTCAACATCCAATTTATGCATTGTGTCTTGCAGGATCATTCCGGCTGCTTCTATGTTCTTCTCCTCCCCCTACGGGCGCGGGGGAGGATCTACGAATGGCGTTGAAATAAATTTGAGGGAAGGGCCCCAGGGAAGGGGGTATACCTACCTCTCTCCCAATGGCTCTTCTCTTTCGTCTGCCTCCGTCTCCATCTCATCCCTCTCGCCATTCCTCATTATCCTTCCCCTCTCCCCTTCAACCCTATCCTTTCACTTAATCAATTCTATTGTTGGCTTCCATAGCCCTCGAAACTGCAAACGCTTCTGCTTCCGCCCTCCTTTCCTTACCCTCCCGCCGCGCCCGGCTGCGCTGCCGCGGGCGGGTTCCCGCAGCTCAAGGACGCCGAGTACCCGATCATGCAGGACCTGCTTACCGACTACAGTGAGAAACCAGAGGCAGCAGATTGGAAAAAAGCTAAAGTTGAGAAAGCCAAGGAGAAACTTCAAGATAAAGCACTCAAGCACTTGAGCAGAATCTCGAAAGTGAAAAAAGCAACAGTGAAAGCAAAATCGAATACAACCAACTCTTCAAAGAAACCGATTACTCCAACCAAGCAGTTGACGATGCAGAACCATCGCGTTCCGCTTGCAATGATGGAGGAGCCAGAAGAAACCACTGACAAGGCCTGCTTCTTTCAGCATCTCGACGACACGTTATCTCTCTTGAAAAAAATCGACAAACGTTGTGATGGATTGGCGGCTAAGTTCAACGAGATCGCTCTTTACATGGCTGTTTCTGGGCGGGAAGGGCAGGGCTCTCCTTTAAATCGAGGCGCGAGCTAGGCAGCAGGCAGGATGCAAGAGGGCAGGGGGAAACATACCAGGGAGGAGAGCAATGACACTGGCGAAACACAAGAAGGAAGAATAACGTCCCAGGGGTCGGGTGCTGGGGAGGAGCAGAAAGTCAGGATGGTAGGAGGAGCGTGGAGAGCTTAGAAAGGATACTCGGGAGACTAATTGGAAGGAAACCTGGAGGAGTAGGATGCAGAAGGACGGACGATGATATCATCTCATTCATTCCTTCCCTCCTCCACTTCCCCTCCTTCTAGAGCTCTCCCCTCATTTATTCCTTTCCTCGTCCTCTCTCTCTCCTCTTTTCCTTCTCATCCTGGTGTGCCTTTGTGCGTCGTTGCTGTGTTTGCGTTGCGGCAGTGCCATGGTTTCGTTTGCGACGCTGCGCGAATCCTCGTGTAGAGCCAGACGCACTGCAATCTGACAGCGGCGCAGTTTCTGGGATCACTGCGCTCGCATGTGACTCTCGGAGGGTGGGCAGGGAAGAGAGCATCAAGCTTACAATTAAAGGAAGTGACAAAGAGATAAAGGGATGGACCGCTCTCAAAGTCGCTTTCAAACAGTATGTCTACGAGAAGGTTGGTAAGCTTCAGCCGAGGCCTTTCTATCTCAGTGCTCACTTCCTTGTTCGTCACCTTGTGACTGCGTGAGAGGTCAGAGGGCCCAAGGGTCATGTATCATTATTTCTGCAGGCGCGCGCGCTTCTAATGACATGCCCACCCCTCCTTCCTTGCTGCACGTGAGCAAATAAATCATGGTGTGACGTGGCGCGCACTGCTGCTGACGATGACGTGTACAATAGCGTTGGCGCCGCCGATGGCGCTCTCTGACGTTCCCCCGCGCTTGCCCCCTTTACCCCTGGCGGTGTAGGCCCAGTGACCCCGACGCCATGGCCATGGTGAACCTCGGCGGCGGCATGTCGGCCAAGGAGACGGCGGCCTTGGCGCTGGAGTCGGTCCCGGAGGAAGAGATTAGCGACGAGGCGGTGTATGAGGCGCTCTCGAACGCAGAGGGCGCGGCCAAAGAGATGTTAGACCTCTGCCAGAAGAGCAATTTCTTTACCGCGCCCTTCGTGGTGGGCAACGGGGGGGGGCACTGCATGTCGCGCATTTCTGGATGGGGCCGGAAGGTGCCGTGGATGAGACACGTTCTCTTGGGGTTGAGGTAGGAGGGGCGGGGGGCGGACCCTGGCGCATCTCTTCCGTTTTTGACGCGAGCGGTCTGCGATTAGCCGACCATCGGTCGCGGGGCCCTGGACCCCCCTCATCAGCGGATTCCGCTTCGAATGCCCTCGTCGTCGCCATGAGGGGAGTGAGGGCGCGGGGGCGGGCCTTCGAGGGCTGGCAATGAGAGACTGCGGGGATGGGGGAGGAGAAGGCGCGGCTGGGGGAAGGAGATAGTTAGACAAGCGTAGAAAGATATTGCGTCGATTATCCAGAAGGGTCTGTGAATTTACCTATGGGGCTAAATCGCCCCCTCCATTACATCTTCTGATGCCCCCTTTCCCTCCGACCCGCTACTGCATGGGTTCTCCATCGGGGCGCCGTAGAAATCTGGGAATGGGGGGGCTCTGCAAGCCGCCGCCATGGTATCCAGCGCGACCTTGTCGAAGATTATGATGGACGCTGGTACCATTGATTCTATGGCTGCTGGTTCTCAACTGTTCGTGAAGCACGCTTCTGCGGGCGTGCAGGAGCTATTCCCAGGGTCATTCGACGACGTCGTTGCTGCCATGGGCATGGCGCGCGACGCGCAGAAGCAGCATCTTCTTGAGCGACCTCCGTATGATGCCTTGGCGAGCGGTTTCGTTGACACGAAGCGTTTGCTCGCAGCCCGCCTGCAATGTTTCCATCACTTCTGCTCGACTCTTGGGAAAATGCCCTTCGTCATTGTTGCCACGAATATTCCTGGGATATATGTATCTGGCGTTCAGGCACGCAATGTGTAAACGTTGTTAGGTGTGCCGGGGGCCGGGGGCCTAGGGGTTAGGCAGTTGTCTACCTGACGATCGTCTAACCAATTGTTGTCGCACTTGTAGGTCAATGTGTCCGAGATGTGTGTCCCGCGCATGCCTAATTGCTAGCTGTGTCCTCTTCGCCCAAAGGCGCGCTTGCTCGAGGAGATATGCGCGTCCATCACTATCATTGCAGGTCAACCTGCTGTAGTCCCTGAAACGCTGGAGGCGACGCATGCACGCTATGTTATATCGTTGTTGCCTCTCTTCCGAACGTGCGTGCGATTCCTTTTGTAACTAGTGGATGGCGGAAGGGCTGACGCGAGTGGGCAGGGGGGAGGGCGGCAGCAATCGCATTGCATCAACAGCACTGTAGAGCTAATCTCCTCTCCTACAGTGGACGCAAAGTGCAAGCAAGCAAAACAACGCAACGGCAGTGCACGGCGGAATAATTGGGAGTAAAAGCGTGACGAGTGGGAGCACGGATAGACATAGACACATCGGCAGAGACAACCGCAATCTAGCACCTAGCGCAGGCTACCATGAAGAACAGGACGTGGAACGACTGCGTTGACAAAATCATGAGCACCTTCAAACATGAGAATGAGAAGTGGGCGGCCGTGGACGTCGACGCCTTCGCGAAGTCGCTGAACTCGTTGCAGAGCATGCTCAACGCGGCCCACGGACACGAGCAATTCAACAAGGCCCCTGGCGGGGGGGCGGGGCGGGGTAGAGCGGCACGGCGGCGGCGACTGCCAAAGTAGATCGAGACGACACGCGTTGGGAAGGGCGGCGGAGGAGAAGAAACATAACGAGGATGGTGAAGAGAAGGATGACAATAATGACACAGGCAAGGACAAGGATAACACATCAGGAGAACAAAGACAATAATGAGGAGTGAGGGGGAGGGGAGAGGAGCCAGAGGGGACCGCTACATTTGCACGATGCTTTCTGCGATGTGGCAATTGTCTCCCTCGCTGCTTCTGCCCGTAATACGCCAACAAGTTGGGCCCCATTCTCTCGTACTCTTGCTCCAGAGGCCCAGGGGCCCCGAACGCTGTCTTAGATGGGTGTGGGGAGATTTTCGACGACTACAAGCTCGAGCTGAAAATGGGGGCCGCAGAGGCCATGCTCACATCGAAGCAGCAGGACTACATCGCTATGGCCATCGAGAAATTTAAGAAGCTCCACCCTGACAAAATCGAGGCATCAGATTTCAAGACGCACCCCTGGTCGAAGGTCAACAGCTTGATCAGATTAGAGCTCGGCTTAGATGCAAAGAAGGACAAGGACGAGGGCAGGGGACGCATGTCGCATGTCACAAGCACCAGTCCGCTTTAGGGGATGTCCTTGGAGGGAGGGCTGATAGCATGCGACAAGCGCGCATGTGTGTAACCGCGGTTTTGGTTCAGAAGAGCTGTTTCATACATTGATAAAGCGCCCCTAACATTGACGCGATGTTGGCGTCTGGCCTCGCGTTTCTACTATCAACTTGCGCCGCCGCCGCTTGCCAATGAAGGAACGAGGGACCTTCGTGGGCAGGACACCGTCGGCATTAAAGACCAGGGGCAGGACAGCATCAAAGGCGATGAGGTCGCAGATCGCAGGGCGCCTCGCTTTATCTCTATGGGTGCTTGGTTGAGCGATGTGAGGAGGAAAGAGGAATCCGATGACAACTACACGGGCGTGCGTGCGCTCGAGAAGAAGCAGGCAAGGGAGAGGGACGGGCATTACTTGTACACTCGGGGTTTGCAGACATGTGCGTCGATACCTGTCTCGATTCCATGCGCCGCCCCAGCCATTGCGGACAGCGCCTCGAAGCCGATTAGCTCACAAATCGGGATTGCGACCGCGTGGCTTCGTGGCGCTGCAGCGAATGGCGGGCTCGGAGTCTGGAATCTAGACAGGCGTCGAACTGCGAGCCCTGGCAGCCGACAAGAGCAGTGAGCAAGGCGCATAATGTTCAGACATATCGTCCCTTTCTAACACCGTTTGCTTACACTTGCTGGGTGCGCTGGGCAGTTGATCTCCGCCTTCAACGCTGCGCTGTACGGCGCGCAGGGGGGAGGCACTTAGCAATGCTGCTTCTGCGCAGAGAGGGTGAAGGGTTAGGGGCAGGGTTTCGTGCGTCGTTTTTGCTCCTGCTCCTCCACATTCCATTCAAGATGCGCGTGGCGCGGGTGGCCTAGAGAGAAACCCTGGTCGATGATTCGCCACTCTGGGTTCGCAGTGCCACTGATTGAGTACTCAGCTCCTCCTGGCCATCCTACCCCCCTATCTCTTGTGCTCCGCACCCTTTTCAAAGCCACTCTGATCACAATCGCGCTGACCTCCCATCGTCAGAGCGGCGCAGAGAGAACGAGACAGTTAGAGCAGGGGGGAAAAGATAGAGAACAAGCAAGCGATAGAGAGAGAGAGAGAGAGAGAGAGAGAGAGAGAGAGAGACATACATATCCAGCGACATAGAAGAGACAGAGGGAGACACATATAGATAATATGGGTGTTCGTGCATTCGTGTCGACATTGCAGTGGGTGCAACATGGGGAGACCAATTCGTGGTGGCTACGACTGCATCGACGGGTAAGATTTATTCCACCGTCATGAAAACGGTGCTGGCCCAGGACAACAAGACAGAGATCCGGAGTATTGTGAGGATCCTTTGGGGGGGGGGGGGGGGGGGGGGGGGGGGGGGGCAGGTCTTGCCAGGGGTTGCATCATTGTTTAGAGCGTCGCGCGCGCTCAGACCGTACGTATGCATGATAGATCGCCCTCCCTTCCTGCCCACTCCCTGGCAAGGGCGCCGCAACAGCGCCCGCCGCGCCCGCCTCCTCCGCGAAGCAGTTGCTGGCTAGTGCCTCCCCCGAACCAGAGATGAAAGATAGCAGGCGGGTGCGGCAGGAAATGCGTCGAGGAGAGCGAGACCTTCAGTATGCCATATATGGGGAGGGTGGTCGAGACAAAGGTGGCAAAGCAGCTCAATCGCATGTACGTCATGCCGCTATATCCCGTCGACGTCGCCGACGCGCCAAGCGGCGACCTTTTTGAGGGGTCCGAGGCTGAGGGGGCCGCCGAGGGAGAGGGTGAGGAGTCTTGCAAAGGGGGTGATGGGGCTGCTGGCTGCCGAAGCCAGGACTGGCGGGGCGAGGCTCTCCGCGAATTGTTGACACCCTGAACCCTTCCCCTGAAAAAAAACGCCGACAGGGGGGCCATAGGAAACACTTCAGCCCCGACCTGTTTACCCAGGTCCTTGAGGGGCGCTCTTCCCCCTGTGTGCCCACGTGAGCCCCCTATGTCCGTATTATTATTATTATTATTATCCTCCGCCTCCTCCTCCTCCTCCTCCTCCCCCTCCTCTTTCTCCTCCTATTCCTCCTGCTCCTCCCCCTCCTCTTCCTGGGGTCCGTCTCCCCTTGGTTTCATGCTGCTGCTGTTCATCCTCCTTACCGTTCTCTTTCCCTCCTTCTCAACCTCCTTCTTCTGCTCATGTTCCTCCTCCTCCTCCTCCTCCTCCTCCTCCTCCTCCTCTCCTCCACTCCCTCTCGCCTCGCTCCCCCTCCCCCGTTTCCGTCCACGAATGTCAGAGGACGAGAGTGTGCGGAGCGGCCCTCCACTTTGGTTGGACGGCTCCCAGTACTCCAACCTTGGCCGCGCAGATGGGTGCTGGCCGTGGCTCGTGCCGCTGAAGAAAGCCAGGCAGAACGAGGAGGACGCTGCTCTCTTCGCGCGCAGGAGGCGTGCTCGGGGACGCAGGGAGGAAGGGGGATATCATAATGAAAGGGCTGAAAATCATGCTGGGGGGGGTGGGTAGGGGAAGGAAGAGGTGTGGGGCAATGAGGCCCCAGGTTCTTGCAGGACAAATTTCGCAAATGAGCAGGATGATCATGGCACGTAGAAGGACGCGATGAGGAGGGGGGGAGGGGGGGGGGGGGGGGAGGAGGGGGGGGCTGAGTTGGGGGGAGGGAGCAGCAACGCTCAACCCCATCAAACTGCCCGCGGGGTTTTTGGACGCCGTGACTCGGGCGGAGGAGGGGGGGGGGGAGGGGGAGGAGGGAGGAGGAGGAGGAGGAGGAGGAGGAGGAGGAGGAGGACGAGCAGGAGGAGGAGAAGGAGGAGGGGAAATAAGGAGGAGGGGGGGGGGGGGGGGGGAGGATGAGGGTGAGGATGATGATGATGATGATGATGAGGGGGAGGAGGAGAAGGAGGAGGAGGAGAGGGGTAGGAGGAGGAGGAGGAGGAGGAGGAGGAGGAGGAAGCGGAAGAGGAGTTGCGGCCCTCCCCCGGCCTGCTCGGCGCTGCCGAGCCGCCCGCCATCGCCGCTGCGCTGCCTCGGCGTCGGGCCGAGGACCAAGAGGACGACGACAACCAGGCGAAGAAAAAGAAGCAAAAGAAGGTCAGCGACAAGCAGGCGCGCCTTTGAGGGCAAGGAAGCGGAGAGAGGCAAGGGGCGAGAACGAGGAGAAGTGAAGGAAGGGGGAGGGGGAGATGACGGGGGGATGGCGGGGGGTGAGAGGGAAGGACAACAAGAGGAGAGATGGCAATGAGTCAGACGGGCAACGACGATGGAAGGGCCAGAGGGGAACCACTGCGATTTAGGGTAACGGGCCAGGGAGTGAAGGAGGGGGGCAGAGTGGACAAGTCTCGCCCCCCCCTGCGGCAACAGGCCCGCTACAACGCTGTGGACACCCGCGTCTTGCAGTACAGGCCCCTCAAGGCCGCTTGCGGGATGATGCTGTGGATGACGAGGATGACGACGATCAGATGAGGAACGACGAGGGGAAGGAGAAGGGTAGGGCAATCATCCTGGTGGGACGGTGTGGAAGCGATCAGGATTGGAATGGCTGACATTCAATTTTGCCGACGTGCCATTCCGCATGGCACGTCGGCAAAAGAAATGGCGGGCGGGGCGAAGAGGAGGAAAGACCACATCAGGAGGATATATGAGAATGGAAGAGGAGGAGAGGAAAAATGATAGTAAGGAAGGGATGGAATGAGGAACGGGCGACATATGGAGAACCATGGATCAGAAGGATGAGGATGGAGAGGAGGAAGAGGAGGGCGGAGAAGCGGAGATATTCACAGATGGGTGAGGAGGAAAGAGGTTGAGGAAGAGAAGGGTAAAGGAGGATGCTGAAGAAAAACGCATATGAAGAGGAGATGGAAGTGTGAGAATGAATGTGAGAGTGAAGGTATTCTGACCTTTCTGACGGGCCAGCCAGGTTTCGATGAAGCAGGTGTGCGAGGGCGCCGAGAACGTGAAGACGATCGTGTGGGGGGAGGGTGCAGGGCGTGTCGTCGCTGTCAACGGGCTCACCTCTTCCTCGGCCTCCATCCCCGACGTCGCCGACCAAAACTCGCCCCCCAAACCGTCCGCTAACTCCCCCCCCCCAGGAAGTCCGCAGCTGGTTCCTGCGTCAGTTTGCCGAGCCGCGCCAAGCCGCAGCGACGCGGAAGGGTTCCCTGGGCTCCCTTGAGGAGGAGGGAGAAGGGAGGAGAGGAGGTAGTGGAACGGAGGGAGGGGGGAGGAGTGGAGAGGAGGGAGAAGGGAGAAGGGAGGAGAGGAGGAGGGAAGAGGACTAGTGGAAGGAGGTAGAGGAGGAGGGAGGATGACGAACGACATGAGCAGCACAAAGGATGAGGAGAGGGGAGGAGTGAGAGGAGGAGGAGGAGGAAGAGGAGGAGGAGGAGGAGGAATGCAAGAGAGAGGAGGAAGATGAGGATCAGGGTGGCAGACGTCGAAGGGGGAGGAGGAGAAGGAGGAAAGATGAGGAGACGGACGACGAAGTGGAGCAATGATGCTGAGTGGGAAGGGGGACGTTTTGAATAGACAGCGGCATCGACGACGGGGGGCAAGGGCGGGAGGTACTACTACTTGGTACCGTGGCTGGTGGACGACGTGGACGCTACCATCCCCCCCGACCAGGAGCTGGTCTTCCGGTCCAGGGATGCGGCCGACGACGAGGTGTTGACGAAGGACACGAAAGATAGGTGGGAGGGGGAGGGCAAGCTGGGCGCCCCGTCGTTATTGCCATCGTCAGCAACTTTATACTGTTACTTTGATTTGGCCTCAACCGTCGCTTTCATCATTGTCGTTGTCGTCCGAGTCGTCGCCGACGTCGCCGCAATCGCCGCGATCGCCAGTTGACTGTGTTATGTTTGCCAGTGCTGCCAACGATGCTGGCAGTGTCAGCGCTGCGGCCTCCTCGCCCTCTTCCTCCTCGCCTCCCCTTCCTTCTCCTTCTCCGTCGCCCTCTATTCTTAGAGCCCTCCCCAATCCTCATCCTCCTCGCTCTCCTTCTTCTCCTCCTTCTCCTCCTCCTCCTCCTCCCGTGTCCTTGATGCGTGCTTCTGTTGCCTTCGCGCCCTTTGGTCAAGTGAAGTTCCTCGTGGAGTGCAGGGATTAGGAGGAGTGCGTGTTCCGCCTTGGCTCTTGGAGACAGCTAGAGAAGGAGCCTGAGGGGGAGGACTAGGTGGGAGGGCGCATGATGAGGTAAGTGGCATGAAGAAGAAGAAGCGAAGAAAGGAGAAGGAATAATGATAAGGGTTCTTGGGAAGAACAAGGGGAACTTCGGAAGTTTCGCCTCAGCCGACCCCCGATCCTCCCGCCCCTGCCCCGGGAGCGGCAGGAGCGTGAGCAGCTTCATCCACCAGTAAAGGGCGGCGGGGGCCCCGCCTCCGAGCCGGCAGAACCGCGGGCTGCCCGCCCGTGCTCCGAACCCGCCGAGGAGGTTCGATTGGAAATGGCGGGGGCCGCGGCGGCTCCTCCTCCTCCCCCCCCCCTGTTTGCTGCTCCTGCCCTCCCCGTTTCTTGTCCTGCAGCGCCCGACGGACGCTGCATTCTGCAAGCTGCCCTTCTCCCGCATCTCTTCGCTCAGCCAGGCGCCCCCAAAGGTCAGTTGGACTTCAAGGAAGTAGGAGGGCGGGGGAACGTCATGGAATACTCGGGGGAGGGCTATGTACGGACTGGCCGCGGGGTGATAACCCATCAACGCATGCAATGCGCGCGGGCTGCGCAAAACAACGCACGCAACACGTGCAACGCATGCAATGCATCCAACGCACGCGGCACAACAAACATGCGTTCTCATTGAGGCCTTCAATCATCGCGTTGGCCCTCAATCCTTCCGCTGATTTATAATTCGCTGGCTGCTTCTTACTTCTGTCGACATGCATTCCCAGGGCCGAATGACATTACTTTAAAGGACTTTGGAGCTCAGGAACTTAGGGCTAACCCCCCCCCCCCCCCTTCGACGCAGAAGTTGTGTTCAGGAGATTCTTGCTCCTTGCGACTTCCTCATACTACGACTATTCAACTACTACTACTCCTACTACTACTACTACTACTACTACTACTACTAGTACTTGTACTACTACTACTACTACCACTACTACAAGTTCGACGATGATGACGACGACTACTTCTACTACTGCCCCTACTGCTGGCACCACCACTACGACGACTGCTTCGTCACATTAACAAACATGATCACGAAGAGGTGTTTCTCCAGGTAGCCCAGGCGATAGTGGTGCGAAATCTAGGGCGTCTCTTTAAGGGATCGCATTGAGGTCTGAGAAATTGAAGCTCGACAAAATGTTGACGATTCCTGATCGGGTGCCAGCCGGAGAATCATCGCATCTCCAGAATCGCATCAGGATCCAGAAGTCAACCCAGAGAACCAACCCTTTTCCTGGAGAATCAACCCTGTTCCCCGAGAACAAACCTCTCGCCTGAGGAGGGCCCCCCACTCCTCCTCCGAGTGATGACGATGAGCAGCAAACGGAGGAGAGGAGGAGGAGGCCTCGAGGAGGAGGCGGGCAAGGGCGAGCAGGGATGAGGGTGGGAACAGGGGTAGGAACGGAGGCAGGGGTGGGATGGGGAAGGGAGGGGGGGAGCGGAAGCGCGGAGGCGCCCCTCCTTCACCGTCGCCGTCACCCTCCGCATCCTGCTCCGTTTCATCATCTGGAGCAAGAAGGTGGAGATCCCAGGGAGGGTGAGGGGGTGAAGAGAGGGCGAGGGGGATTGGAAAAGGGATTGGAAAAGGGGATGGGGTAGGAAGTTGGTGAGTGGAATATGGGGAAAGGACCGCAGGAGGAGAGAGGAGGAGGGAAAGGAGGGAGGAGAGAAGAGAGAGGAAAGAGGAGAGAGAGGGATGAGGAGGGGGAGGAGGAGGAGGAGGAGGAGGAGGAGGAGGAGGAGGAGGAGGAGGAAGAGGAGGGGGAGGAACGGGAGAAGGTGGAGGAGGAGGAGGAGGAGGAGGAAGGAGGAGGAGGAGGAGGAGGAGGAGGAGGAAGAGGAAGAACAGAGAGACAGGAAGGCTCAGGAACCGAACCGATTCGGCCGAACCGAACCGGGCCGGAAACCGGCGCGAACCGCACCGAACCGAAACGGAACCGAACGACCCAATTTTGAACCGAACCGAACCGAGCCGGAGTCGATTTCGAACCGAACTGGGCCGAACCGGATGGAACCGCCGCGACCCAGAGGTCTCCAGGGCCCTGATTTCGCAAGTCTCGAGGCCGTTGACCCCGAGGCCCCGGGGCCAGAGTTCTGATCCTGCAAGTCCCCCGAGGCCCCCCGGGGCCCCGATCCTGCAATTCCCCGGAAGCCTTTTGCAGGTCTCTGGGGCGCTCCCGGGGCTCCGGATTGTGCAAGTCCCCGGATCGAGGCCCCCTGGGGCCCTCCCTGATTTTGCAAGAGGTCCAGGGGCCCTGATTTTGCAAATCCCGGAAGCGTTTTTGCAAGTCCCAGAAGCCATTGTGCAAGTCCCGGAGGCCATTGTGCAAGTTCTTGACGCGTTTTCGCAGTTTTTGCAAGTCCCGGATGCGTTTTTGCAAGTCCCAGAAGCAATTTTTCTTTGGAAGACACATATGATTTTTTTAGCACCCTGCCGCCTCGGTTTCCAATAGCCTCTACGGCCACACCAGGCCGTCGCCACACCAGTCGGACAGTTGCGGCCGAGGCCCGCGGGGGCCTCGCGGGGGCCTCGCGAGAGCCCGCGCCTGGTGGGGGCCTCGCAGGGGCCCGAGCCAAAGCTGCAGGAGAGAGGAGAGGGGGAATGGGAAGGAGTGGGACGGGGCGACTGGCAGGACAGAAAGGAACAGGGGGAGAAGGACGAGGAGGAGGAGGAGGAAGAGGAGGACAGCTAAACAGGGCTTATGGGGCATGGATGGGAGGAGGAGGAGGAGGAGGAGGAGGAGGAGGAGGAGGAGGAGGAGGAGGAGGACGAGGAGGAGGAGGAGGAGGATAGCTAAGAGGAAGAGGAGGAGGACAGCTAAGAGGAAGGAGAAGGAGAAGGAGAAGGAGGAGGAGGAGGAGGAGGAGGAGGAGGAGGGGGAGGAGGGCGGATAAGAGGAAGAGGCCAAAAGGGGTATGGGGTGTGAAAGAGGTAACCGTGTAGCGTGGCATAGCATAGCATACCATAGAAGAGCATAGCATACCATAACACATCATGGCGTCTCCTTACTTATCATAACCGTGCGCATCATAGCATGACATATCATGATATAACAACACATACCACATAATACCATCCCACATCATGGCCCTCGTTACATACGATCGCACCATTTTCATCATCGTCATCGTCATTCTCGTCATCATCATTCTCGTCATCGTCATCGTCATCGTCATCATCATTCTCGTCATCGTCATCGTCATCTTCATTATTGTCATCATCATTCTCGTCATCGTCATCGTCATCTTTGTTCCCACCTCATTATCCTCATCATCGTCATCCTTATCATCCTCGCCCTCATCATGGCAACTACCGCATCTGACGTCAGATCTTGAAAGGCCTGACAAGAGCGATCGGTCGCGACCGCTCGCGACCGGTCGCGCCCAGTCTCGGGTACCGGTCGCGACCGGTCGCGACCAGTAACCGTTCCCGAAAAAAATACCCTGCGACGTACCCAACCCACGCGCATCAAATGGCAAGAGGAGTATGCCAACATTCGCAGGCACAACGACAGTGTAGACGCGGCGATTTGCTGTGCAAGCTACATGGGATGCGCATGCGTTGCACGATTCACAGGACGACGATCGAAAGAACGAGGATTGAGGCCCCAGGATCGAAGAAGAACGGGTGCGGGAACGAGGGGTAGGAGAGGGATGGGATGGAGGGCGGGGGGGGCGAAAGGCCATCGCGGAAGCAGCAGCATGCATGGAGAAGGTGAGGCGGGGAATAGGACGCAATGAAAGTGGCGGGGGGAGACAGAAGACTGCCGCGTTTTGCAAGTGCGAGCTAAACCCGCAGCGCTGCCTGCGCCATGTCGTCGCAGAGTTCCACATGATGAAACTTCTTTAGAGTGCAAGGAACGAGCGAGGCGTAGCTCGCCCGCTAGCTTCTCCGCCTCCTTCCCGCACATTTCAGCGCGGGAGCTGAACGCTCGCAGGCGCGCCGCCAGGTCTGCGGGCGGCCCGCGGGAAAGAAACTCAAGGCCGGGGTCGCGTATCATCAATCGGTTGTCCATCGTCCAAAGTTGCACTGGCGACGTACTGGTTGAACGCGGAGCGAGCAGCATCACGCGCGTGCCTGAACGCCACGCAGGTACAGTGCACGCGCGATTGGGACTTCAGGTCGATCACGCGCGTCTCCACCAGGCTTGGCAACACCACGCGACTGAGGATCTCACTGCGGTCTGCCATGCTGCTGTCCGCGAATGCAATGCGCTGCCTGCAAGTAAGGCGGCGGCGTCCACTTGTCTCAGAAGATGTTCCCGCGGGCCCGAAGGGCGACCGCCAGCTCGAGCCGCGGCGCCGGCAGGCCAGATAAGGATCATGCAACAGCAAAGACGATGACTGAGCAACGAGGTATCGGCGAGTGCATGACCGGCCTCCGTTTCCTGCACTTCTTTCCTGTAGTTCCCCTAGTTCATCAGATCGCAGCCCCCCAAGGATGGCGAGGTCGAATCTGAATCTGCGTGGTGCCTCACTCCGCTGGACCCACCAGCAGCCCTCGAATGTGGCGTCCGTGTCGCAGATCGCAGCCCCCCAGGGATGGCGAGGTCTAATCTGAATCTGCGTGGTGCCTCGCTCCGCTGGACCCACCAGCAGCCCTCGAAAGTGGCGACAGTTTCGCAGATCGCAGCCCCCCAGGGACGGCGAGGTCTAATCTGAATCTGCGTGGTGCCTCACTCCGCTGGACCCACCAGCAGCCCTCGAAAGTGACGACAATTTCGCAGATCGCAAACCCCCAGGGATGGCGAGGTCTAATCTGAATCTGCGTGGTGCCTCACTCCGCTGGACCCACCAGCAGCCTTCGAAAGTCGAGGTCTAATCTGAATCTGCGTGGTGCCTCACTCCGCTGGACCCACCAGCAGCCCTCGAAAGTGGTGACAGTTTCGCAGATCGCAGCCCCCCAGGGATGGCGAGGTCTAATCTGAATCTGCGTGGTGCCTCACTCCGCTGGACCCACCAGCAGCCCTCGAAAGTGGCGACAGTTTCACAGATCGCAGCCCCAAAGGGATGACGTAAAAGGCAAGAGAGAAGAGGAGGAGCGAAGAGAGGAGGAGAAGGGAAGCAAGAGAGGAGGAGCGAAGAGAGGAGAAGGGATGCAAGAGAGAAGAGGAGGAGCGAAGAGAGGCGGAGAAGGGAAGCAAGAGAGGAGAGGAAGAGGGAAGAGAGGAGGAGGAGGCGGGAAGGAAGGAAGGTGGAGACCGCAGTGCTATATTCAAAACGAGTACCCAACGCAGGAGGGTTGGGAAAAAAACTGCCTCGGGGAAAAGACCGATCCCGTCGGTCGCGCCCGAGATTTTCCGGGCTCGCGTGATCTGGGGAAGCCCCGAGGGGGTTGGGAGGGGACCCCGAGGAGGGAGCCCCGAGGAGGGAGCCCGGAGAGGGCTCCGAGGGGAGCCCCGAGGGGACCCAGAGGGGGCTCCGAGGGAGGGGGCGCCGCCTGGAGTTAGAAAAGTTAGCAATTCTGCTATGTGTTAACATATGTTGGAAAAACGATGGCGTGTAGGCTGTTTTTCCTTGGCGTGTAGGCGGTTTTCCTTGTTGCATACGGTTTTCTCAATGTTGCTAAAAAAAATAAAAAATAAAAAAAAATGGCGTTGCTAGAGTTGTGCCTGACCCCCCCCCATCAAGAGTGCGACCCGTGCAATGCATTCGTGAATTTCGAAGGGTTCATATTGCAAGATTGCAATGTTCGTTTGCATATATGCATGCACCGTATAGGCTTTTGGCTCAACAGGTGGTTTCCACGCGCGGCGCCATGACCTCCAAGCGTGAACTGAACATTCAGAATGTTGTTGGGGGGATGCAGCAGATCAAGGCTGCATATGAGCAGCCAGACGCCCCCTTTGTTTCGTTGTTCAAGGAGGTATGCGCCATAGCGCAGCGGAGCGGCATCGATCGCATCAGGATGGAGAGGTTCATAGCAAATACATGTTCGCGTGCATGGACAACAGGTATGGGGATGGGGGCCGAGCGACGTGCTAGATCTTATCGTAAAAAATATGCAGGAACGGCTTCAAGAACTCGGCCCGTCAAAATCCAGCGCGCATGGAATTGCAAACAGGCTCGGCGGAATATGGGAAGGTCAAAGCGTTCAACGATAAGATAATGAAAGATTCTGCTGGCCAAATGCCCCTATACGAATGCGAAGATCAATTCGCAAGCTACACGCGTGGACATACAAGCGCGGGGTTGTGTTGCTTATATGCAGAAGTTCCCGCGCCGCAGAAACAGCCAGAACGATTCGACCGGATTTCACAAGATGGGTTTCTTAGTTTCAATGAAGAGGTCGAGGGGGGCGCAGCCCGACTACGCAAAGGCTTGCGATGAGGGCATTGAATGGAAGGTCTTTCGGTATGAACGTGTCAAAGCGTTCCCTTGGATTTCAAACCTTGCCCAGGAAGCAGGCAATGCGGGGCGACAGGTCGCTCGTTGCGAGTCTCGATTGAGCCTGAAGTTCAAGATCGCATCCATTGCGAACCGTTTGGCTAACTAAGGAGGCAAGATCGACTGGCCGAGGGCCATTCAAGAGGCGACTCGCGCGGGTTCCCTCTTCCCAAGGGAAATCGACGGATTGGTAACGTATGCGAAAGAGGTGTCGGGCGGTCTGGGCGAGCCAATTTCCCCCAGCGAATTGCGGGGCTTCTCGCGGCAATTAGCTGCCCAGCGCGTGGGCACAGGCGCCGCGGCGAAGAGCCTCGCCGAGGTGAAGATCAAGAACGAGGGGGCTGCGGTGACACTCAAACTCGCACGCGTGAAAGCCATGGCGGCCGCGAGTGGCAAGCGCGCCAGGGGCGGCCATCAGATGTTCCTAAGGCCAGGTGGCGCGTCCGCGCTGTCGGGCGACAAGAAGGCTACAATTGTTCTGCATGCGGATGAGTTCTTGCAGGAGGTGCGAGAGATCGGAAAACAAAAAAGCGTTACAACAGGCGCGCTCGCACGCGGTGCCATCGTAGGGTTGGCTGATGTTCGCGTCGTGCACTTCGCATTCAACAAACCAGATGAACGATTGGGCAGCGCCGAAACGTTTCCAGATATTGGCGCCAGCTTCTGTACTGCGTTGGCAACGCACGTGGGCAAGCCAGTGGAATGCCCGCAGGGGGGGAGGGGGGGGGGGTCAAGGCCGCCCCTGCAGAAGCGCCCAAAACGGCTACAAGCTCGGGTGTGAAGGAGTACACTGCGACAGGCGCATGGTCCAACCAGGCCGATAAGTTGTCAGAGAGAGGCGTCGTGTCGAAAGCAAAGCTCTGCTTGGCGAAGGGCGACGACAGGGACAGCGCGTTCGAGTTCGTTGGGGTCGATGCGAAGGGCGTGCAGTTCATGGTCGGGAGTAAGACAGCGGTTGAGAGCATAGACGAGATGCTAAATGGGAAATACGTATTGAGCACGACTAAGGACAGGGCAGCATGCGATCTCGTCGCAACCCGACCTTCAATTGTTTTGACGACCTCTCTCTCTATCTATATATACACCCCTCCCGTCCTCTATTTCATCTGTCTCCCCCTCTCTCTCTCTCTACATATCTCATTCCCCCCATCTCTCTCGTTCTCCCGCTCGCTCTCTGTCGATCTGCCCCCCGCTCGATGTACTTTTAACAATCCATTCACCCATCCAGTGCTATGCCTCTCGCATGCCCCCCCCCCTCCTTCCCAGGAAGCAATCGAACAGTTTGCTGACAACGGCCCCATGATGATCGTCGACTGGCAGCGGTCAATTGTGGAGGCGAAAATCAGAGTCGCCTTGGGCGACATGTACGCCCAGCATTCAGATTGCTTGAAAGGCATCACTGGCGTAACATCGCCTGTTAAGTATCGGTCGATCACTACCGCGCGTGCATTCAAGGCTGGAGAGATAGTGCTTGCCCCACTCACTGCGAGCATCGTCATGAAGAAACCCAACGAAGACTCACCAAACGGGAGCGCGTGTGCGAAGTCATACAAGGACCTCAAAGGCACCATTTTCAACATCGCGTTGCTCCCCACCGGCGGCGCGAAGATGCCCAAGGTGCAGGCGAATGCGGGTGTAGGGGGGCTGGCGACGGCCCCTGGCTCCTTAATCAATCCATATTGGTTCGTGCATGAGTCGACCCCCAAGTTCAATGCAAACATGAAGGTCGTGACCATGAAGTCCGATGTGACGCCGCCTCTGTCTGTGGAGGTGCTGACCAACAAGAGCGACGTCACGAAGGGAAACGCGCTGATCGCACCGCTGGCATCGCTTATGCCAACGCGCAAGGCCGAGGACGCGCCTGCGCCCGCAGTGAAGAAGTCTAGGGAGTGACGATGCGTGCGTACATCTATGCAGTATTTATACACACGCGTTCGATTGCAATATGGACATTTGCAAAACGTCGCTCCACCCTCCCACGTCGGCAAACGCATTGCCATGAATTGTCGCTCACATATCGCATGGACGTCGGCAATCGTTGCCTTGCCTGCAGGCGTTTCTATTCTAGTTTTGTTTTGCAATCGTGCCCGTGCCTGTGCAAGTGCGCACTGTCATCGGGGGGGCGGGCATTGAAAGACCCATGGCCCCCCAGACAGATTATCAAGCGGCTGGTTCGCTATTCTTGGGGCTGTCGAAGAGCGATCGCAAGCTTCAGAACTTCATCGGGGCCCCGGTCCCCGCAAAGTCAACCGCCCCCCTAACGCACAACGCTTTCTTTGGTGATCTGCTGAAGATGAGGAACGCCGCGCGTGACGATGCGATCCGGCAACACATGAAAGAGACCGACCCGTTGCTTCAGGACGATGCCGATAAGGCCTCGATCGTCAAGACCAATCGGGGTATACTCGATGCATCTCTGATGCCAGAGACCGTGACTGCATCGTTCCCAGCGGTGGAGTGCAAGCGCGGCGGCCAGCATTTGAAGCACGATGCTATCGCGTTGACGCTTCTGTTCGAGTTAAAAGACGTGCAAGAAGGTCTCGATCGAGTGTGTGCCTGCTGCTTTGGAGTACGCGCGCGTTGCAGCGGTGGCTGCAGCGATCGACGCGCATGACCGCGAGAAGCGAGCCAGGCCCACGTCTGGTGTCAATTGTGTACGTTGCGACAAGCGTCGCAAGACAGTGTTCATGACGATACGTGGTGCAGACGGCGCGCCGCAACGGGCGCAGTCTAAAGTCGATGATTGGGCACCAGTCTACATCGCTCAAGCTGCACAAAGTCTTCGGGGCAACATCACACCTGCCACCGAGGGGAACGACATGGTCGATGACGATGATGGCGACGGTTCGCCTGCAGACCAACCTGGCGAAGATTCGCCTGCGCGCGGCATAGATCCAGAGAACACGGCCGAGTGATCGTGACCTAGCACGCGCTCGCTCGCACACCGTCTGGCTCCCTTCTCCCCCCATCCCTCTCCCTTATGTTTTCTCTCTCGCTCCTCGAGCATCAGTCCTAATCACTATCAGATTCTGGAGTGCCAGAATCGCTCCCCATCACATCTGAGTCAGAAGCGCCAGTGACCTTGCTCGCCACAGCGCTCGCGATGCTGTCGCCCGCACTCTTGTCACTGCGGGCGTCGTCGCTGCCCTTGCCACCGTCGTAGGCGATGCCCTTGCCACTGTCCTTGCCGCCGTCGTAGGCGCCGCCCTTGCCACCGTCGTAGTCGCTGCCCCCACCGTCGTAGCAGCCCGCGTCGCTGCCCGCGTCACCGTCGTGGGTGCTGCCCTTGCCGCCGTCGTAGTCGCCCTTGCCACCGTCGTAGCCGCTGCCCTTGCCACCGTCATAGTTGCCGCCCTGCGCACAATTCCTCTTGATCCACTCGATGTGCTTCGTCTGCTGCCGTCGTGGCCCTTGCTGATCGCTGCCCTTGCTGCCGTCGTAGTAGCCCTTGCTGTCGTCGCTGTCGTAGTAGCCATTGCTGCCCTTGCCACAGTCGTAGTAGCCCTCGCTGCCCGTGCCACCGTCGTAGTAGCCCTTGCCGCTGTCGCAGTAGCCGTCGCCACTGCCCTTGCCACCGTCGTAGTAGCCAATTTCGCTGCCCTTGCCGCCGTCGTAGTAGCCGTCGTCACTGCCCTTGCCACCGCTGCCGTCGTAGTAGCCCGTGATGCTGCCCTTGTGGCCGCTGCCGTCGTCACCGCCCTTGTGGCCGCTGCTCTTGCCACCGCTGTGGTAGTAGTCGTCGCCCATGTAGCCCTTGCCGCGCATCTCTAAAGCTGTCCTCAGCTTCTTCGTTTCGCGCTCTGCGTCGTCTGCTCGCTGGCACTGGCGCTTCAGCTCTTCATGGGGGGCACTTATTTTCCATGCGCACGAACATGCATTTGCTATGAACCCTCTCGATCCACCCCTTCTCATCCCCTCCGTTCCCCTTTCTCATTCCAAGCTTCTCGTTCAGCTCGGCGAACGCCGCCGAAATTGCTGGCCTCGCCATGGCATCGATGATCCCCTCGTCGAAGGTGGCATCATCACCGACATGGCCCTCAAGGGACCTCGAGACCCATGGCATGAACGGATATGGATGCCCCTCGATGGGCCATGGGAGGGCCGCGAGGGGACGTGGCCCTGCAGGGCCTCGGGATTGAGCACAAACGGCGGTGAACCCCTCCGTCGTCGTCATCGGCGTCCGTCGCCGGCGTCCGTCGCCGGCGTCCGCCGCCCGTCGCCCGTCGTCTGTTGTCGGCCGCCCATAGTGTTTCACTTCTGTTCTAGGGGGTGCGTGCAGCTAGTATAGCAACAAGCATGCGCTGCGGTGCACCGCATGGGGTAGTTGCATGGCGCAGGAAAACGACACTGCACGCATGTTGCGCACGGTTGCATCGACCACCCTCAGCAGCCTCACCTCCATATCCCCATCCGTTGCCACCTTTCAGGCCCAAGCCTTGGGCCTTCGCGTCAGCGCGGTGCCGCTAGCGCACCGCGCGCAGCCCCACCAGCGCAACCGGCAGCGCACCGCGCGCAGCAGCGCCCGCGCAACCAGCAGCGCACCGCGCGCAGCAGCACCATTGCCATGGACGATCAGGCGGCTGTGGCGCTCCTCCTGGGCGCGGCGGAGGACCTCAACCGCCGCCGCCGCGGCGGCAGTGCTGCCGAGCCGCAGCCAGCGCTGCGGCCGCCAACGCCGCCGCCACCGCTGCGGCCGAAGCCGAAGTTCGGGCCGCGGCAGCCTGCTGTGCCGCCTGAGGCAAAGCACGACGGGCCGCGGCCGCCGATGCCCGCCCCGCCGCCGAAGCACGCGAGGCAGTTCACGGCGGACCAGCTGCTCGACATGTTCGACATGGCGCCCGCGCTGAGCCCAAGCATGAACCAGATGCATGGCCTGCAGCACTTCGTTCAGGACGACGACGATTACGGCGACATGGGCTACTACGACGGTGGCAAGAGCAGCGCATGCGACGGCGGCAAGGGCAGCGGCTACGACGGTGGCAAGGGCAGCGACATAGGCTACTGCAACGGCAGCAAGGACAGCGCCTACGACGGCGGCAGGGGCAGCGGCGCGGGCTACTACGACGGTGGCAAGAGCAGCGTCTATGACGGTGGCAAGGACAGCGGTGGCACGGGCATCGGCATGGGCTACTACGGCGGCGCCTACGACGGTGGCAAGGCCCGCGACTACGACGGTTGCGACTACGACAAGGAGCCGCAACCGAAGAAGCGCCCATGCAAGCGCAATGGCTACTACGAGCGCGAGGGCGACGACTATAGCGCTGGCAAAGGCGATGGCTACTAGCACAGCGGTGGCAAGCACGATGACTACCATCACAGCGGCGGCAAGCACGGTGGCAAGCACGACAGCAGCAGCTACTACGGCAAGCGCGGCCGCTACTGCAACAGCAGCCAGAACGACGTCGGCCATCACGACAGCGGCCGCGATGGCGACAAGGGCAGCGACCACAAGGGCTACCACGACGGTGGCAAGGGCAGCGGCCACAGGGGCTACTACGACGGCGGTAAGGGCAGCGGCCACAACGGCGGCGACGACGACTACGTCCCGCGGCCTCGTGGAGGCAAGCACGTTCGCCTCGCCAAGGCCTTGGCGGTGAAGGAACTGGTCGAGGGCTTCGATGGCTACGACCATCAGCAGATGAAGTACATCGAGTGGAACAAGAGGCTCCACGCGAATGTGTGGAGGGAGGCGCAGCGCGTGCGGCGCGAGAACAACTTGTCGGAGGAGGCTACCACAACGGTGGCAAGGGCAGTGGCTACAACAACGGTGGCAAGGACAGTGGCGGCCGCGTCGGTGGCAACTACAGCGGCGGCAAGGACAGTTGCCACGGGCCGCCGCGGCGGCGGCACGGGCTGCCACGACCATGGCGGCAGGGGCTGCCACGAGCATGGCGGCCAAGGGCTGCCACGACGGCGGCAATGGCTGCCACGGCGGGTGGACATTATCCGTTCTAGGCTCACGCGCTGCATCCCGATCTCTTCGCAATCGCGATTGCGAGAACAGGTTCCCCCCTCCTCTCCTTCTGAAGCGATCAGAGGCCCAGCTGCCGCATATGAGTTTCTCATATACGACAGCGCTGCCGTATATGAGAAACTCATATACGACGAACTCGGTGTGGTAGTGTCTACGGCAGCGCTGTCGTATATGAGTTTTTCATATACGACAGCGCTGCCGTATATGAGGAACTCATATGCGACAGCGCTGTCGTATATGAGAGACTCATATACGACAACGTTATCGTATATGAGTTTTTCATATACGACAGCGGGGTGATCGGATCTCAGTTTCCTGGGGGTGAGTCCTGGTGGCGACGGATTGAGCGGTCCTGGATCATTCCAGGGATGAAATTTCGGTCGGCGCGTTTGCCTTTTGGGGTCGTTCGTGGCCAGTTGACAGTATACATACCCCGGCTCCAGTAGTTGACGTCTTGTCTAGAATCCACAAATGCGCATCTGTTGTGGATAGTTTAATTGTTATCGGCCCTACGGCGCGCGCGCGCAGATGCACGCCGCCATAGGGGCCACGAGCCGCAAACAAAGAAAAGCGGTGCATCGTCATCCTCGCAGTGTCGCCCCCGCAGCCCGTCCTTCATCGCCCTCCTTTGTTGTCCCCATCGCCCGTCCATCGTCGTCCTGCAGCGTTCGCTCATCGTCCGTCCATCGTCCTTCCCAGTTGCTTCTATCTTCCGCCACTCGTTTCCCGTCGTCACCTCATCGCCTCATCCTCAGCATCGTCATCGCCACCACCGCAATCGGTCTTCGGCGTCGTCGGTCGCCACCGTCACCGCCACCATCGCCGCCGTCGCCATCGCCGCCAGCTCTCCTCCACCGCCTCGTTCCATTCCCAGTGTTCAGTCGACAGTATCATATATCCAGGTCCTCGCTCGCTTGAGCTCATGTTCCCCCCCCCGCCTCGAGTAATCTCGTCGTCTCGTCGTGGTGTTTCGCGTTGCCCTCGTGGTCGCCGCCGCCGTCGCCGTTGTCGTTGCCGCCGTCCTCGTCGCCGTCGTCATCGCCGTCGTTGTCGCCGTCATCGGCGTCTTCGTCGCCGCCGTCGTCGTCGTCGTCGTCGTCGGCGGCGGCGCCGTCGTGCGCCGACCCCCTCCAGAGCGGCGCCGTCCTGCGCGCGCCCCCTCCGCGGCCGGGGGGGTCGGGGCGCGACGGCGGCGACGGCGGCGACGACGGTGGCGACGGCGACGGCCACGAGTGGGAGCATGAGATAACGATGGGGGGGAGAGCGCGGACGGAAATGAGGCGTGGCACGGAAGGCGGTTCAAAATTAGCGCAACGAATGAGAGGACGGGTGGAGGGACGGCGATCCACGTTGATGTTGTGGAAGGATCTCCAGGATGGCATACGACGAATGCTGCGGCGCGGAAGAGGGACGGAGTGCGATGATGAATATGATGGTGATGACGACGAACGACGACGATGATGATGCCGACGATGACGACAGTGACGATGCTGATGATGATGATGTGAGGCGACGGCGAACCACGGCGCCGGTGCCGACGGTGGTGCGAATGTGAGAGGGGGGATGATGTGATCTTGCGTTGTGCGACTAAGTCGCAATATGCGTCTCGGCCGTAGCCGTTGTGGTACACGAGGCGCGTCTCTCTCGCGCGAGGCGTCTGCGCGCCGTTGTGCACATCATGCCTGCGGTGCCCGCCCAACTCAAGGCAATGCGGGCCCAATGCCGTAGTGAGGACAGGGGGGACTTCAACACCGCGTTCACGGCCACCGTCAGGCACGTGAAATACACCAAATCACAGGTGAAGAAGAACGACAAGAAGGTTGGGCTCGTTATGTCGTCTTTATGTTTAGTTGTGTTAGCTACTATACTGACTTGCACTACGTTGCATGTATATGTGTGTTAGCACTCACGTGCACGAATCATATTGTATTGCGTTGCGGTGATTCGATTCGACACACCAAGCGCTTCGTGTGTTACACGGTTTGAATGTTTTCAGGTGTGGCATGGTCGGGTCGTGTTCACGCCATATCGCCCCCTCCCCGAAAGGTAGATGCGGCGTTCAAGATGATGGAGCGAGCCATGAAAAAAAGCGGAGGCCGCCGAGGAGGTGTTCCGCATGGTTTTGCGGGAGGCAGAGGCGTGGAGGAATGTGCGCATTCGTGCAATTGATCGCCTCGTTGCAGTGAGTGGCCTCGCGCGGGCGCTTGGCCGCGAGGCCCTTGGCGTCGGGGAGTGCGCTCTAGCAGCTTTGCGGGGTTAGCTACAGGGTAGCGGGGCAGCTACTAGGGTAGCTCATGCGTGCGAACGCATTCGTCGTATCGCTTGTGGCGCTTGATGCAAAAATGTAGCGTCATGCGCATGTGGGGTTGCGCGCCAGTGGGGTCTATAGGGAGGCGCCACGGCGGCGATCGAGCCTTTCGTAAGCATATTGGTCCAAGGTGTGCGTGTGCGCGCGCGCAGGCCCTTGCACGCATACTGTTCTGGTTGCAATGGCGAAGTCCACCAAACAGAAGGCGATGGAGGCACAGGTTCGCGATGAGATTCGGGCGAAGCGTGAGGAGCGGGTTCACCAGAAGAAAGAGGTTGCCAAGGCTGCGAAAAAATGATGTGGCGTCGACTCGCTCCTGTGTGAAAAAACATTGGCCCAGAAGGCATGTGGTTAATGACGTATTGACAAGTTCCCCGCTCCATGCAACGCCCATCTCCCACCTTGACCCCCAGCGGCCTCAACGGGCCGATGCCGACTACGCCAAGTTCCTCAAGGCGAAGGATGGGTGGATGAGCTCAATTCTGGACCGTGGGGCTGCGATCGAGCCGCACAGCGTCGCCGTCGCATGGCTTGGGCATGCGAAGTCCATGGGCGTGGCCTGATCCCGAGTCGGATCGCGCATTAGAAAGGCAAGCTATAAAACCGTGCATCGTGTGGCGAACTATCTTTCATCTGTTGCATGTCTCACCATGCACATGATTGCATACGATCCCACTTTTGGTTTGCGGCCTGGCCGCAGAGTGGTAACGCGAAGCAGGGGAGGGGACGCGCGGGTGGGGGTGATTGGCGGCGGCGTGTGTGCGTGCGGGGGGGAGGGGGGGGGGGGGAGGGTGTAACACTGTTGCCCCTCAATGCATTCCCCACCGCGGTCGGGCCGCCATGCACTTGCATGTGATGTTGCAGGTGGCATCTTATCCGTATCCCATTTGGCTCGCGAGCCTGCCGTTCGGGATATCCATTTGCCACGCCGCGATCTGTCGCGCCACCTACTTGCGCTTGCCACGCAATGGCGCCCGTGCCGAACCTCATCGCTGAGCTAAACCATATGCACGAATGGGTGCAAACTCAGGTAAGCTGCGGGTTGAATCCCACCGCAGTGGCCAAGCGTCAATTTGACCAGTTGCTCGTCAAAGAAGGCAATATGGGAAACTTGAGCACCGATGGCGCGCCACTCCTCACGAATTCTATTCGAGAAAACGCGCTGGAAAAATTGGGCTCGCGAGAGCTTGCCCAGCTTTGTTCGTCCGTTGGTAACAAGACTGGCTTGCTGGGGTACACCAGCGGTTCTAAGAAGTGGCAGTAGGTAACCATCTTCTCTAAATGCCTCGCAGCGACTGGGCTCGCTAAGTTGAAAAGGGGGAGACCTTTCCGAGAAGGCGTGCGTAAACATTGTGGTCAACCGTGTCGCGCTAATTGGCATGCATCCATTATCTGAAAAAAAGTAAGGCGCGAGTGGCGGCTGTGGTGACACATGCCGCTGGGAAATGTGACAATGCAGATGCGTGGATGAAATTATTGAAGGATGTGAAGAAGAAGTTGGGCGCAGCTATCACTGCGGAAGCATGGGCTAAACGCGGGTGCAGGACGATCTGGGACTACGACACCATCGACCAGATGCATAGCGAGGCATGGCGGGGAGAGGCGCATGACAGCGCCGAAGGCCCATGCATGGAGGACATGGGTGCCGACGAGCCCGAGTTCGCGCGAGGGTCTTCCAGCAAGATCAGGAAGACTACCGCCGTGGAGCCCGTCGCGCCCCCCCCCCACGCCAAGGCCGCGATGCCAGATGTGACGCATGGTGGGCAGATGCAGATGCGCCAGAACATGTTCGGGGGGCAGCTGGCCGCGGCGCTCTTCGCCAATGTGGCACTCCATGGAGGACATGCAGCTGGGTCTGCAGGAGCGTCTACAGGGGTGCACGCAGGGGCGTCTTCAGCGGGGCTGCCATCTGGAGCCACCAAAGGCGAAGCTTCCGCCTCGTGAGGAGCCAACGCTCGGCAAGTCGGCGAAGACCGAGCCAACAGTTGATGGCGAAGAGCCCGATGCCAACCTGAGCGACGAGGAGGCCGCCCTGCGCAAGCTTCTCGCCACCCAGGCGAAGGCGGCCGCTGCGGCGACGGCCGCGCGCAAGCGCCCCGCCGCGGCTGGCGACGCGGCCGCCGATGCCGCCGAAGCTGATGCATCAGATGACGCAGAGCAGCCGAAGAGCACGGGCAATGGCAAGGGCAAGGGCACCAACCACAATAACAAGGGCCATAACACATGCAAGGGAAACGGCAAGGGCAGCAAGAGCATCGGCAATAGCACGGGCAAGGTCGTCGCGAAGAGGCCCTCAAGCCACGTCACGAAGCCGAAGGTGCTGCCGCCGCCTGCGAAGGCGGGGAACCTCCACTACAGGGCTGGCTACGTCATGACCCAGAACGACAAGCAGGTATATCGCAACGTAGTGGGGCGGAGCGACAGGAGGATCAAGTGGGGCCCTGGCGTGCGCTCGCGCGCTGAGGCGTGGTCCGTTGCCCTGGCTTTCATCGACGATCGGTCGCAGGCCAGCACATCTCATCGTTTGTTGTTGCAGCGATGGGTTCGCTTGTGCATCTGTGGTGTAAAAAAATACGGTGCGATCGTCGCATCCTGTCTCATTCGTGTCGGTTGCGTTGCGGTCATCGCATCTCGCATCAGTCCGTCGTAAGCATTTTGGCTGGCATGGCGTCGGGCCCGCGGCCGAAGCGGCCCCGAACACACCCGGAGGCATTAGTTGAGGTCCACCGCGGCCCGTATGTTGTCCAGGCAGCATTGTCTCACGTGCTCACTTACGTTCGTGACAATGGGTTGCCAGACGCTGTCTCGCGGGTTTCTCAATATAGGACATATGAGAAACATGTGGTCGGTGATCGTAACACATATGGCCTTATCTTGAATGGCGTGCAGATGCCTGTTGGCGACGATAACGATGGGGCACATTTGAGAATTGGGCGCGTAAGCCGGGGGCGTTCTTGTACGCCATATGCAAGAAAAGCGGGCCGTTCAGGTCACTGATGCGCCACCAATTGCAAACGCACCCATGTTCTTTAGTTGTGCCTTGGAAGAGATTCTTTATTTCGATGGTATATCGCCACGCGGTCCTCTCGCGAAAGGCAAAGACCACCGTGGTATGGATGCTGTGTACGGGTCTTTTGCCGAATGCGACGAACACTTGCGAAACGAAGATCTATGGTTCACGCTCAGCACCGCACGCGTTGCCAAGGTTAAAGATATGCCTGGGGGCATCGGGCAATCTATCCGCATGATGCTCAGCGAGCTTTTTTTGATAGATCGGGTGGCGTTAACTTTGAGACAACGGGGGTTACGCTGGATGTATCTGCCTTGGGCGACGCAACAACATACGCAACGATCGTTGCGAGATTGGCGTGAGTTATAGGAGACGAGGAGGCATTGAGGGAGTTTCATATGAACAAGGGGCACGCTGGCTCTAAGCCCTGCGCAATGCGCAGGAACGTCCTTAACAAGAAATTCGGCTACACACAATTCGACAGCACGGGGACACACGTTGAAAGCAAACTCACCTACAACACCGACGCGACAGTCGTCGCGATCTGGGAGAGGTTGCGCCCTGATTGGGAGAGGTACCAGCGAGACTAGCTCACAGGCGCACAATACACATCTGTCACGCAGGTGAAAGGTTGGAATTTCCATCCAATGCATGTCGCACTGGACCCGTTTCTTAGATACTTGGTTATGACATTCTTCTGCTTCGATTGGATGCGCGTACATTTCGTTAGTGGCGTTTTGGATCGGGAAGTCAGGGCCCTGACGAAGCTGTGCAGCGCCGACGACCTCCACGACTACTTCATGAAGTGGACATGGCCATCCAAACACCACTCTGCTGCAACAGTCTGGGAAACGGGAGACTTCCAGGCGAGTGCCTCGCAAGAGCTATCTGCGATTCCCGCGTTGGCTCTATACACCAGGCAAGTCATTGTCAATGCACCATCATGCGATGCAGTCGCAGACCAGATAGCAAGCATGCTGGCGATATGTGACGTCGTGGATGTCATTCCCTGCGCGTCGAGGCGATTGTCATGCACGCGCGACGAGGTTGAGCCAGCAGTGTTGAAACATTCTGAACGTCACCAGCGTGCAAATGGTGCCAAGCACTGGGCGTATCAGCATCACATGGCTATCCACTTGGCTGACATGTTTGAGAGGCATGGTGCTTTATCATGTTTTGTCCAAGAGCGGAAACACAAACATGTCAAACGGTTTGCAAAGGACCACCTGTGCAAGACGAGGCCCGAGAAGGCTGCAATGATCCAGCGCACGGCTCAGCTCATGCATGATATACAGAACATCCGCGGGTTGTCACTGGAGTGCGAGTTCGAGCGCGCCACAGCTGCAAGCAAACGTTTGTTGGGTGCTTTGCAGCAGCTGCGCCCAGGCACGCATGCAGCAGTCTCGACCATTGAAGCGCACGCCGAACATGGAGGAAACATCAGACGTGGCGACATAGTTTTGATGGGGCGCGATCGCGGCCACGTTGCAGTCCAAGTGTGGTTCCACGTGAATGCGACGACGATCCGCCGCAGAGCTTAGTTCGCATTCTGATTACAAAGTATGTGCATGCGAGCGAACACTTCTCTAGGCATGTCACCGATGATGCTCGCGATCCCGTTCTCATCCCCTTATTTTGTTGAAATCTCCAGTGGTTCTGGAGAGTTGGCGATAATATCGCGTGCATTTGGCCCGCTGAACACCGTAACTTGTTATGTTAGCGCATACTTTGTAACAGAAGCAACATCGATACGCACAGAAGACAACATGCAATGTCCAAAAAGCAACATGCACGCTCCAAAATTATCCTGGCGAAAGACCCAACCATACGCAAGTATGAGAACCGCAAGGCAGGTGGGACGAAGCAAGGGGACTTTCCTATGGGCCACGAACCGTGTGAGGGGGTGCGCCAAAATGGGGCGGGGCCGCCATGCGAACCCTGCCACTGGGGCCTTCGGTGGAGCTCCCTATGGGGCCACGAACCGTGTGAGGGGCGCGCCAAAATGGCGCGGGGCCGCCATGCGAACCCTGCCATTGTGGCCTTCGGTGCAGCTCCCTATGGGGCAACGAACCGTGTGAGGGGTGCGCCATAATGGCGCGGGGCCGCCATGCGAACCCTGCCACTGGGGCCTTCCGTGGAGCCCTCTATGGGGCCACGAACCGTGTGAGGGGTGCGCCAAGATGAAGCGGGGCCGCCATGCGAACCCTGCCACTGGGGCCTTCGGTGGAGCCCTCTATGGGGCCACGAACCGTGTGAGGGGTGCGCCAAAATGAAGCGGGGCCGCCATGCGAACCCTGCCACTGAGGCCTTCGATGGCTCCTTATGGGGCCACGAACCGTGTGACGGGTGCGCCCAAATGGCGCGGGGCCGCCATGCGAACCCTGCCACTGGGGCCTTCGGTGCAGCTCCCTATGGGGCCACGAACAATGTGAAGGGTGCGCCAAAACGCGGGGCCGCCATGCGAACCCTGCCACTGGGACCTTCGGTGGAGCTCCCTATGGGGCCACGAACCGTGTGAGGGGTGCGCCAAAATGGCGCGGGGCCGCCATGCGAACTATGCCACTGGAGCCTTCGGTGCAGCTCCCCGTGGGGCCACGAAACGCTGTACTGGGTGGGTGAAACGCAGGGAGGAGGGAGGAAGAAGAAGAGGAGGAGAAGGAGGAGGAGGAGTAGGAGGAGGGGGAGGAGGGAAGGAGTGAAGGAGGGAAGGAAGGAAGGAAGGAGGAACGCGGGGTACCGTCTCTTCAAAACGAGGACCCAACACCACAGGATGGTTGGGAAAAAACTTCAAAAATAAGCCACAAGCGAACATGACACTCCCAAAAACTCCAGCACGCTAACTAGTTATAACGAGTTAATAACTAGATATAACTCCAGCTAACTATTACTAACCGACGCGCTCCTTCAGGCGAGGGGCTTCGAGGGAGCTCCGAGGGAGGGGGCACCGAGGGGGCACCGAGGGGGCCCTGAGGGGGCCCCGCGAGGGAGGCCCCGAAGGGGCCCGGATGGGGGCCCGAGGGAGCTCGGAGGGGAGGATGCCCCGAGAGGGGGGGCCCGAGGGGGCTTCGCGAAGGCTTCGAGAAATCCCCAGAAAGGGGCCCCGAGGGAGTTCGGAGGGGGCTTCGAGGGGGCGCGGAGGAGGCCCGGAAAGGGCTCCATGCCCCGAGGGAGCTCCGGAGAGGGGCCCGAGGGGGCCCGGAAGGGCGAAGGGGGCCCCGGAGGGGCCCCAGAGAGCCCGAGGAGGCTCCGAGGGGGCCACGAGGGGGCCCCGAAAGCTTGAGGGGGCTCGGAGGGGGTTCCAAGAGGGGGCTCCGAGGGGGCTCCGAGGGAGGCCCGGAGGTCCCCCCGAAAAAGCGCCGAGGGAGCTCGGAGGGGAGGGGGCCCTGAGGTGGCCCGAGGGGGCCTCGCAAAGGCTTCGAGAAATCACCAAGGGGGCTCCGAGAGAACTCGGAGGAGGCCCGGAGGAGGCCCGCGAAGGGCCCCGAGGGAGCCCCGATCCTAGGAGGCCCCGAGGGGGTCAGGAGGGGGGCCCGAGGGAGCTCCCGAGGGGGCCCCGAGGGGGCGCCGAGGGGGGCCCGAGAAGAGGGGGGCCGGAGGAGCTACGAGGGGGGCTGGAGCCCCGGGGCCCAGGAAGGGCGTCGAGGAGGCCCCGAGGAGGCTCCGAGGGGGCTCCGAGGGGGCTCCGAGGGGGCCCCGAGGGGGCCCGGTGGAGGGCCCGGAGGGGAGGGGGGGGGGACACGAGAGAAGCATGCTTGACTCTCTCGCAAGACCCGCCGGCGGGGTCGCGTCCGGTTCGGCACGTCCTGTTCGGCGGGCCGGTTCGGTCCGGCCGGTTCGGTTCGCCGGGCCAGTTTGGGTCGGTTCGGCCAGTTCGGGTCGAGGGCCGGTTCGGTTGGATGGCCATTTTGCAAGTCGAGGCGCGTTTTTGCAAGTCCCGGAGGCGATTCTCCAAGTCCCGGAGGGCCCCCGGGAGCCTGATTTTCCTCTCCTTTGTCTTGTCCTTGTCCTTGTCCTGCTCCCCCTACTCCGTGGCGAACCGGGCGAAACTGGAGCGAACCGCGGCCCGAACCGGACGGCACTTCTCAGAACTCGACGAACCGAATTAACCGAACCAGAGAATTCCGACACCGAATTCGCGGCCCGAACCGAACCGGACGCACTTCGGAACGCAGCCGAACCGAACCGAACCGGACCCTTCTTGGAGAGGAGGCGGAGGAGGAGGCGGAGGAGAAGTGATGCCTGCCCCAGTCCTCCCTCTCCCTCTATACCTTCTCCCCCTTCGCTGCCAGAAAGGGTTGGGCGGGCGGAGCTGCCCCATGCTGTTCCCATCCAAGGAGTGGCGGATCCGCTGCACCGCGTGCGAGGCCCTCGGCGCCGTCTCCGAGGCCGGCGGCCCCGAGGTGGCCGGGAAGGCGCTGGAGCTGCTCTCGCGGCTGGCCCAGGACAAGAGCTCGAGTGTCCGCGCGGCCGCGTGCAGGCCGCTCGGCGCCGTCGCCGAGGCCGGCGGCCCCGAGGTGGCCGGGAAGGCGCTGGAGCTGCTCTCGCGGCTGGCCCAGGACCAGGAGTGGTGTGTCCGCAAGGCCGCGTGCGGGCCGCTCGGCGCCGTCGCCGAGGCCGGCGGCCCCGAGGTGGCCGGGAAGGCGCTGGAGCTGCTCTCGCGGCTGGCCCAGGACCAGGACCTGCATGTCCGCCAGGCCGCGTGCGGGGAGCTCGGCGCCGTCGCCGAGGCCGGCGGCCCCGAGGTGGCCGGGAAGGCGCTGGAGCTTTCTCTCATCTCTGGCACTACGCGCTGCCAGGACCAGAGAGTGGAGTGTCCGCAAGGCCGCGTGCGTGGATCTCGGCGCCGACCCACCAAGGCCGCGCGGAGAGTGGCCGGGGAGGCTGCCAGGGAGTCTGCTCTCCAAGCCAGCGGCCAGGACAAGTAGCTTCGAGTGTCCGCCCGGGATGACCGTGCGGGCCGCTCGGCGCCGTCCGCCGAGGCCGGCGGCCCCGAGGTGGCCGGGAAGGCGCTGGAGCTGCTCTCGCGGCTGGCCCAGGACCAGGACCTGCATGTCCGCCAGGCCGCGTGCGGGGAGCTCGGCGCCGTCGCCGAGGCCGGCGGCCCCGAGGTGGCCGGGAAGGCGCTGGAGCTGCTCTCGCGGCTGGCCCAGGACAAGGACTGCAGTGTCCGCGCGGCCGCGTGCGGGCCGCTCGGCGCCGTCTCCCAGGCCGGCGGCCCCGAGGTGGCCGGGAGGGCGCTGGAGCTGCTCTCGCGGCTGGCCCAGGACAAGAGCTCGAGTGTCCGCCGGGACGCGTCCGGGCCGCTCGGCGCCGTCTCCAAGGCCGGCGGCCCCGAGGTGGCCGGGAAGGCGCAGGAGCTGCTCTCGCGGCTGGCCCCCATGGGCAGTACGACGTGTCCGCGCGGGCCCCCCCCCCGCGTGCAGAAAAAGGCCCGCTCGGCGCCGTCGCGCCCATTCCCGGCGGCCCCGAGGTGGCCGGGAAGTCCGCAGGAGCTGCACTTCACGCCGGCTGGCCCCAGGACCAGACCCCCTCCTGCATGTCCGCCAGGCGCGGGAGTGCGGGGAGCTCGCGCGCGTCGGCCGGAGGCCGTGGCGGGCCC
The DNA here is from genome assembly GCA_963575745.1 of Prorocentrum cordatum. Taxonomy (NCBI): domain Eukaryota; class Dinophyceae; order Prorocentrales; family Prorocentraceae; genus Prorocentrum; species Prorocentrum cordatum. The sequence goes on along the minus strand of CAUYUJ010004908.1, from coordinate 1,111 downwards.
CCGAGGTGGCCGGGAAGGCGCTGGAGCTGCTCTCGCGGCTGGCCCAGGACCAGGAGTGGTGTGTCCGCAAGGCCGCGTGCGGGGAGCTCGGCGCCGTCTCCAAGGCCGGCGGCCCCGAGGTGGCCGGGGAGGCGCTGGAGCTGCTCTCGCGGCTGGCCCAGGACAGGGTCGAGTGCGAGGCCCTCGGCGCCGTCTCCAAGGCTGGCGGCCCCGAGGTGGCCGGGAAGGCGCTGGAGCTGCTCTCGCGGCTGGCCCAGGACAAGAGCTCGAGTGTCCGCCGGGACGCGTGCGGGCCGCTCGGCGCCGTCGCCGAGGCCGGCGGCCCCGAGGTGGCCGGGAAGGCGCTGGAGCTGCTCTCGCGGCTGGCCCAGGACCAGGAGTGGAAGATCCGCGAAGCCGCGTGCGGGCCTCTCGGCGCCGTCGCCCAGGCCGGCGGCCCCGAGGTGGCCGGGAAGGCGCTGGAGCTGCTCTCGCGGCTGGCCCAGGACCAGTTCAGGCCCGCACGCGCGGCCGCGTGCGGGCCTCTCGGCGCCCTCTCCAAGGCCGGCGGCCCCGAGGTGGCCGGGAAGGCGCTGGAGCTGCTCTCGCGGCTGGCCCAGGACAGGGTCGTGGATGTCCGCCAGGCCGCGTGCGGGGAGCTCGGCGCCGTCTCCAAGGCCGGCGGCCCCGAGGTGGCCGGGAAGGCGCTGGAGCTGCTCTCGCGGCTGGCCCAGGACTAGGAAGTGGATGTCCGCGCGGCCGCGTGCGGGCCGCTCGGCGCCGTCTCCGAGGCCGGCGGCCCCGAGGTGGCCGGGAAGGCGCTGAAGCTGCTCTCGCGGCTGGCCCAGGACAGGGTCGAGTGTGTCCGCGCGGCCGCGCGGCGCGCGGCGCGTTAATGGCTGAGTCAGCGCGCGTGCACCTTGTCCCACGCGGCAGCGGCCAGCTGCAGTGGCCACGCAGCCCCTGGTTCTGCCTGCCTCCTCCGCTTTCCCGCAGCCACGCTGACGGGCCTCGCGTCGCAGTGGCAACCTGCATTTAATTCGCAGAATATAAGAGCATCGAGCGGCAGTGCCCGTGTCAATCTTTACTCAATCGTAAGTGCATGGCGAGTCGGCGCGCGTGCCATTCCGTG
>CAUYUJ010004907.1:60001-65898 GCA_963575745.1 Prorocentrum cordatum | reverse complement strand
TCCTCCTCCTCCTCCTCATCCTCCTCCCCCTCCTCATCTCATCATCATCATCATCATCATCGTCATCATCATCATCATCATCATCATCATCATCATCATCATCATCATCATCATCATCATCATCATCAGCATCAGCATCAGCATCAGCATCAGCATCATCAGTGTCGTCATCAGCAGCATTAGCATCAGCATCAGCAGAATCCTCATCATAAGCATCGTCAAGTATGCATCAGCATCAGCATGATCAGCATCATCATCAGCAGCAGCATCAGCATCATCAGCATCATCAGTATCATCATCAGAACCGGAATCAGCAACAGACTCATCATCATCATCATCATCATCATCATCATCATCATCATCATCATCATCAGCATCATCATCATCATCATCTCAGCATCATCAGCATCAGCATCAGCATCATCATCAGCATCATCATGAATCATCATCATCATCATCATCATCATCATCATCATCATCATCATCATCATCATCATCATCATCATCATCATCATCATCATCATCATCATCATCAGCATCATCATCAGCATCAGCATCCTCAGCATCATCAGCGACAGAATCATCAGCAACATAAGCATACTAAGCATCGTCATCAACAGAATCAGCATCATCAGCAGCATCATCATCAGCCTCATCAGCAGCATCATCATCGCCATCATCAGCATCAGCATCGTCATCATCATCATCATCATCATCATCATCATCATCATCATCATCGTCATCATCATCATCAGCCTCATGATCATGACCAGCATCATCATCATCGTCATCGTCATCCTCATCCTCATCATCATCGAAATCATCAGCATCATCAGCATCATCAGCGGCATATTCATCATCCTCATCATCAGCAGCAGCATCATCCTCAGCATCATCGAAATCATTATCATCATCAGCATCATCAGCAGCATATTCATCATCGTCATCAGCATCAGCATCAGCATCAGCATTAGCATCAGCATCAGCAACAGCATCATCATCAGCGTCATCAGCATCATCATCATCATCAGCATCATCATCATCATCGTCATCAGCATCATCATCATCATCATCAGCATCATCATCATCATCATCATCATCAGCATCATCATCATCATCATCATCATCATCATCATCATCAGCATCATCATCCTCCACCTCATCCTCAGCATCCGCCTTCTCCGCCTCTTCCTTCTATTCCTCCTCCTTCTCCTCCTCCACCTCCTCGTCGTGCTCCTCCTCCACCGGTTCCTCCTCGTCCTCCTCCTCCTCGTCAACCTCCCCCTCCTCCTCCTCCGCCTCGTCCTCCTCCTCCTCATCCTCCTCCTTCTCATCCTCCTCCTCCTCCGCCTCTTCCTCCTCCTTATCATGCTCCACCTCTTCCTCCTCCTCCTCAACATCATCAGCGTCATCAGCATCATCAGCATCCGCAGCATTAGCAGCATCAGCAGCAGCAGCATCATCATCATCATCATCATCATCATCATCATCATCATCATCATCACCACCACCACCACCATCATCATCATCATCATCATCATCATATCATCATCATCATCATCATCATCATCATCATCATCATAATCATCATCATCATCATCATCATCATCATCATCATCATCATCATCATCATCATCATCATCCTCATCCTCATCCTCATCCTCATGATCATCATCATCATCATCGTCGTCATCGTCATCCTCATCCTCATCCTCATCGAAATCATCATCAGCAGCAGCATCATCAGCATCATCAGCATCATGATCACCACTACCACCACCATCATCAGCATCATCATCAGCATCATCATCATCATCAGCATCATCATCATCATCGTCATCAGAATTATCATCATATCATCATCATCATCATCAGCATCAACATCATCATCATCATCATCATCATCATCATCATCATCATCATCATCATCATCATCATCATCATCGTTACCATCATCACGATCACCATCGTCATCATCAATCGTCAATCGTCATCACCATCATCATCAGCATCAGCAGCAGCATCATTCACATCATCAGCATCATCATCAGCATCATCAGCATCATCAGCATCATCATCATCAATCATCAACCATCAATAATCAATCATCAATCACCGTCACAATCAGCATCATCTCATCATCATCAGCATCATCAGCATCATCATCACCACCACAACCACCACCATCATCATCATCCACCATCAATCATCAATCATCATCACCACCATCATCTCATCATCATCATCTTCAGCAGCAGCAACATCATCATCAGCATCATCATCAGCATCAGCATCATCCTCATCATCATCAGCATCATCAACATCATCATCATCCGCCTCCTCCTCCTCCGCCTCCTCCTCATCCTCCACCGCATCCTCTTCGTCGTCGTCCTCCTCCTCCTCCTCCTCCTCCTCCTCCTCCTCCTCCTCCTCCTCCTCCTCCCCCTCCTCCCCTTCCCCCCATCGACCCTCGAGCGCGGGAGGAGGGGGGGGCGGGAGGCGCGAGCGGGGGCGTCGGCGAGGCGCCTCCGCAGGCCCCGCACGTCACGGGGCACAGGCCGCGGACCTGGTCGCCGTGCTCGACGTCGGAGCACTCACCCGCGACGGCCTGCGGCGAGCCCAGGGCGGAGGAGGAGGAGGAGGAGGAGGAGCAGGCGCGAACCACCGCCTCTCTCCACAACTGAAGGGGAACTGGGACACACAAATAAATACACACAAATAAAAGTATCCCCCATATTTTCCCATATTTTCTGGGTTTTTGTCTTCCCCACCACTTCCCATATTTTCCCATATTTTCTGGGAATCGCCGATTAATTGTGTCTGTGTGTTTTTTCCCCTCCTGAACAACTCCGACCGCGGAGCGCACGCGGCCTCCCGGCAGCCCGCCGGGTCCGACGCAGCCACGCCGAACGCCCGGGCAGCGCTGCACGTGTACAGTCGGGGCCTTGGCCTGAGGAACCCTAAATGAGGAAAGAGGCCCCTTGTTCCGTTAAGTTAAATTCTGACTTCCCATGGAAAACGAAAGGAGCACCCAAGGCAAACTGTACAACTATCAAGGAACACCGAGCCCCTCCCCAACGAAAAGGGTTCCGTCTTCAGCGCCCCGACTGTACACCACCACCAGCCCTGGCCAGGTCGATCGTGGGCCCGGGGCTGGCGTACGGGCCTGCCTGGCCTAGGCCCGGAGCTTTGTGCACCGATCCGAGGCCCAGGAGGTGCCTGGCCAAGGCTGGTGGTGGTGTATGGTTGGCGTCCCTCCGAAGGAGAGCCCAGAACCGGATCGATGAGTCGGATCGGCGATCGAAATGCATGGTATCGGCGGAATTCGCAGGGAACCGCTCGGGAGGAGAGGCCCCATCCACCCCCAAACCCTCTTCCAGGGAGAGCCCGGAATCGAATCGAGAAGTCGGACGGGTGAAAGAAATGAATCGGATCGGCAGACATGGACAGCCAAGTCGGGAGAATTCGACTGGGTGGAAACCAGCAGGCAAGTAGGGCCTCCATCGAGAAGTCGGAATCTGAATCGGACTCCAGAGTCGCATCGGCTCGGGATCGGGAACGGTCGAAAACGAAGCGAACCGAAGCGGGGGAGTCGAAAGGTCATCCGGCCGCGCGCTATGTTTGTTCTGGGCGTGGGTCAAGAGCCAAGCGCGAGCTCCCAGGCAGTCATACAAAGCGACAAGGGGGGGGCCGACGGAGGTCCGAAAAACCGAAATGTGTGGCGAGGGCCAGAGAGCAGGCACAAGCGGCGCAGGGGCCGACCGAACGGAGCCGAGGCCCGAAGGCCACGCAGGGGTTCGCGATGGGCCTGTCTTCCACCACCACCACCATAAGTTGGAGGGGGAGGAGGAGGAGGAGGAGGAGGAGGAGGAGGAGGAGGAGGAGAAGGAGGACGACGACGACGACGAGGACGAGGGCGAGGAGGAGGAGGACCCCCTCTCCCTCCAACTCATGGTGGCGGTGATGGACAACAGGCCCATCGATTCGGGCGCGCGCTAGTATGGATGAGGGATCCGTGGATCTGGCGCGCGGGGCGCCAGATCCACGGCTCAGGGACAAGCATTGACCCAACGTCACCCGACCTGGCGGAAGGACCGCGCCGACGTCGTAGGGCATCGCGGCCCGCCGCCGGTCACGCCTTCATCGAGGTTAGAATTGTGGATGCCACGACAATGGACACCCTAATAGTCCTATCACTGAATGTGCAATGTGTTTAAAATTATGGGTCAAACATGTGTTTAACATATTTTTACATGTTAAAAATGTTGAACGCATGAGCTCCAGGCCTGCAGGTCCGACCTCTGAGACAGCGGCAGCGGTCCACCCATAGGGGACCAAATGCGAACCCTACCAGGGGGAAGGTGGGGTTCACTTCGCCCGGGAGCTCCCGGACGAAGTGAACCCCACCCTCCCACTCAGAAACCAAGGAGGGCAGGGGTAGGGTTTGCATGTGGCCCCCTAACCCAGAATCGGGGGGGGTCTGCAGCCAGGAGAAGCCCACCGGGGGGGGCGTCCGGCGCCCCAGCACATCGAGTGGGCACGCAGCGGCAGGGTTCGCGAGTGGCCTCTGCAACTGTGGGGCCAGCACCAGATCGGAAGGCCGGATCCGAATCGGAGTCCAGTCGCACTTTTGAGATCGGAGCCGAGTCGGCAATCGCAGCGTCGGCTGGCAAGTCTGAAACTGGAGATACAACATTAATCCAAAATCGGATCGGAGTTGTGGTGGACGTGTTCGAGCCGCATCGGCCGAATCGAAACGGACTCTGTTTTGTCGGCCTCTGGTGGGCTTCGCGTCGCCACGGATGGATAGTCCTCGGAATTAAGATTGAATATTCGCAAGCGTGAACCCAGAAAACTGTGTTCGAACATACTAGGTGATGCAATGCATGTGGTGCAAGCTATTTGGTGTAAGCCATTTGGTGCAATGTACGTGGTGCACGCTATGTGGTGGAAGCTATGTGGTGACTGGTATGTGGTGCAATACGTGTGGTCCGCGTTATGTGGTGCAAGTAGGTGGTTCAATCGATGTGGTAGGAGCTCTAACGTACAGATATATGTGGCAAGCGCTACATGGTCTAAGCGATGTGCTGCCAACTATGTGGTGCAATGTATGTGGTGCGATCTATGTGGTGTAAGCTATGTAGTGCAGTCTAAGTGGTGCTAAAGCATGCAGTACCATCAATGTGGTGCAAGCTATGCTGGTGCAACATACGCATTGCAATATATGCGGTGTGAGCTGTGTTGTGTAAGGTATGTGATGCTATGTGGTGCAATCCACGTGGTGAAAGAGATTTGGTGTGAGCTATGTGGTGCCATCTATGTAGTGAGCTATGTAGAGCAAGATGCGTGGTGTAATATATGTGGTGCAGTCTATGTGGTGTGAGATATGGAATGGAGTAATGCATTAACCCGTGTCTATCAAACAGGCTCTGTGGGGTCTGTGTTGCTTGGTTGTGCTAATTTCATGATTGTTGGAGGGGTCTGTGTTGCTAAATTTGATGATTGTTGATGGGGGACTGCTTTGCTTGGCTTGGCAAGCATGATGTGTGTTTTTGGGGGGGGGTCAGTCTTGCTCGGTTTTGCAAGCTTGATGATTTCTTGTTTTGGGGACGCCGTTTTGCTCGGTTTTGCAGGCTTGATACTTGTTCGGGGGATGGGCGCAAGTATGCTTGATTTCGATGTCTGAAGTGTCCTTTGGGGGTTCAACCATCAAATTTGCGAAAACGCTGGCGTCTGTGTAATAGACAAGGGCCGAATTATGCCATTCAAACTCTGCATCACAGCGCGAATCAGTGCGAAAGAATGCGAAGCAGAGCAAGGCACCGCGCAGCAGTGCAGCGCAACGCAGAGCAGCGCAAAGCAGCGCGAAGCAGTGCGCTGCGACGCAGAGCAGTGCA
>CAUYUJ010004907.1:0-54901 GCA_963575745.1 Prorocentrum cordatum | reverse complement strand
CATCATCATCATCATCATCATCATCCTCTTCCTCCTCCTCCTCCTCCTCCTCCTCCTCCTCCTCCTCCTCCTCCTCCTCCTCTTCCTCTTCCTCCTCCTCCGCCTCCGCCTCCGCCTCCGCCTCCGCCTCCGCCTCCGCCTCCGCCTCCTCCGTCTCCTCCTTCTTCCCCCACGCTGCCAGCGCTGCCAGCGCTGCCCAGGGCAGGCCACATGGCGCCCAACCCAGAACCGATCGAGTAGTGCAGGTCCGATATGTCCTCGACGCCCCCCTCCCGCGGCCGTTCGACGCGTGCCCGTGGTGCCCCCGTGGAAGACGCGGATGTACGCCGCGTTGTCCCCGGCATCCTCATCCACCATCCGCCGAGGAGCGCGCCGATCAACATGACTGCGGCCTTCCTGACGTTCGTCGTCCTGAACTTAGACGCGTGCCGGCCGTCGCGGGATCCTCAGTCTGTATGCTGCGAACGCCTCATCACTGCAGCTCGATTCTGGCGCGGTTCCCGCTGTGACGGCGGTGCCGCCAGCTGGTGCTGTGCGTGCGATGCTCAAGGTGGCGCTCGGCAGTTTCTCGGACGAGGCGGTGGCCCGTGTACAACGCCTTCAGTGTTTGTACAATGGTCCGCCGATCTTCCGACCCCATCCGTCGCCAGATCCCAGGGGGGCGGGGGTCTGGGGGTGCAGCGCTGGCCTCGCCAACGGGTCGGAAGATCAGGCGGGCCCCCAGGTCAGGTGATCCGAGGCGACGGGAACTCCAAGCTCGCCAAGCGAGTGTGCCATCGTGTGGGGCTCGCGCTTTCACTTGCAGCCGTTCACCGTTGTCTTTGCGTGGACCAGGACGGACGGCAGCCTGCTGAAGCCCGCCACCCTGAAGCGCGGCGAGACGGCCTCCGCCGTCGTCGGAGACCTGTCGCCGATGCTGGACGGCATCAAAGCCGCCCGCCTCGCCGCGGACCCGCCGCCCGAGGCGTGCGCCCCCCTCTTCCACGCCGCGGACAACTTTCGGGTCGGGCGAAAGGGGGGGATAGCAAAGGGGGGGTTTGAGAATCAGCTCACGTAGCTGATTTTCCCGGCGCCTCCCGGCGCCGGAGGCGGCCATGTATCGAGGAATGGGCCCCTCGGTGAGGCCGAAACCAACTGCGTGCAGCAAATTTCGTAACCCCCCCTTTCCCAATCCCCCCTCTTCGTCCGACCCGAAACTTCCAGAGCCACCGCGTGCGGCTCGGGGCCCTGTGCAGGCAGCAGTGGCCGGAGCGGAGCCTCGGCCCACCGGAGCCCGAACGGCAAGTCCGCGCGGGGCGCCCGCGGATATACGGCCGGGTGGCCGTGGCCCTCCGCGCGCCGGCGTCGGATCGACTCTCTCTCGCGGCGACCTTTTGTTGCCCGCGGCGAATTTGGACAGGCGTGCGGCGAAAGCGGTGCAGGCTCGGCGGAGGGGCGGGCTCAGCTGCTGGTGGGAGGTACGGATCCCTCACGGCATCCTTGAGCGAGCAACGACATATGTACATGTACGCCCTCCGCGGTCTTGAGTGCACGAACGTCCTCGTTCAAACGCCCTCCAGGGGAAGCTAACCGCGTACGCATACATATGTTGCTGGCCTCTGAATCCTGCTCCACGTCGCCCACCTCCGGGTGGAGGCAGGGATCTGTGACAGCAGATTGCGGGCGCGCCCGGGGGCTCCAGCTGCGGCCCGCCACGGGTTGAGCCCGCACGGCTACGGGTGCTTCTGATGCTGGCGATGGCGAGGTTATGGACATGACTTCCTCCTCCTTCTCTTCCTTCTCCCACTACTCATGCTCCTCTTGCAACTCCCGCAATCACTCGCGGACACCATCCTGGAGCGCTCTGGGCTCATCTTGGTTTGCTTCCGAGGTCATGTAGGAACAGCGTCGCGCGGTCAAGCCAGCGACCGAAGGGACCGACAACGCGTCGTTTGGGCCGACCTTGCCTTGTGGGTCCCTTCAGTCGGCGGCTGAACGGACCTTGAGGCCGCTTGGGGGGGGGATCTGGACAACCGTGGGGCGTCCACGCCGCTGCGCCGCTACACCGCTACACCAGTACACCGTTGCACAATGAAAATGGAGTGCAACGGAGCGGATCAGCCCCCGTAGACGTCCAGACCCCCAGGTGTCAATAGTTTAACTCATCGCGTGGCCCAGCCAGCGACCGACGGGACCTACAAATCATTTTGTTTGAAAACTTGCTTTGGATATTCTTTCGGTTGGCGGCTGAACGGACCTTGGGCTGGACAGCTGTGAAGCGCAACGTGGCTCGTTGCGGGTAACGGCGTAACGGTGTAAAGGTGTAACGTTACACCGTTGCGGCTAACGGTGCAACGGTGTAACAGTGTAACGCTACACCGTTGCCAGTAACGGTATAACGGTGTAACGGTGTAGCACTGCACCGTTGCGGCCAAAGGTGCAATGGGTAGCGTTACACCGTTACACCGCTAGCGTAACAGTGTAACGGTGTAACGGTGTAAAGTTAAACCGTTGCGGCTCACGGTGTAACGGTGTAGCGGTGCAGCGCTGCACCGTTAGCGTAACGGTCTAACGGTGTAACGGTGTAACGTTGCACCGTTAGCGCAATGGTGTAACGGTGTAACGGTGTAACGGTGTAAACAAAAATAGAAGTTACCCGGATTCCACCAAAATTCAAAAACAAAAACAAAAACAAAAAAAAATAATAAACACATATGTGTATATATACATATATGTATATATGTGTGTAGGACGGCGACTCCCAGAAGGTCGCAAAGAAGGTCCAAGATTGCTCCACGAGGCGTCCAGGAGGCTCTCAGGGGCCTCCAGGTTCACCAGTGTTAGGCTCTCTTCTTTGTGGCATGCCATGCACGTCCATCTCCCGACAGCTTCCCCGTGCACCGCTTCCGGAAGAGCGATCTCCCTCCCTCCCCAGACACCGGTGCACCCATCGGTGCAGGGATGAACGCAGCCCTGGGGTCCTCCACGGGCGCCGGGGCCCTCGGAAACGACTCGGGCCGAGGAGCTGGCCTCGGAGACTGCCCGGGGGCTGGGGCCCGTTTTCCCGAAGGCCTCGCCTCCGTGTCACTCGTGCTTCGCGTGTCGTGCTCTCACGGGCTGCCGGGCACGGGCGGAGTGCGGCCAGGGGGGGAGAGGTCGGGAGGGCGCGGCAGCTGCAGCGTCGAGGAGAAAGAGAACAGAAGCCACGCGCAAGGGAGGAGGAGGAGGAGGAGGAGGAGGAGGAAGAGCAGGAGGAGGAGGAGGACGTGGGCGACGACGGAAACGACGAGTAGTGCAGATCTTGCGATTCGGAGAACGAGAAGAACAACGAGGAGGAGGAGGGACAAGACTGTGGCCAGACGGGGAAAAAAGGAGTGCCTGCCACCGACCAACGCCAGCGCCAGCACCGAAGCGCCCAGCGCCGCCACCTAAGGAGGGCGAAACGGTCTCGGGAGCGGGGCGATGCGGGCGGCAGCGGCTGCCATCAGGGGGAGGGGGGGGCGGGTCACAACGACCGCGGCTGCCACCACGACGACGACACGGACAACGGCAGCAGCAATGGCGGCGGAGGGCACGACGACATCGACTGCCCGCGCGGGGACAGCCACGACGGCGGCGGCCAGCGGCCGCCGCCACCGCGCAGCAGGGGCGAGGCGAGCATGGCGCCAGCGGTGGCGCTCGGCAGCCCCGCCGGGCTGCCGCGGCGGGCTGCCGCGGCAAGGGGGGCGAGCACGGCGAGGGCGGCGAGGGGACGCCTCCTCCTCCTCCTCCTCCTCCTCCTCCTCCTCCTCCTCCTCCTCCTCCTCCTCCTCCTCCTCCTCCTCGCCCCCAGCTGCGCAGCGGGACGCCCGGCGCGCGCCCCCTCTGCGGAATGGCGGGGCGGGGGACATCGCCTCGGGGGATGGGGCCGCAGGGAGGACGGCGAGGGGGGAGGTCGCCACGGCCGCGTCGGGCGAGGAAGGGGGAGGGAGTTGCTGGAAATGGAGGGTTGCAGTTACAGCAGGGGCTCGACCACGAGAGGCCTTCCGCAAGAACCCGACCCCGAGGCCCCAGGACGCCCACTGAGCTCTGGTGTGGGTGATGTCACGGCTCCCGTAGCAAAACCATCGAAACCCAAGAAACCCAGGGAACCGTGGTTGGAGTCGGGACAGCCGTGTGGCCCTGCCACACGCTCCAGGCGCGACTGCCTGAAAGACGCGGACCTGGGAGGCTTGGAGCAGCAACGCGGAGCGACGACTGCCGTCCCCCCCCCCCGGGGACAGGGCCGAGAGCTCTGGGCCGGGGCCCCGGGGCGCCGAGAGGAGCCGACGGGGTCCCAAAGGCGAGGGCCGCCCCCCGGAGCAGGCTCCGCGGGCCGAGAGCGCCCGGGGCCCAGGCGCAGAGCCGCAGGCCACGGCGGCTCGGCGGGGGCGGCAGCGGCGGCGGCGGCGGCGACGGCGGCGGCGGCGGCGGCGGCGCGCGGACGGCCGCCTGGGCAGGGAGGGGCAGGGACGACGGGGGGGAGCAGGGAGGGACAGGGAGGGACCGGGAGGGACGGGGGGGGGCGAGGGAGGGAGGGGAGGCGAGGAAGGGGGACAGGAGGGCGGGAGTGGAGCGAAGGGAAGGGAGGGGAGGATGGGGAGGGGAGGGGAGGGAGGCTAGGTGCGCTCGCGTCATATCTGACATCCTACCCCTCCCTCCCATCCCTTACCATGGCGCAGATCCCCTCTCGACTCGCACAGTCGGACGTCGAGCAGGGCAATGATCCCGAAAGGGTACGCGATGCATTGTAGAGCACGGCATGGCATGGCGTAGAAGAGCACCGCAAAGCGCAGTATCAACCTAGCATTGCATTGCACGCCGTGGCATGGCACGGGAAATGACGCCAGTGCTGCAGCGGGAGCACGAGTCGAAACGAGCGGAAGCGCGGAAATGAGGCCAGCGCTGCAGCGGGAGCACGATTCGGAACGAGCGGAAGCACGGAAATGAGGCCAGCGCTGCAGCGGGAGCACGATTCGGAACGAGCGGGGCCCGAAAATGAGGCCGGCGCCTCAGCGAGAGCAGCATTTTGGAAAAAAATGCAGGCGAAAACCCAATTCCGGGGAAACCTGTGTGTAAAAAACAATACGCGGGGGGGGGGTCGGACACTCCCAGGACGTCATCAGGGGAAGAGGGAGAGTAGTATTCATATTGAGTAACTGTGAAGGGAGGGAGAGAGAGAGAGAGAATGCTACTCACGCGGAGCGGCACCCGTGCACTTCCCCAAAAGAAGCGCTCGCGTCGCCCCACGGGGCGAGGAGGAAGGGGCACGATGGAGAAAAGGTCCATCAAATACTACTCCGTCAACCGTCCCACGGGCAGAGCAGGCGCAGAATCTGAGCACATCCACGAAACGACATACACTGAGCGCCCCGAACCGCTGCTGCTGCCAGGCAAGGACGAGGGGAACGAGGAGGAAGAGGCGGCGGAAGAGAAGGAGGAGGAGGAGAAGGAGGAGGAGGAGGAGGAGGAGGAGAGGGGGAGGACGGGCCACCAGACAGGGAGCGAGAGGACTGGAGGACTCCCCCCCTCACTCGGCCAGGCAGATTTGCCACCCCCCAGCCGCCAGGGCCGCCAGAGCGAGGTGCCGTGGTGGGCGCCTGCCCGCCGGCGCGTCACCTTCTGCATGGGGGGGGGGGGGGGGGGCGGGAGCGCGGCGGGGGCAGCGTGGGGCCAGGAGACGTGCATGGGAGCGCAGAGGGCGGGGGCGAGGGGACGTGGATGTCGAGGGGCTCGGGGGTCGCCACGAGGAGGGGACGTCCCATGGTAGGGTGCACCCCCCGCTGCATGCGGGCGACAACCCCGGACCCAGGCCGAGGGGATCGCGAAGGCCGCGACGCTGCAGAGGGAAGGAGAACAAGGAGGAGCAAGAGGAGGAGGAGGAGGAGGAGGAGGAGGAGGAGGAGGAGGGAGAGGGAAAGGAGGAGGTCGAGCAGCAGGTGGCAGAGGAGGGACAGCGGGGAGAGGGCCAGGAGGAAGAAAACGAGGGCCAGGGACTGGATCAGCGGCAGCTGCAGAAGCCGTGTTGAAGCGGAGGAGGAAGAGGAGAACGATGAGGAGGAGGCGGTCGAAGGTCAACGGTCTTGCCGCATGGGAGCTGGCGAGGCCCCAGCAGGCTGACGCCACGGGGTCCGAATCGGGTGGGTGGATGGTCGTTCAGGGAACGGGGGAAGAAGAAGAAGAAGAAGAAGAAGAAACAGAAGAAGAAGAAGGAGAAGAAAAAGAAGAAGAAGAAAGGAAAAAAAGAAAAAGACGATGAAGAATAAGAAGAAGAAAAACAAGAACAAAAAGAAGAAGAAGGAGAATAATACAGATGCCGTTCACATCATAAGTGCTCTGGCAAATATGACGGCCGTCGGTAGCGCACCTCCAACGGCACAGCCGTGAACCATAATGCCACGCAGGGAGACTACTGCCCATTAAAGCTCTGAGCTGAAGTGTTTGCCGACCGACCGCCAAGCACCCATGCCCTTCCAGCCCTCCCGACCGCCAAGCAGAAGGAGATTCAAGGGAGGGGATGTGGAGGGGACTGGAAGGGATGCGAAGGGAGGCAGGGAGGGAGCACGAAGGGGCGAGGGGAGAGGGGCGGGATAGGGGCGGGGAGGGAACGGAAGGAACGGTCAGGAAGGGAGTTGAAAGGCGTGGAACGGAAGGCAGGGAACGGGGAGCAGGGAAGCAAAGCAGAGCGGAGCGAAGAGACAATGGAGAGGAGGAAAAGACATGAGAGAGGTGGGGAGGGACGCGAGGAAGGGGAGATCAGAAAAGAGGGGGAGAGAGAGTGAGAAAACGCAGGAGGTGTAAGTGTGCGCTGCTGGTTGCCACGCATTGTAAATGTGTATATGTGTACGCTACTGGCTGCTACCATTCCCCTGCGAATGCTCGTCCATCACATACGCACTGTGACGACGCGCCTGTCGTACTTTCTCTAGCCGCAGCTTGGACCGCGTTCGCATTGCAGAAATTCGTACTGAGAACTTCCAAGCATCAGCAATGCTATGGGGTTCGCGCTTCGAAACACTTGCACTTGTCAACCCATGAATCCCCAGGACGAATACACTTATCAACCCATACACTTGGGCCCAGAACGACGGCTTCAAGTCTTGAACAAACGCGTATGAAATAACCGCCGGCGTATCCTATGAAATTCGCGCGGGTCCACTTGTGGCACGCGGGTGTTTGTGTCGGTGGATCCGATTTCCGTGCGCGCAGATCCGATTTCGGATTTTCTGGATCCGTGCTCGGTCTTATGTTTTACGGTGGATCCGATTTTTACCCCGTCTCATATGTATGTAATTAAATTCAAACGGGACACCGGACGAAATCGGATCCGCGGACCCCGGAACCCACCCGTGTTAAGATTCTACGGGGCAAGGGGGTTCGGTTATGACCTTCCCAAGATGGATCCTCAAATCAACTGTCTCGCGTGCTCCCTTTAACTTTCCGCGCACGCGGGTCCCACTCAACGTAATTACATATCTCTCCCCACGGTTGCTGCACGCAACTCGTCCAGACGCAGTTCGTTCGGCGGCGCCTACGTTAGCTGTCCTACTCATCATCGCCATTTGCACCGGAAAATATTTCAACCTGCGTAAGTATCAATCCCGCCATCCCTCTGGGCGAAGGTGGTACAACGAATTGTTTTTCTTCCCCTGCTCGGGGAAGGGGTTGATCACGGCTATCTATTAATAAACACCCCGTTTCCTTGGCGACCGACAGCCAACCCGAAAACATACTGGCACCCATGTCCCCACTACGCTATCTATTTCAAAAAATAGTGCTAAGTGCACTCTGCACCACAATCTGGATCATGCGCGGACTCCCCGCGATCACTTTGCATTCGGTTCTGACAGTGGCGGTGGAGCGGGGGGACGGCGGGGATGTCCACATATTGCCAGCTGTGCGCAGGGCTACCATCCTTGACAAAATGCAAAGTGCAATTCGCGATTAAATCTGGATCATGCGCGGCCAACCTGCGTTCACTGTCCATTGGTCTTGAACAGGGACGGCGAAGGTACTAGCGTACTGCCTGCTGCGTGCAGGCCCACAAAACACCACGATGGCCACCCCGCCGCGATTGCGCATTGGTGTTCGCCAAGGATGGTGGGGGCCGGCATGCTCCCCGATGTGTGATGTCACGTGCGCGGGTGCACCTGGCACATTTTTTGCGCGTGCCCCGAACGAAGCGCACGTGGCGCGGCTGAAGAATTCGGTACACATGGCGCACGTGTGGCACGTGGCGCATCTGGCACACCAGGCGTGCCTGGCACGCTTCGGCCCCAGGGAAGCCTAGCGCACCTTGCGCGCGTGGCGCGCCGGGCCCCAGCATGGCGCTCATGGGTTCCCTTCTGGTTCCTCGTAGCTGCCCATCCAGACGCGACCGCTGGAAATGCTGAGGTTCGGGTGCTCATGGTGTGCTGGGAGAGCGTGTGGCAATGAACGGCATGGCTTGGAGGCGGGGGGGGGCCTTGATCATTGTATATCATAATCATAAACATCCCCTCCCCCACGAGCAGTCACAACCCAGACCCACGACACCAATGACCACACACACATATCATTTTTGTCATTTCTGTCTACCACATATTCAAGTGTAGCCAGCGTGGACACCGAACACTGTGTCTCTGGAAACATACGTTGTGCAATCGATGTATTGCAATATTTCTGGTGCAATATGCGTGGTGCACTCTATGTTGTACGACATGGTGTGTGCACTGTGTTGTGCAATCTCTGATGCGCTATCCGTTGTGTGCAATGTGCTATGTACGCTGTACAAGCAGCGAGTTGTCGACTCCAGTGTTCGCGCCATCCTCCCACCCACCCACCTGCAATTTGGTTTGCGAAACCGACGAGGCGGCGATTGTGACGCCTGTCTGGCGCCGGCTGGCGCATCGCTGCGGCAGCGCTAGCGCGCACAGGCTCGCACGCAGAGCGGCCAGCTAGTCTGGCGCGACCGACGCGGCCGCGGTGGCGCTGACCGCTGGGGGCTTCCCAACGCGTCTCACAGGCCGCGCTGAAGTACGGGCACTTCACTGCGAGTCGGTGAGTCCGGCGGGCGCGGTATCATGGCGACGCCGACAACGGCAGACGCCATAATGATTGCAGCGATGCTAGTGACGATGATGACGATAACGACGGCGAGGCAAATGACGGCGCCGATGCTGATCACGCCGATGACGATGAGGGTGTGCACGCGTCAGCGAGGAAGTTTTGAAATCCGCATAGTATTTGACTGGGATCGTGCACCCCCCACACGCGCGCAATGGCCTTCGAACGATTTCGACATGCGCGCGTGAGGGGGCCCGCTTGGTCGCATTAAATGAAAATGTCAAAAGCCGTAGATTTCCTCAAGCGTGCGCAAAACTCTGTTTCAAAACTGCTGTTGCAAAACAATGCGTGTTATACGTTGTCGGGACTCTCGATCTTGGAATCCTTCCGAAACCTTATATGTTTACGCGGCATGCGCGCGCGACGACGCAAGCGTGTGTATTTCGTCAAATGTAGTTTGCCCCAGAGTCGTAAACATGGATGACTTTTGATAGTCGAAATTATGTTTACAATCGACGATTGGTCAAAATCATATGTAAACTGCACATCCCCAGGGCGGGGGGATTATCCTGGGAGGGGGGTAGCTCCGAATTCCTGCTTCGGAAAGAGAGTACGTAATGAAAAAAATAAAAGCAGTGCAAATCAATGCAGATCAACAACAGGCACTGCAAAGCAATGCTATGGCAACGCAGGGGCAACGCTAAGCACGGCGTGGTAATGCGAAGCAGGGCAAATCAACGCAAAGCGACGCAAAGCAACACAAGACAGCACTGCAACGCAACACGGTACTGCAACGCAAAGCAAGGCCAGGCAATGCAACGCTCTGCTCCGCAATGCAAACCACGAAGAGCGGCGCAAAACATGCAGCGCAGCGCAACGCAACGCAACGCAACGCGGCGGCGACGGCGAAGCCACGGCGACGGGCGGCGACGAGGCGGCGGGGCGGCGACGGGGCGGCGACGGCAGGCACGGAGCCGCCAAACCGACACAAGCCCAGGCGACGCGGGGGCGACGAGGCGGCGACGGGGCGGCGGCGGCCGGCACGGAGCCGCCGGGCCGAAACGCAGGCCCAGTTCTTGTTGGAACTGAAGCAAGAAGCCACGAGCGCAGGAACTGTTTGGGAAATGTGTGGTGCAGTCTACGCTGCGCCATCCATGTGGTGCAGCGTATGCTGCGCAATCTACGAGGTGCAGTGTGCGTGTGTGGTTGCGCAATATGTGTGCTGCAACCTACGGTGTGCAGCGTGTGCGTGGTGCAACCTGTGCTCGGAGCGATCAGAAAGGGCGCCGCATTCTTCCCATGCCATCTGCGCGGCGCAATCCAACGGCGGCGACGAGGCGGCGACGGCGACAGCGTAGCCGCCAGACCGAAGACGCGGCCAGTACGACGGGCGGCGACGAGGCGGCGACGGGGCGCACAGTTTGTGTGGTACAGCATATGTTATGCAATATATGTGACACAACAATATGTGCTGTGAGCGATGTAAAACAGCGCGCCGCAGGCGCGAAAATTTCCCATGCAACCTACGTGGCGCAATCCAACGGCGGTGGCGACGCCGCGAGGGGGCGGCGACGGCGACAAAATAGCCGCCTGGCCGCACATGCGGCCCAGACGACGGGCGGCGACGAGGCGGCGACGGGGCGCGCAATCCATGTGGTGCAGCCTACGTGGTGCTGTCTATGTAATACACTACACGTGGTGCAATCATATGTTCGGAGCGATCTAAAGCCAAGCCGCGGGCGCGAATTGCGCATCGGCACATTTGCAATACGACGGCGACGACGAGGCGGCGGCCGAGCGCCGACGGCGACAACATAGCCGCCAGACCGAAGACGCGGCCCACACGGCGGGCGGCGATAAAGGCGCCGACGGGGCGGCGATACGGCGACAACGTAGCCGCAAGACCGATGATGCGGCCCACTTCCTCAGAGCAGAAGAGAGAACCCCTACCGCAGGTTTGCGTCGTGTCGACCCAAGCGATGGTTCTTGACACCGCGGGAATCGTTCAACCTTGAACGATCGGCCGTTTCCGAAACGCCACATCGTTGAACATCGATCGATTCTGAAACGCCGTCGGCGTTCAACGTTGAACTCCGGCGGCGGGGTCGCCTCTGGTCGACACGACACGAACCTACCGTAAGTGCAAGCAAATCTGGGGCACGCGCGGGCGCATTCGCCTCTTCGGCTTTCGCGAGGCCCACAACGGCCCAGGAAGCCTTCAAGATCGACCCAAGATAGTCCAAGAGGCCCCCAAGAGGGCTCCAAGGCGGCCCAAGAGGGTCCCAAGACGGCCCCAGAAGCCTCCAAAACGGCCCAGGAGGGTCCCAGGACGGCCCCAAAAGGAGGCCCAGAGGGGGAACCCGAATGGACGTTTCGAACACTCGGCCCCCAAAAAGCGTGAGGAGGAGCCAAGAGGCCCACAAGAGGCTCCCACGAAGCCCCAGAGAGGCCCAAAAGAGGCCTCAACACGGCTTCAAAGAGGCCTCCAAAGTGCTGCCAGGAGAGCCCAGAGAAGCCCAGGAGCAGAGCCGCGATCCGCCAACCGCCCCCGACAAAATCCCAAGAAGCTGAAATCCCAAGATTCCCCGGAAATCGCTCCTTCACTCTTCCTGCCGCCCCGAGGGTTCTGCGGTGCGGCGTCGGCCAAGGAGCCCGGATCATGCGCGGACGCCTCGGCGCTCACACTGCATTGGTCTTGACAGGGACGGCGGGGGCCAGCGTATGGCCTGCTGCGTGCAGGCCCAGCCTCGTTTTCAACAGAAACAATAACAGCATGTTGCCAGGGACGGCGGGGGGGGGCGGCATATTGCCTGCTGCGCGCGAGCCCACCGTCCCTATGAAAAACCACATGCAAAGCGATCGTGGGCGCACGCCCGCAGACACCAGACCTCACCTCCCAAAATATGGAGGGAGCATGCGCGAGCGCCCCGCGATCACTTTGCATTTGCTCTTGACAAGGACTGCGGGGATGCCTTCCCACTGCTTGCTGCGCGCAGGCCCACCCATCCCTTTCCAAAAGACATGCAGAATGCGATTGGAGCATGCGCGCGCGCCCCGCGACCGCTGAGCAGCTGCTTCTGACGGGGATGCCCGAGCGCTACTTACGTGCTGGGAGGGCGGGTGGGAACGAGCGAGACGGCTGGCGCCTCGCGGGCAGGAGGTGTCTTGATCACCGCTCCCCATCGGCAAACGCTCCCTCCCCCACCCGACCGGCAGGCAACCCGGACCCACGAGGGGGCCCACGCGCCTCCCCACCACCACCCACGTTTAAAAAGAAAAAAAAAAAAAAAAAAAAAATGTGTGCCTCCATGTCTGGAACATGCGAGGGCGCCCCGCGGCCACTCTGCACTGATCTTTGACAGGGACGGCGGGAGTGTCTGCACACTGTGCGTTGCGTGCAGGCCAACACCCCCCGAGAAGCCCTGATAGAAAACAACAAAAAGAGCACTAGGCATCCAAATCTGGATCATGCGCGAACGCCCCGCGGTCACTTTGCATGCGGTTCTGACAGTGGCGGTCGGGGGGGAGCGTATCGCCTGCTGCGCGAAATGGCAACGACCCCAAACATCCTGCGCAAGGAACCACACAAAGTGCACATTGCACCAAAATCTGGATCGTGCGCGGACGCCTCACGATCACCTCGCACTGGTTTTTGCCGTGGGCGGAAGGGGTGGCGGCATGCTGCCTGCTGTGCGCAGGCCCACTATCCCCGCTAAAGCACCCACGTAAAGAGATCGTGGGCGCACACCCGTACACGACAAACCCGCCGTCAGTTTGCATTGGTGTTTCCCCACATGTTTCGTGGGGTTCGGGTTTTCTCCCCTGCCGCGTTGCACCCGCGCCTCCCGCACACGCCTCTCTCCCTCCTCCCTCCTCCCCCCGTCCTCTTCCTCGCCTCAGCCGCGCGCAACACATGCACGGCACGTACATGAGACACGCGTCTACATACAGCCGCACGCATGCACATACTCGCACACACACACACACACACACACACACACACCATGCAAAGCCAGTGCACGCCTGACGTGTTCACTGCACCATACACCCACGACGCATGCGCTACATACTGGGCACCCGCATGAAATACACGTCACGATACGGCCACACACGCATCATACACATGACCCGCACACCGCACACCACACAACACATGCGATCAAGATTCGCAGGGCGTGGCAGGCGTGGCATCCGAGCAGGGTGTGCTCAGGGGGTGGGGGTGGGGGTGCTCTGCGTGTCAGGGTCCCGGTGCGTGGCAGGCGTGCCGCAGTCTCCACACCGCAGAGGGTGCGCAGCGGGTGGGGTCGCTATGCGTGCCAGGGTCGTGGAGCACGTGGAGCACGCGGAGCATCTGGCGCACCAGACGTGCCTGGCACGCTCGGACCGCTGAACATCCTGAGGCTTGGGTGTCAATTATGTGCTGGGAGGGCGGGCGGGAGTGAGCTGGACGGCTTGCAATCTAGGACGGCGTTTGACCCCTACCCCTACCCACCCCCCTGGGCGTGGATAGGGGGGGGCAAGGTGACAGGGGGGCCCCTTTTGGTCCACGATGGCTCCAAAAAGCGCCACAGGTGCTGCAAGATGGCCTCCCAAATATCGCAAGACAGCTCAAGATGGCCCAAGATAGATTCCGACATACCTCCAAGAGGTTCCAGGACCGCTCCAAGATGGTTCCACATGTTATCCGAGCCTTCCAAGGCACCCTCCAAGAGACTAATTCCTTCAAAAATATGTGAAACATTACTGTGTCTTGTCGTCTCGACTTTTGATTTCCTATGGGTTCTCAGGAGCCTCGCACTGGCCCAAAGATGGCCCAAGAGAGCCTCGAGAGCGCCCAAGAGCGCCCCGAGAGGGCAAAAAGGGTCCCTTGCTTCGGCCTCCGAGACGGAAACCTGAAGGAAGGGCCCCCCCTCTGCTTGAACACCGGGACCCGTGATGGCCCCCCGAGACCTCCCAGAGAGCCCCGAGAGGGCCACGAGAAGGCCCCGAGAGAGCCAACAGAAAGGTCTCCAAAATGGCTCCGAGATTGTGCCGAGAGGCCTCCAGTACGCTTCCAAAAAGCTCGCGGATCGAGAGCTCCGCGAAGAAATTGTGGTTGACTCGTCATTGTCTCCATCGCCTTCATCGTCGTCTCCTTCTTCCTCCACCCTCCTTCTACTGGCTGTCATGTTATTTCTTTCCTCATGCTCCTTCCGTTTTCGTTTCCTCCTTCGTGCTCGGACTGCGGAAGGTTTGCGACCTCTCACAAATCTCGCAGGTCCCAGACCACCCACAAGTCCCAGAGGTCCCACAGGTCACAAAGGTCACACAGGTGGCGCAGGCATCACAACGCGTCCAAGCAGCAAAGGTCACCCGGCTCCCACAGGTCCCGCAAGTTCCACAAATCCCTCTGGTCTCACAGGTCCCACTGGTCTCACAGGCCACTAGGCCCCACAGGTCCCACAGGTGCCACACATCCCACAAGTCGCTCGAGTCCGACAGTTCCCAATTGCTCCTTGCATCTTACAGGCACCACAGGTCCCACAGGTCCCACAGACCCCACATATCTCACAGGTCCCACATGCCACAAGTTCCCCCAGTGCCACAGGTCCTACAGGTCGCAGAAGGTCAACAGCTCCCGCCTGCCCCACAAATCCCACAGGTCTCGCATGTATCACAATACGCAGAAGCCAAAGAGGTCTCCCGGGTCCCACAGGTCTCACAGGCCCCACAGGTCCTACATGCCATAACACAAGCCCCACAAGTTCCACAGGTGCCACACCTCCCACGGGTTCCAGAGTTCCAACGGGTCCCGCATGTCGCACACTCCGCAAGGGCCCCTCCAGGTACCACAGGTACCACAAGTAGCACAGTTCGAACAAGTTCCACAGGTCCCACAAGTCCCACAGGTCCCACTGGTCCCACTGGTCTCGCGGGTCCCACGAGTCCCACAGGTCGTGATTACCAGCATCGCAGGTCTCACAGGTCCCACAGGCAGGAGAGGTCCCCCAGGCCCCACGAGTCCCATAGGTCCCACCTGCCTCAAACATTCCGCGCTGTCGCCTGGCACCCTGCGCGGTTGGCGGCGGCGTGGCCGCCTCGCGGGGCCGCGCGCACACCGCGCCTGCCCGGCGGCGGCGGCTGCGAATGTCGCTCGCGATTGCGAGACGAAGAATGGCGAGGGCGGAAACCGACGCCGGTCAGGCCGCGCCGCTCAACGCGAGTTGCATCGCCGCCCCCTCCTGCACACGGCAGCGCGCGTGCAGCGCCTTCCCTGCGAGACAGCTGCCAAGAGCGCTCGGCCTTGCGATGGGCCCCGCTGGCGAAACTCCCAGGCTGCCGCGCGAGTGCCGGCCCCGGGAGGGTCCTCAGTGGCCACTGCCGTGAGCCAGCGCGCGCTCGCCACCCGCGCCCACCTGGCCGCGGACTGCGCAGGCGGCGCGGCGCCTGCCTGCTCGGAGGCCTGCTGGCAGCGCGCGCGCGCGCAGAGAGAGATCCACGCACGCGCCCCGCCTGTCGCAACGGTCGCACTCCGCCTCTGCGGCGCGGAGACATCGCCGAAGGCGCGGGCCGCGTCGCTCACGTGGCACGCGGCAGCCGGACACAACGTCGGGGCTTGAGCGGCGCGGAGCGGCGCGCGCGCCTCGAGCCCGGCGTTTTCCCCGCCGCGGGTCGCTCCGACCACATGCGGCGCGCCGTGTCGTCAAAGACAGACCGAGGCTCGCGCGCCAGCCTTTCAGCGTCGCGCTCACGGCGACCTCGTGGTCAGGCCTACGGAAATTGCCATGTTGGTCTTCTCTGGAGCTCCCGACGGAGCTACGAAGCGTGTGAGGGGTGTGTGCCAGAATGGGCGTGGTCAGGCATACTGACCCCGCAGTTGGGGCCTTCTATGGAGCTCCATACAGGTCCACGAAGCGTGTAAGGGGTGTGCCAGAATGGGCGTGGTGAGGCATACGGCCCTGCCATTTGGGCCCTCTGCAAAGTTCCCTACAGGACCGCGAAACGTGTGAGGGGTGTGCCAAAATGAGCGTGTTCAGGCATACGGACCCTGCAATTTGGGCCTTCTGGGAGCTCCACGAAGCGTGCCAGGGGTGTGCCGGAGCAGAGACATGCGGAGGGCACAGTCAGGGAGCAGGGAGCGGGAGACGGAGGCGGAGGAGGGAGAACGCGCGGCGATGAGAGGACCCAGCACCAAAAGATGGCCGGGAAAGCAAAATCCGTGGACCGCGATTCCGTGGCAAGAACGAGAGGGCGGCAGGCTCACGTCGCGATGGCGCTGGCGCTGGTTTCTGATACCGCGTGAGCCTGTCTGACTACCTTCCAGACCACCCCAACCTAACCCGAAGACCCCCAAATTACCAGGTGGGGGGTATGGGTTCCACACGTGTTTTCGTCACTGATGTTCCCCAACGCCCCCCTGCTGGGAATGGAGGGCAGATTGGGGCCTTCGGGTTGGGTTGGGGCGGGGCGGTTTGGTGGGTGGTGACCTTCAACCTCGAGCGATCACTGAGCGTTGTTTTTTCGGCGTTTCGACATTGGGCGGAAGGGGGGGAGAGGGGGGGGGTCTAGCTCCGGACCTCTGCTTAGTGCGCCTGTGCAGCACTGGGTCCTATGAGGAGTGACTCCACCTGCACGAAGAAGGCGCCCAAAACAGCCAAGATCTACTCCGTGGGAGGGGGGAGCGGGGGTTGGGGGGCCCACGCCGATCGGCAAAACAATGAATAAAAAAACGCTCAGTCGCGCGGCTCGTTCGATGCCGGCCCATTCGGGGCCTCTGGCGGCGCTCATCCCCAAGCGCCCGCGCTGGGGTCGCCGCCGCGTCGGCGCGGCGCACGCCTACCACAGAACCGAGGATGAGGATGAGAAGGAGAATCAGCACGGCCTCCTCCTCCTCCTTCTCCCCCTCCCCCCCCTCCCCCTCTCCTCCCCCTCCCTCCTCCTCCTCCTCCTCCTCCTCCTCCTCCTCCTCCTCCTCCTCCTCCT
This sequence comes from Prorocentrum cordatum, assembly GCA_963575745.1. NCBI lineage: Eukaryota > Dinophyceae > Prorocentrales > Prorocentraceae > Prorocentrum > Prorocentrum cordatum. The sequence continues at coordinate 37,897 of CAUYUJ010004907.1, read as the reverse complement.
CCTCCTCCTCCTCCTCCTCCTCCTTCTCCCCCTCCTCCCCCTCTTCCTCCTCCTCCTCCTCCTCCTCATCCTCCTCCTCCTCCTTCTCCTCGCGCGTGCCTCGGAAACGGCGACTCCAGCAGGGACAAGTCCTTTGTGCTACATAAACCTGCCAGAGGCACAGAGAGGCGAAGGCCCAGGCCCCCGACGTGACGCGGTGATCTTTCACAGCGCGGGCACCAGGAGGTCGGGACCCCCGACCCCAGGGCAGCTGCATCCCGAGCCGTCTCTTGGCGGTCCTGGGGCCCGGCAAGGTGAGCGAAAATGGCCACAAGCGTTCCGTCGCGGCTGTTGCGCGGCACGACGACGAGGAGGACGAGGGGACAGCGGCAGAGGGAGCGGGTGGCGGCAGCGGGCTGACCCGAGCGTCCCCGGGGCGACACCAGCTGCTGGCGATAGGCCGCCTCCCCTCCGTCCCCGCACCGCCTGAGGAGGGGGAGCCTGGCTGCAACACGAAGAAGGCTGCCCTCGTCCCCAAAACCTCTGGCTGCACGACAAAATCGAGGTCGGCATCCCGCTGTTTGGGGCCGCGACGACAACCCGGGAGAAGAGGGCGAGATCCCGGGGAGCCCACGCCACACACAGAACATGTTGCCTCGGAGGAGGGTGTGCACCCTCCCAGCCCCCTTCTCCCGCTCCTGCCACAGTGGCCTCGACCCAAGCTGTCCCAGCCCCAGCTCTTCGCGCCAGTTGGGAGCTTCTGGGGCCCCCCTTTTGCGCCTCGTGAGCGGGGGGGTGCTCTGGAGGCCGCTTGGGCCGTGGGAACATCTCGGGCCTTCATGATCTCCCCTCCCCCTCTGCAGCTTCGCCGCCCGCGGCAAGCGTGCTTCATGCCGTCCCCTCTTCACCACTCGCTGCCTTTCCGCGCCGCCCACGCCGTCCCCCCTCCGCCCACCTCCCCGCCCGTCCGCCTCCTCAGCCTCCTCCTTTGCTGCCCTTCCCGATCCGTGCTCACGTGCCTCCTGCTTGTAGGCATTCCCCTGCGCCTGGGCACCAGTGTCCGCCCACAACCTCCTGAACAAACGGGACTCACCTGTTATCTGGCATCTGGCGAATAAGAGCCGCCCACGTCGGCTCACCCGCCATGCAACAGTCCAGGAGCTGCGGTGGATGACTCGGCGCGCCAGCGCGTTAACATCAGGATGTCTTCAGAGGTGCCGCAAACTTCCATCCCACGCACAACATCCCACCCTACTCCCCCCCCTTGTCCATCCCACCCTACCTCACCCCATATTTCTTCTCCTTCTCCTCCTCCTCCTCCTCCTCCTCCTCCTTCTCCTCTTCCTCTTCCTCTTCCTCCTCCTCCTCCGCCAACTCCTCCTTTTCCTTCTCATCATCTTCCTTATCCTCCTCATGCTCCTGCCCTCATCCTCCTGCTCGCCCTTTTCCTCCTCGTCCTGCTTCTCCTCCGCCTCCTCCGCCTCCTTCCTTCCCCTTCCCCTGTCCATTCCCCCTCCCTCCCACGCCACCCCTCCCGCGGGGAGACCCCGCCCTCCTCGGCGTCCTCGGAGTCGGCGCGTTCCTCGTCGGCGGTGGCGTAGACGTCGCGTCTGTCGGCCAGCATCACCGCGGCGTTCGGCGCGCGCGCGGCGGCAAGAAGCCCTCCAAGTCTTGACCCCGGCAGGGTGGCCATCGTCATCACCGGCATCATCACCATTCTCCCCGTCCTTACCACGATCGCCATCACAGTCGTCAGCATCGCAATACCATATCCATCATCATAGTCGTCGTCGTCATCATCATCATCATCATCATCATCATCATCATCATCATCATCATCATCATCACCATCATCATCACCACCACCACCACCACCATCATCATCATCATCATCATCAGCAGCAGCAGCATCAGCATCATCATCATCATCATCAGCAGCATCAGCATCAGCAGCATCATCATCGTCATCATCATCATCACCATCATCATCACCATCAGCATCATCATCATCATCACCATCATCATCATCACAATCATCATCATCCTCATCATCATCATCATCAGCATCAGAATCCTTATCATCATCAGCATCACCATCATCACCATCATCATCATCATCATCAGCATCATCATCATCATCATCATCATCATCATCATCATCATCATCATCATCATCATTTTCATCTTCATCTTCATCTTCATCATCAGCAGCAGCATCAGTATCAACATCAGCATCATTGTCAGCGTCTTCATCATCAGCAGCAGCATCAGCATCATCATCATCATCCTCATCATCATCAGAATCAGCATCACAGTAATCAGCAGCATCATCATCAGCATCAGCATCATCAGCATCATAATCATCATTATCGTCATCCTCACAATCATCCTCAGCATCATCATCAGCAGCATCATCAGCGTCGTCATCATCATTGGCATCGTCACCATCAGCAACGTCATCATCATCATCATCGTCATCAGCATCAGCATCATCAGAATCGTCATCATCATTACCGTCATCATCATCATCATCATCATCATCATCATCATCATCACCATCATCATCATCAGCAGAGCCATCATCATCAGCATCAGCATCAAAATCATCAGGAGCATAATCAAAATCATCAATCTCATCATCATCAGCATCAGCATCAGCATCAGCAGCATCATCATCATCATCGTCATCATCATCATCATCGTCATCATCATCGTCATCAGCATCAGCAGCAGCATCATCATCATCGTCATCATTAGCACCATCATCAGCATCATCATCATCAGCAGAATCATCAGCATCATCGTCACCATCATCATCGTCATCAGCATCGTCATCATCCTCAGCATGATCATCAGAATTGACCCTCATGATCGTTCTCAGCATCGTCAAAATTATCACCATAACCATAAGCATAATCGTCATCATCATCATCATCATCATCGTCGTCGCCATCATTGTCATCATCACCTGAATCATCACCACCATCATGAGCATCATCCCCATCGTCACAAGGACCATCAGCATCGTCATAGCATCATCGCCATCACCAGAATCGGCGCCGTCATCATCAGCATCATCAGCACCATCATCAGCCTCACCATCATCAACATTAGCAGCAGTATCATCATAATGCTCGCCGACAGCCACCAACGTCATCATCAATAGCAGCATCATCATCAGCATCAGCATCATCATCATCATCATCGTCATCTTCATCCTCATATGAATAGTCATGTTCATCTTCATCTTCAGCTTCATCATCACCGCCGCCACCATCACCATCACCATTGGCACCACAAGCATTATCAAAATCCTCATCATCGTTCGACGCCTGTGCGTTTTCCCTCTGCTTCTCCTGATCCCTGTCCTCCTTCTCCTCCTCCTGGTGCAGCTCCTCCTCTTCTTGCTGCCCCTGTCCCCATTTGTCCTCCCTCGCACCCTCCGGGGCGTCAGGAGCGCCACCGCGAGGGCACGATCCCCTTGCATGACTTGAAACCCTGGCGGGGGCGCGAAAGCCACGGGGGCCGAGCCTGGCACTCCCAGCGGGCCCCAGCTGGGTCCGAAGGGGGCTTCTATGGCAGCAGCGACGACGACGACGACGACGGCGACGACGACAGACCCTCGCTAAACATCCACGCAGCGGGCCGCAACCAGAGGCCGGACCGACACGCCGAGCCCGCGCGGTTTGGAATTGAGACCACATGCCAATCGTGGAGGAGGAGAAGGAGGACATTGATCGAACACATAGACGGAGGAGGAGGACGAAATAGGAGGAGAAGGACAAGGAGGAGGAGGAAGGAATAGATCGAAAACAGATATGGATACGGACATGGAAACTGAAACCTTAGAACCACGCGCGCGCTTCGCGCGCTCAGGTCCTAGCAGGCCCCAGGGCATACACGAGTTCACACCCTTCGCAGAAGCAGCGCCAACAAATGCTTTGAAAAAGAGTTGGCGAAATAGGAAGAGAGCGGATTGAACAGAGACGGAAGTACCGACAAAGACACATTCGCACATGGGAATGCGAAGCAATGCAATGCAGTGAGAGGCACGCAGACAATACGGCGACAGTGGATTGCAACGCAATGTCATGGAAACAACATCCGATGGCAATGCGACGTAAAGCATCGCACGCAAAATTGAGCACAACAAATGAATGGCAACGCGGTGAAGCACAAGTCAAAGCAATTCACGGCCAGTGTAAACCAATGCAACGTGAAGGACAACGCCGTACAAACGGAAATGTGGCGCACAGCAGCGCAACGCAGTGCAAAACAATCGAAGAACCGAACGAAATTTACGAGCCCAAAGATCTCAGAGAATCCAGGGACGGGAAGCCCGATGGAAGATACCTGGAAACCCAGGCTTGGGATCACAAGTACCATCGGGTCTCCTTCGGGACAACACGAGGACGGAGGAGAGAAGCACCAACAGGGGAGAGAGGGGGAGGGAGAACCGAGGATACTGGCGGAAGGAAGGATGATAAAAGATTCAAGCAAAGGTAAGGGGGAGTAAACGAAGGGAACGAAGGCATCGTGATCGCATTAGGTCACCCCGCACACTTCGGAACACCCTTCACGCACATCGTGCACCCCAGACAACGCCACATGCGGCGCATGAGACAGAATTCGCACAGCGTCCCCCCGCAAAAATTTCGGCACACCCTTCCTGCGGATCGCGCCCCACGGGAAGGCCCATGCAGGGCCCCAGAAGGAGGATTCCCACAGCGTCCCCCGCCGATTTCGACTTACCCTTCCAATGGATCGAGCCCTATGAGGGCCGCGACAACCCTCTACCCCAGGCCCCAGGGCAAACAGCCCATAGCAAAAAACATATGCTAACGGAGTTCCCAACATAAAGATGTTACGGGGTTCCATTGCTTCTTGTCTGCGCTCTGGTGGGGTTTCCCTGGAGGGGTGGGAGGGGCACGAAACCTAATGAATAATATGGTGTGCGAATACCCTGCCCGCTCTGGTGGGGCCTCCCTGGAGGGGTGGGAGGGGCACGAAACATGATAAATAATATGGTGTACGGATACCCTGCCCGCTCTGGTGGAGCCTCCCTGGAGGGGTGGGAGGGGCACGACACCTGATAAATCACATGGTGTGCGAATACCCTGCCCGCTCTGGTGGGGCCTCCCTGGAGGGGCGGGAACGGCACGAAACCTAATAATAAAATATGGCGTGCGAATACCCTGCTCGCTCAGGCGGGGCCTCCCTGGAGTGGCGGGAGGGGCACGAAACCTGATAAATAATATTGTGTGCGAATGCCCTGCCCGCTCTGGTGGGGCCTCCCTGGAGGGGTGGGTGGGGCACGAAACCTGATAAATAACATGGTGTGCGAATACCCTGCCCGCTCAGGCGAGGCCTCCCTGGAGGGGTGGGAGGGGCACGAAACCTGATACATAACATGGTGTGCGAATATCCTGCTCGCTCAGGCGGGGCCTCCCTGGAGGGGGTGGAGGGGCGCGAAACCTGATGAATAATATGGTGTGCGAATACCATGCCCGCTCAGGCGGGGCATCCCTGGAGGGGTGGGAGGGGCACGAAACCTGATAAATAGCATGGCGTGCGAATACCCTGCTCGCTCAGGCGGGGCCTCCCTGGAGGGGTGGGAGGGGCACGAAACCTGATACATAACATGGTGTGCGAATACCTTGCTTGCTCAGGCTGGGCCTCCCTGGAGGGGTGGGAGAGGCACGAAAACTTATAAATAACATGGTGTGCGAATACCCTGCTCGCTCAGGCGGGGCCTCCCTGGAGGGGTGGGATGGGCAGGATACCTGATAAATAACATGGTGTGCGAACACCCTTCCCGCTCTGGTGGGGCCTCCCTGGAGGGGTGGGAGGGGCACGAAACCTGATAAATAACATGGTGTGCGAATACCCTGCTCGCTCAGGCGGGGCCTCCCTGGAGGGTGGGAGGGGCATGAAACCTGATAAATATCATGGTGTGCGAATACCCTGCTCGCTCAGGCGGGGCCTCCCTGGAGGGGTGGGAGGGGCACGAAACCTGATAAATAACATGGTGTGCGAATACCCTGCTCGCTCAGGCGAGGCCTCCCTGGAGAGGTGGGAGGGGCACGAAACCTGATAAATAACATGGTGTGCGAATACCCTGCTCGCTCAGGCGGGGCCCCCCTGGAGGGGTGGGAGGGGCACGAAACCTGATAAATAACATGGTGTGCGAATACCCTGCTCGCTCAGGCGGGGCCCCTCTGGAGGGGTGGGAGGGGCACGAAACCTGATAAATAACATGGTGTGCGAATACCCTGCCCGCTCAGGCGGGTCCTCCCTGGAGGGGTGGGAGGGGCACGAAACCTGATAAATAACATGGTGTGCGAATACCCTGCTCGCTCAGGCGGGGCCTCCCTGGAGGGGTGGGAGGGGCACGAAACCTGATAAACAACATGGTGTGCGAATACCCTGCTCGCTCAGGCGGGGCCTCCCTGGAGGGGTGGGAGGGGCACGAAACCTGATAAATAACATGGTGTGCGAATACCCTGCTCGCTCAGGCGGGGCCTCCCTGGAGGGGTGGGAGGGGCGCGAAACCTGATAAATAACATGGTGTGCGAATACCCTGCTCGCTCAGGCGGGGCCTCCCTGGAGGGGTGGGAGGGGCACGAAACCTGATAAATAACATGGTGTGAGGAAAGGCATGGTATGGTATGGGATGGTGGATGCATGGTATGGTATGGTAAGGTATGGTATGGAGTGGCATGGTATTGGCATGGACTGATACAGTATGGGATGGTGGAGGAAGCGGGAGGAGGAGGAGGAGGAGGAGGAGGAGGAGAGGATGTTCTGGGAAAACAAGAACCCCACTCAGGATGTGGGGAACGTGCCCATAGCAAAAAAACGATAGTGTCTTTTTCAAAGGGCATGACCAGGCAACGACGACATTCGTGTTTTGAAACATCCAGAAAGAGTTACAGCATTAGCCGCGCGACCGCTCCATTCGCAACATGCACGTTTGCCCCAAGCACATGTGCGCTTGCCTCCAGCGGGGGACGTTCACAACCACGCGATTCACCCCCGACAGGTCGATGCGCTGCGACAGAGCGCGGCGAGGAACACATCATGGCAGCGGACGCTGTTCTGGCATTGACAACTGCGCGCCCATATGTTTAAAAAAGGAAATATCGCGACGACTCCACGCGCCAGGCAGACTGAGTTTTCAAACGCATATATCGGCGCATTGGGCTTCAAATATGTTGATCCGCGTCCCACGTCACATTGGCAGCCCGAACGAAGCGCAACAAGACATTTAGGGGCCGAACTCGAGCCCAAGACAAGCGAATGCCAAAAAATCGCTCCGCTATCTATATACATTGCCACGATCACCTGGCTACGTTTAGTAACCTGACCCGCCAATGCGTGCCAGCAAGCTGGGGGCTGCGGCACGTCACATGCATGCCCTCGGGCCCCATGAGAGCCACCAATCATCCGATCGCAATGTGATGAACTACGTTGTACGCGTGGGCACATGCCTGCACGCGCTCTGGCGCGCATGCGCCAACGAGCGCACGGGCGCACGCACGCGCGCGCGCGGTCGTGCGCGCGCTGTTCTTCGCACCCGCACGGGCGAATATTTGAGCCAACCGCCAGAGCTCGACGATTGCGTCGAGGGCGAATCTTTGAGCCAACCGTCAGAATGGACGAGGAGGAGGAGGAGAAGATGGAGGAGTAGGGCGAGGGGGGGAAACGGAGGTGGAGGGAGGAGGAGGGAGGAGGAGGGGTCAAGGCAGGAGCAGGAAGGAAAATGAGGAGGGGGAGATCCGGAATGGGGCGAGGCACGGAGGAGGAGGAGGACGAGGAGCACCAACGCCCCATCCGATCCCAACCCATACACATGAACGCCACCACCGAGTGACATTTTCTTCTCAAGCTCAGCGCAGTCGCATTAACTGGCGCAATGTCCACACCGTCAGCTGTCGGCACGACTAGCGGCCTGCTAGGACTCCAACGAGCGCCTCCCACACAGCCAGGCGGAAAAAACATTGCACATTCACGAGTTCGTTGATGGCCGCGGTAGCACCAGTTAAAATAATAGCGGGGCGCATCCAAAACACAAGCCGATGCCAATCATTTCAACTAGGGCCCCCACTGAGACTAGGGGGCCAAAATGAATTGGAGGCAACTGTCTTCACGATGTCGGATGTGCTGCTATGGCGCCGACACTCTGCTGGAAAAAGGATGGGGAGGAGGGTGTATGGGACATGACCGCTGCGAGGGTGATAGTGTCGACCGGCATTGGCATTGGTAATGCGGTGGACACATTGGTAGTGTTGCCAAAGGTGGTGCGTACATACATGACGATGGGGACGTTGGAAACACAACAATGCAATTACATGTTACGATAATGATGGTGGTGGTGATGACGATGGCGATGCTGATGGTGATGGTGAATTGGTGGACTGATCGCTACGCTAATGGTTCAAGCGGCAATCGCCGCCAATGCGATGATGATGCAGATGAAGCTGCAGAGGGCGATGCATATATTGCGGTAGCGAGGGTGGTGGAGAGGCGATGCACAGCGAGGTGTTACACTACCCCATCGCCATGGCAGCGCCAACATTACATGACCATCGTCACGTTACCTCCAGCTTACTGCTGTGCTGAGGTCTTCAAGGAAGCCTCTAGGAAAACCATCCACTCCTTGTGGCTAAGCTGGAGAACAGGGTAACTCGAAATCATTTGCGTACACGAACTCAGTACAGCGCGCAACTCGGGAGCACTGCTTGCCGAAAGGCTGTGCCACTTGAGCCACGTGGCATCGCCAAGGGAAATGCACATGCAGAAGAAACCAGGCGGCACCCAGGCGGCAGCGCCCGCTGTGCAGTGCATGAAGAAGCCGCGCTCGGTAACCATATTGTGCCTGCTGTCCGGGCTGGCCTCCATCAGCTTGCTCACCTTCTCAGCGTAAGACTTGCCCTTGACATGCTCGCCCTGCACGCAGACGAGCAGCAGACCTCCCTTGAACACGATGGTCCACTGGCCGAGGCCGAGCGGGTTGAACCCGACATTCACGAACTTCGCGCTGCTGCATTGCATTCTCAGGGCGAAGATGGACGGAAGACACGAGTGCAAGACACTGAAGGGTTTCTCTAGGCTCGGGTCTTGAAGAACACTGCTGATGGCCTTGTTGATGTCCTCGTAGTGCTTGGGCTTATCCAACATGGCACTCGCGGTATCCTTGCCCCCAAGCTGCGACGCCAACCACTTCGCGAGGATGCCGACGACCTTCAGCGCCTCGAGCTTGTCCTTCAGCGCAGTGTCATTCACAAACCTGGGACGTGAGCGATCCCACTGATCATCCTTCTCGAGCGCCTTCTGGACGATCGTCCCAGACTTTGTCTTCCAACCTGTGCAACACCCCTCCTCGTGGCAAACATGGTTGATGTAGCGGGTGCGGATCTTCTCGTGCGCGGGGACGTGGACCTCGCCAGTGGCCTTCTCCTCCTCGGAGTTCGCCTGCACGCCCCTCAGGTCGCCCATTTCCTTCTTCTTGATGAGGCTGCGCAATATCGATATAGATCTGCGCATGCCCTGAAAGGCCTTGTTCTTGTCAATGCGATGCTTCTCCAAACTCTCAAGGTGCTCCTTCACGCCCTTCGTGGTTGCCTCCTTGTTGAAAGCGGCCCACAATTCCTCAATCGCATCGCAAAACTCCTTAGACACATTCTCGCACTGCTTCGGCGCATCCGCCAGGATAGCGAAGGCCTCTGTCGCGTTCTCGTTGTCGGAGCCGGTATTCTCCTTGGCGGCCGCCACCACCTCGTTGACATCAGCGACCAACTGCCTGGAAGTGAACTGGAACAACTCCTTGCACTTCACGAACTCGGAGGCCCTGCTGACACGGTACTTCGAGATGTCGCCATCGCTTTCCTTCTCCTCCCCTTGCTGCGCCATCTAGATGCTCGCCTCCATGGTATCCTGCGCCAAGAGAGCGTCGAGCGCATCCTGGCGGCGCTCCTCCCGATTGATCTCGTCTTCGATCATCCTCGAGTGGTCGTCGATAGATTTCGCGAGACCGTCAAAGTCCGCCAAGTTCTCGATCAAATCGTCTGGGATGGCGACAGGCGCCTGCGTGATCTCTGACATGGCGGAGTCGAGGAACTCTTGATGGCTACTGGATGCCTGCGATAGAACCTCCTGCGCCTTAGCCTTCGCGTCTTCGAGCTAATGTAATGTCTTGATCTCCTTCTTCGTCTTGAGCTTGGTCGACGTCGTGTTCGACTTCTTCGCGTCGAACAAGATACCCTCGAACCGACTGATGCAAACCTGTCCCTTGTACTTAATCTTCTTGATTGACTTGTCCAGAATCACCTCCTCCCACTTGGCTTTGATCTTGTCTTCGCTCCAGCCCCTCATTTCCCCTTTCTCCTCGAAGACTGAATACGGGACGGCCGTGACCCTCTCAGTCTCCCTGCTGACGGCCTGAACCTCCTCGATTTCGTGCTCGACCAAGCTCCCCTCGGCATGCTCGGCGAGTGCATCGGCGGTGTTCCTGATGAACCAATCAATCTTCTCCTGTGTATTCATGCCGTCCCACGCTTTTGCCAGGGCTTTGTTTTTCTTGTTGTGGCGACACCGACGTTTGTATGCTGTGGCGCAAGCGGCATGCACCATCTGCTTGCTCCTCGCGCCTCCCAAGGTACCTTCGGTTTCCGGCAGCACAAGCCGCGCACATTTGCAGCACGCGGTCAGGTCACCCTCGGCCTCAGGCGCCTCGACGCTCGCACCGTCACCCTCAGCGCCAAGGGCGTCGAAGTCCACGGCGGGCGAGTCGCTGGCGGACGGTCCAGCGGACGCTCTGGCGGCGCCAGACCCATCAAGCCCATCAGGCGTCCCCGACACGGGCGCCCCAGTCCCCGACGCAGGCGGCTTGGGCAGCGGCGTCTCCTGCTGCTGCTCAGCCTTCTTGAAAAACGCTGACGACGGGCCCGACTTGACAACCTTGGTCTTGGCCTCGGGCCCCGCCGCCCCAGTCTCAGAAGCACGTTCCCCCATTGCAGCAACAAAGTAATGCAGGATACAAGACACAAGGAAAAAGTAACGCAAGTGGCTCGCACAAAAAACTGGACCGCACACGGCTAGGGATAAGAGGATAAGGAGGACGATTGGATAAGGAAAACCTCATATGAGAAACCCACGGTCTCGCCGATTACAAATCGCCAAACGCGGTGGCCCTGGTCGCCTCGACGAAATCAAGAATCTGCCAGACTCGCGGCCTGGCGTCGAAATTCCTCATCAAACGCCTCCACTGAATCTGGCCTCATCGCCACCTCACATCACCGTGACTGCACATTCAGAACACGGTCAACATACCCAATGCGGCGCTACATGGATCCGCACGCACAACGGGCACGGCACGGCACCGCACCACTCAGCAGTTCGCAATGTCACGTGGCACCGCGCAGGCCCCACGGCACCATATGGGCAAGGACTTCGACGCACCGTCGCACAGCACCGCACGCGGCCCTTCGCTCAAACATCAGGATCCAAAGGTTGGAAAGAGCGTGTTCTACCGCTGCTGGCGGAAAACCGGGGGGGGTCACTACTGGTTCGAACCCCTCCCCCCCCCCCCCCCTCCCAGAAAAACGGTGGGGGGGTCACTACCGGTTCGAACCCCTCCCCCCCCCCCCTGCCATCATGAAAAGGGGGGGGGGTCACTACCGGTTCGAACCCCCCCCCCCCTCCGGATCCGGAAAACCGGGGGGGGTCACTACCGGTTACCCCCCCCCCTCGAAAACCGAGTGGGGGTGCGGACAGTGGTGGGGACGGTGTTGGTGGGGACAGTGGTGAGGGGATAGCGGGACAGTGGTGGGGACAGTGGGACAGTGGGACAGTGGTGGGGACGGTAGTGGTGGGGACAGTGGTGGGGACAATGGTGGGAACAGGGGGGGACAGTGGACAGTGGTGGTGACGGTGGTGGTGGGGACAGTGGTGTGGGGACAATGGGAATGAGGTGGAAACAGTGGGACAGTGGAGGGTACAATGGTGGTGGGGACAGTGGTGAAGGCGGTGGCGAGGACGGCGGTGGGACAATGGGACAGAGGTACAGTGGGGACAGTGGTGGGGACAGTGGGGACAGTGGTGGGAACAGTGGGACAGCTCAGTGGGACAGCGGAGGGGTCAGTGGGACAGTGGGGACAGTGGGGATAGTCGGGCAGTGGTTGGGGCCGTGGAGACAGTGGGGAGAGTGGAACCGTGGTGGGAACAGTTCTGGGGACAGCGGGGACAGTGCGACAGTGGTGGGGCCACTGGTGGGGACAGTAGGGGCGGTGGTGGAACCACTGGGGACAGCGGTGGTGAGGACAGTGGTGCTGGGAACACCAGTGGGGGATGTGATGCGGACGGCGGTGGGGACCGGGAGTCGTTTGCTGGCGGTGAGTAGGGGGGGGGGGGGGGGGGGGGGGGGGAGGGAGGGGTTTTGCCGGGAGGGGGGGGGGGGGGGAGGGGTTCCAGCAGGTGGGGGGGGATTTTCGGAGGGGGGGGGGGGGGGGGGGGGGGGCGATCCCCGGGTTCCGGAGGAAAAGGTTGGCAATTTTCCACAGTAAAGCGGCGGTGGATCACGCTCTCTCAAAGGTTGTGATGTTTACTGCCAAAGGAGGACCCAACAGTTTGTGATACTGCCAAGGTTGGGACCCGAGCATACCCTTTCCGCAGCATCGCGCACTGGAGACACCATAGACAAACCGAGAGCAAACATTAGTGCTGCCCAACTGTATTTAAAATGAAAAGTAATATCGCGCACGCACGCGCTCTCACACGCGCGCACACGCATATGCATAAAACTCGAGAGCAAGAACCCTGTCAGAGTCTGGAAGAATTCTTGCTGTCCAACTGACCTAAAACGATGGAACATTTAATCGCGCACACACGCATTCACACACGCACAAACACGCGCGCACACGCGCGCACACACACGCATTAAAGCGAGAGCAATAAATCTGCCAGTGCCTGGAAGAATTCTTGCTGCCCAACTGCATTTCATACGATGGGAAATTTAAGCGCGCGCACTCAAACGCGCGCGCACAAACGCGCGCGCACGCGCACGTATGAATAAACACCGATAGCAAGAATCCTGCTATTTTTGCTGCCCAGCTGCACCGAATAAGGAATAAGGGCAACTTGAATCGCGCGCACACGCGCTCACACAACAACGTCGGGTTGCGTGGGTGGGTGGGTCGGTGGGCGATGGTGTCGGCGGTGCTGGTGGCGGGGGGTGGGAGGGGGAAGAAGGGTGGGCGAGTGGGTAGGGGGGGGGTGATTGTGTTGGGGGTGATGTAGGGTGGGGCGCGGGGGCGGGAGGGGGGAGGGGGGGGGGGCGTTGGGGTGAGAGGGTGGTGGTGGTGATGGTGGTGGTGGTGGTGGTGGTGGTGGTGGTGGTGGGTGGTGGTGGTGGTGGTGGCGGCGGCGGCGGCGGTGGTGGCCGCGTGCGGTGTGGGGGGGGGGGGGAGCAGCGACGCCGTCTGCGAATGTGTCGACAGCGCGCCTGGATCTGCGAGCGAGGGGCCCGCGTGGCAAGGCTTGTTCGACATGCTTCTTGAGAAGGTGGCAAGAACTGAAATGAGAAGTAGGCGCGTCACTCAGCCTCCTTAAAGGCTCCGCAGAAAAAAACTGAATCAAGTCTGCGGTATTACACGGCGACCTTCTTATTGTGGACAATGCAAAACTCCCCGCGCGCGCGTGGTGAGTTCTGCAAGAACCGCAATGGAAAGTCCGCGCGTCCGTTATCCCCTTTAAAGCCCACCAGGGAATTTGGGTTCAGTTTTGAGAATTGCAATGCGGCCTTTTCATTGTGGACAATACAGAGCTCCCCGCGCGCGCGCGCGGGGAGCCACCCCTGGACTGTCCACAATGGAAGTTCGGCGCGTCCGTCGGCCTCCTTAAAGCTCCACAGAAAATTTGAATACAGATTTTGGAATGACAAGGCGGCCTTTTCATTGTGGACAAGACAGAACTCCCCACGCGCGCGCGTGGGGAATGGAAAGTCTGCGCGTCCGTCGGCGCGTCGGCCTCCTTAAAGCGCCACAGAAAATTTGAAATTAGTCTTTGGAACTACAAGGCGACATTCTTCTTATTGTGAACAATACAGAACTCACCATGCGCGCGCGGAGGGGGGGCCTGCATTGTCAACAATGAAAAGTCGTTGCGTTCGTCTGTTGTATTCATAGGTCTAAACTCAGTCTGCTGCCTCAACCAGGTCCGAAACTATTCGTATTGTTCGACTCATCTTGAGAGGTACTGTCAGTAACTCGTACAGCTTCCCCGAGCTCGTTGCTGGAAGTGACTCGTAGAGCTTCCCTAAGCTAGCAGCTGGAAGCTTAAGAGTAATTCGGACGCGCTGGAGAGCTAGTAACTCGTAGAGCTTCACTTAGCAAGTTGTTGCTGGAGGCTTAAGAGTAATACCTCGTAGAGCTCTTCGGCATCGATGAGCTAGAGAAAGTCCGGCGCGGGGTGGAGCTAGTAACTCGTAGAGCTTCCCTTAGCTAGTTGCTGGAAGCTGAAGAGTAACTCGTAGAGCTTCCCTTAGCAAGTTGTTGCTGGAAGCTTAAGAGTAATAACTCGTAGAGCTTCCCTTAGCAAGTTGTTGCTGGAAGCTTAAGAGTAATTCCGGGGCGCTGGACAGCTACTTGGCAAGAAGAATATCGACTGACCTTTTGGTGACTTTTGGTCGGTCGAAAATAACTCGTAGAGCTTCCCTTAGCAAGTTGTTGCTGGAAGCTTAAGAGTAACTCGTAGAGCTTCCCTTAGCAAGTTATTGCTGGAAGCTTAAGAGTAATTCCGGGGCGCTGGAGAGCTAGTTGGGAAGAAAAAATCTCGACGGATCTTTTGCTGACTTTTGGTCGGTTGAAAATTTTGTTCTCGAGATTCCTCAATTCGTCTGAGCTCTAGTATTTTTTCCCGTGATATTCGATCTCATTCCCGCTCGCCATCTTGATCTCAGCTCGATCGGGTACCTTTTACTGCCAAAAAGCGTCCAGGCGGGATCGGCCGTTTCGAGTCATCTTGATACGCGCTCTCGGTATATTGGACTTAACTCGAGATATAGTACAGCTACAGAGCTGGTAAGCACACCTTATCAATTCAGAATGATCAGGCGCGTTCGTCGGTTGCACCCAGAGGTCTGAACTCGGTCTGCTAGCCGAGCTAGGTCCGCAAACCTATTCGTATTATTCGAGTCATCTTGACAGGCGCTCTCGGTTTTCTGTACTTAACTCGAGCTGTACGACAGCTATAGAGCTGATACTTACAGAAACTGATTCAGAATCATCAGTCGCGCTCGTCTGTTGAATCCAGACCTCTGAACTAGGTCTGCTGCCCGATCTAGAACCGCGAAACTATTCGTAGTGTTCGAGTCATCTTGAGAGGTGCTGTCGGTTTTCTGTACTAGCTCGGGCCGCTGGGGAGCTACAGTGCTAGTAGTCACAGCAATCGATTCGGAGACATCAGGCACGTCCGCCTGTCGAATGCAGAGCTCTGAACTCGGTCTGCTGTCCGAACTAGGTCCGCAAGACGATTCGTATTGTTCGAGTCATCCTGAGAGGTGCTGTTGGTTTTTTGCACTTAACTCGGGCTGCAGGGGGGCTGCAGGGCTGGTAATCACAGGAATCGATTCAGAGACATCAGACGCGTCCGCCTGTCGCATTCAGAGGTTTGAACTCAGTCCGATACTGCAGCTAGGTTTTGCAAACTGTTCGTATTCTTCGAGTCATCTTGAGAGGCGCTGTCGAGTTACGCACGTAACTCGGGCTGTAGGAGAGCTACAGAGCACGTGCCGAAGACAATCCAGAAGCATCGGGGGCGTTCGGCTGGCTCAAATACTACTCGTTCTCTGCATTTTTTCGACATTATATATTGTCAGGAAGCTCTACGAGTCCCCCGGCGGTAAGGAAGGTTGACGGTTTACCGCCGGCGCCCAGTAATTCCGGAGCGCTGGAGAGCTAGTTGGCAAGAAGAATCTCGACGGACCTTTTGGTGACTTTTGGTCGGTTGAAAATTTTGTTCTCGAAATTCATCAATTCGTTTGAGCTCTGGTATTTTTTCCCGTGAAATTCGATCTTATTCCCGCTTGCCATCTTGATCTCAACTCGATCGGGTACCTTTTACTGCCAAAAAGCGTCCAGGCGGGATCGGCCGTTTCGGGTCATCTTGATACGCGCTGTCGGTATATTGAACTTAACTCGAGATAGAGGACAGCTACAGAGCTGGTAAGCACACCTTATCGATTCAGAATGATCAGGCGCGTTCGGCTGTTGCACCCAGAGGTCTGAACTCGGTCTGCTAGCCGAGCTAGGTCCGCAAACCTATTCGTATTATTCGAGTCATCTTGACAGGCGCTCTCGGTTTTCTGTACTTAACTCGAGCTATACGACAGCTACAGAGCTGGTACTTACAAAAACCGATTCAGAATCGTCAGTCGCGTTCGTCTGTTGACTCCAGAGCTCTGAACTCGGTCTGCTGCCTGATCCAGAATCGCGAAACTGTTCGTATTGTTCGAGTCATCTTGAGAGGTGCTGTCGGTTTTCTGCACTTAACTCGGGCTGTAGGGGGACTACAGGGCTGGTGATCACAGCAATCGATTGGGAGACATCAGGCGCGTCCGCCTGTGGAATGCAGAGCTCCGAACTCGGTCTGCTGCCCGAACTCGGTCCGCCAAACTGTTCGCATCGTTCGAGCCATCCTGAAAGATGCTGTCGGCTTTCTGCACTTAACTCGGGCTGTAGGGGGGCTGCAGGGCTGGCAAGCGCAGGAATCGATTCGGAGACATCAGACGCGTCCGCCTGTCGCATTCAGAGGTCTGAACTCAGTCTGATACTCGAGCTGGGTTTGCCAAACTCTTCGTTTTGTCCGAGTCATCTTGAGAGGTGCTGTCGATTGACGCACGTAACTCGGGCTGTAGGAGAGCTATAGAGCTCGTACAGAAGACAATCCAGAAGCATCGGGGGGCGTTCGGCTGTTGCATCGAGAGGTCTGAAATCGCTCGGGCTGAAAAACTATTCGTTCTCTGCAATTTTTCAACATTATATATTGTCAGGAAGCTCTACGAGTCCCCCGGCGGTAACAAAGGTTGACGGTTTACCGCCGGCGCCCAGTAACTCGTAGAGCTTTCCTTAGCTAGTTGCTGGAAGCTTAAGAGTAATTCCGGCGCGCTGGAGAGCTAGTTGGCAAGAAAAATCTCGACGGACCTTTTGGTGACTTTTGGTCGGTTGAAAATTTTGTTCTCGAAATTCAACAATTCGTTTGAACTCTATTATTTTTCCACCATATTCGATATTATTCCCGCTCGCCTTCTTAATCTCAGCTCGATCGGGTAAATATTTCTCCAAAAAAGCATCGCGGCGGGATCGGCTGTTTCGAGTTATCTTGATACGCGTTGTCGGTATTTTGTACTTAACTCGAGCTGTAGGGCAGCTACAGAGCTGGTAAGCACACCTTATCGATTCAGAATGATCAGGCGCGTTCGTCGGTTATATTCACAGAAATCGATTGCGAATCATCAGGCGCGTTCGTCTATTCCATCTAGAGGTCTGAACTCGGTATGCTGCCCGAGCTAGGTTCGCGAAACCATTCGTGTTGTTGGAGTCATCTTGAGAGATGCTGACAGCTTTCTGCACTTACCTCGGGCTGTAGGGGGGCTACAGGGCTCGTACTCACAGGAATCGATTCGGAGAGATCAGTCGTGTCCGCCTGCCAAATCCAGAGCTCCGAACTCGGTGTGCTGCCCGAGCTAAGTTCGAAGAACTATTCGTATTCGTCGAGTCATCCTGAGATATGCTTTTCATTTTCTGCACTTAACTCGAGCTCTGAGGGGCTGCAGGGCTGGAAATCACTGGAATCGATTGGAAGACATCAATCGCGTGCACCTGTCGCATTGAGAGCCCTTTAACTCGGCCTGCTGTCCGAGCTAGGTCCGCGAACCTATTCGTATTATTCGAGTCTTCTTCAGAGGTGCTGTCAATTTTCTGCACTTAACTCGGGCTGTTAGGAGGCTCCAGGGCTGGTAATCACAGAAATCGATTCGAAGACATCAGGCGCGTCCGCCTGTTGCATTCAGATGTCTGAACTCGGCCTCATACTCGAGCTAGATTCGCAAAACTATTTGTATTGTTCCAGTGATCTTAAGAGGTGCTGTCGATTTTCGCACGTAACTCGGGCTGTAGGAGAGCTACAGAGCTCGTGCACACAGAAAACGATCCAGAAGCATGAGGGGCGTTTGGCTGTTGCATCGAGAGGTCTGAAATCGTTTAGGCTGAAAAATAATTCGTTCTCTGCAATTTTTCCGACATTATATATGCTCAGGAAGCTCTACGAGTCCCCCGGCGGTAAGGAAGGTTCACGATTTACCGCCGGCGCCCAGTTATTACTTGGTAGCGTCCACACTGGGCGCCGGCGGTAAACCGTCAACCTTTGTTACCGCCGGGAGACTCGTAGAGCTTCCTGACAATATATAATGTCGAAAAAAATTGCAGAGAACGTATAATTTTTCAGCCCAAGCGATTTCAGACCTCTCGATGCAACAGCCGAACGCCCCCGATGCTTCTGGATTGTCTTCTGTACGAGCTCTGTAGCTCTCCTACAGCCCGAGTTACGTGCGTAAATCGACAGCAACCCTGAAGATACTCGAACAATACGAATAGTTTGGCAAACCTAGCTCGAGTATCAGACCAAGTTCAGGCCTCTGAATGCCAGCCCTGCAGCCCTACAGCCCGAGTTAAGTGCAGAAAACCGACAGAATCTCAGGATGACTCGAACAATACGAATAGTTTCGCGGACCTAGTTCGGGCAGCAGACCGAGTTCCGAGCTCTGGATTCGACAGGCCGACGCGCCTGATATCTCCGAATCGATTCCTGTGACTACCAGCACTGTAGCCCCCAGACAGCCCGAGTTAAGTACAGAAAATCGACAGCACCTCTCAAGATAACTCGAACAATACGAATAGTCTCGCGATTCTAGAGCGGGCAGCAGATCGAGTTCAGAGCTCTGGATTCAACAGACAAACGCGACTGATGATTCTGAATCGATTTCTGTACTTATCAGCTCTGTAGCTGTCCTATAGCTCGAGTTAAGTACAGAAAACCGAGAGCGCCTGTCAAGATGACTCGAATAATACGAATAGGTTTGCGGTCCTAGCTCGGCTAGCAGACCGAGTTCAGACCTCTAGATGCAACGGACGAACGCGCCTGATAATTCTGAATCGATGAGGTGTGCTTACCAGCTCTGTAGCTGTCCTGTATCTCGAGTTAAGTCCAATATACCGACAGCGCGTATCAAAATGACTCGAAACGGCCGATCCCGCCACAGTGCTTTTCGATAGTAATATTCACCCGATCGAGCTGAGATCAAGATGGCGAGCGGGAATAATATCTAATATCACGGGAAAAAAAAATAGAGCTCTAACGAATGTTCAAATCTTGAGAACAAAATTTTCAACCGACCAAAAGTCAGCAAACTGGGCGCCGGCGGTAAACCGGCAACCTTCGTTACCGCCGGGGGACTCGTAGAGCTTCCTGCCAACATATAATGTCGAAAAACAATTACACAGAAAAAATAGTTTTTCAGCCCAAACAAGTTCAAACCTCTCCGATGGCCGAACGCCCCCGATGCTTCTGGATTCTCTTCTGTACGAGCTCTGTAGCTCTCCTACAGCCCGAGTTACGTGCGTAAATCGACAGCACCTCTCAAGATGACTCGAACAATACGAATAGTTTGGCAAGCCTAGCTCGAATATCCGACCGAGTTCAGACCTCTGCATGCGACAGACGGACGCGTCCGATGTCTCTGAATCGATTCCTGTGATAACCAGCCCTGCAGCCCCCCTACAGCCCGAGTTAAGTGCAGGAAACCAACAGAATCTCAGGATGACTCGAACAATACGAATAGTTTCGCAGACCTAATTCGGGCAGCAGACCGAGTTCTGAGCTCTGGATTCGAGAGGCGGACGCGCCTGATGTCTGCGAATCGATTCCAGTGATCACCAGCCATGCAGCCCCCCTGCAGCCGGAGTGTGCAGAAAACCGACAGCATCTCTCAAGATGACTCGAACAATACGAATAGTTTCGCTTCTAGATCGGGCAGCAGACCGAGTTCAGAGCTCTGGAATCAACAGACAACAGCCACTGATAATTCTGACCCAGATTATGTACGTATGAGCTCTGTAGATGTCCTGTAGCTCGAGTTAAGTGCAGAAAACCGAGAGCGTCTGTCAAGATGACTCGAATAATAGGAATAGGTGTGCGGACCTAGCTCGGCTAGCAGACTCAGTTCAGATCTCTGGGTTCAACAGGCGAACGCGCCTGATTATTCTGAATCGATTAGCTGTGCTTACCAGCTCTGTAGCTGTCCTGAAACTCGAGTTATCTTGAGAAAACCGACAGCGCGTATCAAGATGACTCGAAACGGCCGATCCCGCCTGGACGCTTTTTGGCAGTAAAAGTTACCCGATCGAGCTGAGATCGAGATGGAGAGCGGCAATGAGATCGAATATGACGGGAAAAAATACTAGAGCTCTAATGAATGGTGGAATTTGGAGAACAAAATTTTCAATCGACCAAAAGTCAGCAAAAGGTCCGTCGAGATTTTTCTTGCCAGCTCTCCAGCGCCCAGGAATGACTCTTAGCTTCCAGCATTAACTTGCTAAGGGAAGCTCTACGAGTTAAGTTCCGTCGAGATTTTTCGAACCAACTAGCCCGCCAGTGCGTCCGAATGGGAACCGGCGGTAAACCGTCAACCAGGCTACCGCCGGGCACCTCGTAGAGCTCTTTCGGTGCAGCGCTTCTCGGGACACATGAAGGAAGCTTCTGAAGCGAGAGACAAAAAATTCGAAAAATCACGATTTTTCGGTGTTCATCCAAAATCGGTTCCTGCAAGTCTTTCGATAGTAATATTGCAGCTACGGACCTGGAAATTTTACTGGCAGACGCGTCATAACCCACTACACGTGAGGAAAAAATCTGGTTTCTCAAAATGAATTGTCAAATATCTTTTAAATCTTGGCAAAAACGACCCAAAGTCACCACGCCGGGAGACTCGTAGAGCTTCCTGAGCATATATAATATCGAAAAAATTGTTGAGAACGAATAGTTTTTCATCCTGAACGATTTCAGACCTCTCGATGCAACAGCCAAACGCCCCTCATGCTTCTGGATCGTTTTCTGTGCGCATGAGCTCTGTAGCTCTCCTACAGCCCGAGTTACGTGCGAAAATCGAGAGCACCTCTCAAGATAACAATACAAATAGCTTCGCGAATCTAGCTCGAGTATCAGACCGAGTTAAGACATCTGAATGCAACAGGCGGACGCTTCCTGATGTCATCGATTCCTCTGATTACCAGCCCTGCAGCACCCTTACAGCCCGAGCTAAGTGCAGAAAATCGACAGCACCTCTAAAGATGACTCGAACAATACGAATAGTTTCGCGGACCTAGCTCGGCAGCAGGCCGAGTTCAGGGCTCTGAATGCGACAGATGTCTCCGAATCGATCCCAGTGATTACCAACCCTGCAGCCCCCTTACAGCTCGAGTTAAGTGCAGAAAATGGACAGCACCTCTCAAGATGACTCAACGAATACGAATGATTTTGCAAATCTAGCTCGGGCAGCACACCGAATTCCGAGCTCTGGAATCGGCAGGCGGACGCGCCTGATGTCTCCGACTCGATTCCTGTGAGAACGAGCCCTGTAGCCCCCTACAGCCCGAGTTCAGTGCAGAAAACTGTCAGCACCTCTCAAGATGACTCCAACAACACGAATAGTTTCGCGGACCTAGCTCGGTCAATAGATCGAGTTCAGACCTCTAGATCAAACAGACGAACGCGCCTGATAATTCGCAATCGATTTCTATGGGAATCAGCTCTGTAGCCCTGCAGCTCGAGTTAAGTACAAAATACCGACAACGCGTATCAACATAACTCGAAACAGCCGATCCCGCCGCGATGCTTTTTTGCAGGAATATTTACCCGATCGAGCTGAGATTAAGATGACGAGCGGATATAAGATCGAATGTGGTCAGAAAAATACTAGAGCTCTAACGAATGGTTGAATTTCGAGAACAAAATTTCAACCGACCAAAAGTCAGCAAAAGGTCCGTCGAGATTTTTCTTGCCAACTAGCTCTCCAGCGCCCCGGAACTTGGTGGCGTCCACTTGGCAGCGTCCAAAACTGGAACCGGCGGTAAACCGTCAACCAGGTACCGCCGGGTCCTCGTAGAGCTCTTTTCTTGCACGGCGGTACATGTGCAGGAAGATTCTGAGCAAGATCCAAAAAAATCGAAAAAACACGTTTTATGTTTTTATCGAAAGACGGTTCCGCCAAGTGCTTTGATAGCAATACTGCCCCTACGGGCATGAGAATTGATTGGCGAACGCGAATTGGCCCACTACAGGTGTGAAAAATACCGGTTCTCAAAGTGAATGTTCAAATCTCTGACAAAGTTTGTCCAACCGACCCAAAGTTCGCACATTGTCCTTCGGCGCCGGGTCGGCCAACTGGGCGCCGGCGGTAAACCGTCAACCTTTCTTACCGCCGGGGGACTCGTAGAGCTTTCTTGAAAAAATTGCAGAGAACGAATAGTGATTCAGCCTAAACGATGTCAGACCTCTCGATGCAACAGCCACACGCTCCTCATGCTTCTACTAAAGCTCTCCGTAGCTCTCCTACAGCCCGAGTTACGTGCGAAAATCGACAGCACTTCTCAAGATCACTCGAACAATACACATAGTTTCGCGAATCTAGCTCGAGTATCAGACCGAGTTCAGACATCTGAATGCAACAGGCGGACGCGCCTGATGTCTCCAAATCGATTCCTGTGATTACCAGCCCTGCAGCCTCCTTACAGCCCGAGAAAAGTGCAGAAAATCGATAGCACCTGAAGATGACTCGAACAATAGGAATAGTTTCGCGGACCTAGCTCGGGCAGCAGGCCGAGTTCAGGGCTTTGAATGCGACAGGTAGACGCGACTGATCTCTCCGAATCGATTCCAGTGACAACCAGCCCTGCCGCCCTCTTACAGCTCGAGTTGAGTGCAGGAAACGGACAGCACCTCTCAAGATGACTCGACGAATACGAATAGTTTTACGAGTCTAGCTCGGGCAGCACACCGAGTTCCGAGCTCTGGATTCGGCATGCGGACGCGCCTTATGTCTCCGAATCGATTTCTGTGAGTACGAGCCATGTAGCCCCGCTGCAGCCCGAGTTCAGTGCAGAAAACTGTCAGCACCTCTCAAGATAACTCGAACAACACGAATAGTTTTGCGAATCTAGCTCGGGCAGGAGACCGACTTCAGACCTCTAGATGGAACAGGCGAACGCGCATGATGATTCGCAATCGATTTCTGTGAGAATGAGCTCTGTAGCTGCCCTATATCTCGAGTTAAGTGAATCATACCGACAACGCGTATCAAGATAACTCGAAACTGGGCGCCGCCGGTAAACCGTCAACCTTGGATACCGCCGGAAGACTCGTAGAGCTTCCTGGCCTAAGTTGAGAAAACCGACAGCACCTACCAACATTCCGACTCATAGTGAATATTTTTTGACTCTGAATGCGACAGGCGACGCGTCTGATGTCTGCGAATCGACTCCTGTCATTACCAGCCCTGCAGCCCCCTACAGCCGAAGGGTCTCATTCGCTGGACACTTCTCGGCGCTGGCCTGTGTGTCGTTCCCTTCCGCGTTCTTTCCCGAGGCATCTCGTCATGTGGTCGATTCCTGCCTTCCTCTCCAAATTATGCAATTCGTTCCACGTTGGGTGACGCTCGCATGTGCAATAATGATAATCGTCAGGGCATGAATGCAATCACTACTCATTCGAAAATAATGTGACTTAATTACATTTAAACTCGAAAACGTATGCTGTCCAAAATACTTCCAATAAGTCAGTCTGCACAATAAAAAATAAAAATTCACGGATATTAAAACACGAGGCCACAATATGAATCGAACAATAAACGAATTGAAACAAAACAAACAATCTGAGACCGAGAAATCCCTAAAAATGCGAAAAATGGCCAATTCGTACACAACTAAATAACAATGTTCGAAAATAATGACGCTGCAAAACGACGACAGAAACGGGGGCGCAACGCATGTTACTGGGCATTCCTGAACAGAAACACCACTTCAATAGAACAATCACCAATAAATAAGTTTGCTGCTTGCCATAAACACAATAACAGAAACATAGAAGAACAAATTACATCTCGGACGAAAGAATCTGGATTATACGCGAATTGGAAACTCGATGAATACCGATAAGACGCGACGAAAAAAAAAACAAAGAAAAAAACGTTCCTCACACTCTGAGAGCTATGAAATTGTACTGCTTAATATTTTAGGATTCAATATCGCCGTCTTCTAAAAGAAACGATAATATAATCTAATCGTCAATAACATGGCGAGGCTCAAACTCCCAGGATGAATCGACGGGAACAGCAAAACAATAAGACACTTCGAAGTCAAAATCTTTATAATAATGCAATAAAACCTGATATGTCTACCCCAAACAAGAAGAAAAGAAAAAAAAAAAAAAACAAAAAAAAAAAAAAAAAAAAAAAAAAAAAAAAAAAAAAAAAAAAAAAAAAAAAAAAAAAAAAAAAAAAAAAAAAAAAAAAACTCCTACAACACTTCGCTGTAGAACGACAGAGCAACGATTGTGCTGCAGCATTGGGACATGCTGGCGACCCTGAAACAAAGAAGCGAAACAATCAATATTTCTGTCACGCGAATCACCGTCATTCACGGCAAACGGCAGGCGATAAAAACCTGACCGATTTACGAAATAATGTATTCGAGAATCGTCAGCAAACTATCGATCACGAAACTGTAACGAAAAAACTTCGAACACATAGGATCTCAATTATGCTGGCGCCGGCGGTGAATCGTCAACCTGGTCACCGCCGGGAACCTCGTAGAGCTCCTAGCACGCGTAAGAGTGCTCAGCGTCAAAAGAGAGGGCTTCTGGAAGAATTTCTCAGGAAAGAGAAAACACGATTTTTTAATGTCGACATAAAGTTGGTTCCTCCAAGTGTTTTGATAGTAAAAGTGCATCTAGAGAGCTCATATTAAGACGGAGAGGCCCTCATATTCGTTTACAGGTGCGAAAAATCTGCTTTCTCAAATAAATGGTCAAATATCTTTCAAATATGTTAAGTGCAGAAAACCGACAGCACCTCTCAGGATGACTCGAACAATACAGTAGTTTCGCAGACCTAATTCGGCAGCAGACCGAGTTCCGAGCTCTGGATTCGACAAGCAAACGCGCCTTGAAATCGATTCATGTGACCACCAGCACTGTAGCCCCCCTCAGCCCGAGTTGAGTGAAGAAAACCGAGAGCACTTCTCAAGATGACTCGACCAATACGAATAGTTTTGCGGTTCTAGATCGGGCAACAGACGTTGAGAACTCTGGATTCGACAGATAAACGCAACTGATGATCCTGAATCGGTTTCTGTGAACATATTAGCTCTGTAGCTGTCCTACAGCTCGAGTTAAGTACAGAAAACCCAGAGTTTCTGTCAAGATGACTCGAATAATACGAATAGGTTTGCGGACCTAGCTCGGCTAACAGGCTGAGTTCAGACCTCTGGAGTCAACAGGCGAACGCGCCTACTCATTCTACATCGATTAGCTGTGCTTACCAGCTCTGTAGCTGTCCCAAAGTTCCGCCGAGATTTTTCTTGCCAACTAGCTCTCCAGCGCGCCGGAATTACTCTTAGCTTCCAGCAATAACTTGCTGAGGGAAGCTCTACGAGTTACAGTCGATCCCGCCGCGATGTTCTTTTGCAGAAACTGGATGCCGGCGGTAAACCGTCAACCAGGTTACCACCGGGAGCCTCGTAGAGCTTTCTTGCGCGGCGCTGCCCACTACACATTTTTTTTTTGGTTTGAAGATATCACGAGTTCAGTACAGAAAACGGACAAAACTCGTCAAAATGGCTCGAAGAATACAAATGAGTTTGCGGACCCAGCTGGAGCAACAGACCGAGTTCAGAGCTGTAGATCGAACAGATGAACGCGCCTCACGATTCCCAAATGGTTATCGAAGCATCAGCTCTGCAGCTGTCCTATATCCCGAGATAAGTACAGAAATCGTTAATGCGCGCCAAGATGACTCGAAACGGCCGTCGGTTCCAGCAAGTGTTTTGATAGTAATATTGCAGCTACGGACCTAAGAATTTAACTGGCAGTCGCGGTATAACCTACTACACGTGAGAAAAATACCCGTTCTTAAAACGAATTTTGAATTTTTGCACAAATATTAGAAACTCGATCCAAAGTTACCACATTGTCTCTTAATGCGCGGTCGGCCAACTAGCTCCACCCTGCGCCCGAATTCCTCTTAGCTCAGCTTCGACGAGCTCTACGAGGTACGTGGAAAAATCTTCCTTCAAGAGACTTGGGGGGCCCCCCTGGGGCGCTGCGGAAGCGCTGCCAGAAACGCTTCTATGCGTGCCTGTACGCATCCAGGCGCGCGTGGAAGCTTGCCCGAAGCTCTCCCGGATCCGTTGCCGGGTTGCCGGAGGCGCTCTTAGCTTCCAGCAATAACTTGCTGAGGGAAGCTCTACGAGTTACAGTCGATCCCGCCGCGATGTTTTTTCGCAGAAACTGGATGCCGGCGGTAAACCGTCAACCAGGTTACCACCGGGAGCCTCGTAGAGCTTTCTTGCGCGGCGCTGCCCACTACACATTTACTTTTTTGTTTGAAGATATCGCGAGTTCAGTACAGAAAACGGACAAAACTCGTCAAAATGGCTCGAAGAATACAAATGAGTTTGCGGACCCAGCTGGAGCAACAGACCGAGTTCAGAGCTGTAGATCGAACAGATGAACGCGCCTCACGATTCCCAATTGGTTATCTAAGCATCAGCTCTGCAGCTGTCCTATATCCCGAGATAAGTACAGAAATCGCTAATGCGCGCCAAGATGACTCGAAACGGCCGTCGGTTCCAGCAAGTGTTTTGATAGTAATATTGCAGCTACGGACCTGAGAATTTAACTGGCAGTCGCGGTATAACCTACTACACGTGAGAAAAATACCCGTTCTTAAAACGAATTTTGAATTTTTGCGCAAATATTAGAAACTCGATCCAAAGTTACCACATTGTCTCTTAATGCGCGGTCGGCCAACTAGCTCCACCCTGCGCCCGAATTCCTCTTAGCTCAGCTTCGACGAGCTCTACGAGGTACGTGGAAAAATCTTCCTTCAAGAGACTTGGGGGGCCCCCCTGGGGCGCTGCGGAAGCGCTGCCAGAAACGCTTCTATGCGTGCCTGTACGCATCCAGGCGCGCGTGGAAGCTTGCCCGAAGCTCTCCCGGATCCGTTGCCGGGTTGCCGGAGGCGCTGCGCGTGGAGGAGCTCCTGGCAGGCACCACCACCGTCCGGCTTCTAATCGTAAACCCTGTAGCTCTCAGCGAGCTCGCCGCCGGGTCGGCCAACTAGCTGCACTCCGCGCCCGAGCCCCTCTGGCTCATCGATGTCAAAGCTCTAAGAGGTACCCGGAGAGCGAAGAGCCTCTGAGACCGGACATCTTTTCTGGAGAGCTTTGGGGGGCTCCCCAGAAACGCTTCTGACGAGCTGCCAGGAACGCTTCCACATGTGCTTCTACGCGAGCAGGCACGGGGGCTCCCCGGCAGCGTTTTCGAAGCGCTGCCAAAAACGCTTCCACGCGCGCCTGCACGCGCGCGGGCACGCGTGGAGGCTTGCCGGAAACTCTCCCGGACATGTTGCCGGGTCGAACGAGCTGCTGCGAGAATTCTGGACCGGCGGAGATGGGCTGCTGGCGGGCACCACCACCGTCCAGCTTCCACTCTTGAACCCTTTAGCTCTCAGCAAGCTCTCCGGAAACCTGCTGCCGGGTCGGGCGAGCTGCTGCGAGGATCGTGGAGCGGAGGAGATCGGCTGCTGGCGGGCACCACCACCGTCCGGCTTCTTATCTAAAACCCTGTAGCTCTCAGAGAGCTCTGCGGGAAAAACCCGAAGAGCTAAGAGTACAGACGCCGGAAAGCTGTCCTGACGAGCCCTCCGACGCTCTCGTGGAACGCTTCTGGGGCTGTGGGAGGCTCCCCTGCAGCGCCTCTGAAGCGCTGCCAGGAACGCTTCCGCGCGTGCCTGCGCGCGCGCAGGCACGCGTGGACGCTTGCCGGAAGCTCTCCCGGACCAGCTGCCGGCTCAGGCGAGGCGCTGCGAGGATCGTGGACGGGCGAAGATGGGCTGCTGGCGGGCACCACCACCGTCCGGCTTCTAATCTCAAACCCTTTAGCTCTCAGGGAGCTCTCCGGGAATTACTCTTGCGCTTGCAGCAACAACTTGCTACGGGAAGCTCTACAAATTACTTTGTCTTTTGAAGCCGGGTCGGCCAACTAGCTCCACCCCGCGCCGGAACTGGGCGCCGGCGGTAAACCGTCAACCTTTCTTCCTGCCGGGGGACTCGTAGAGCTTCCTGACAATATATAATGTAGAAAAGAATTTTAAGAGAACGACTAGTTTTTCAGCCCAAGCGATTATAGACCTCTCAAGATGACTCTAACAAAACAAACGAACAGTTTTTCAATCGAGCTCGAGTATGAAACCGAGTTCAGACCTCTGAATGCGACAGACGGACGCTTCTGATGTCTCCGGATCAATTCCTGTGATTACCAGCTCTGCAGCCCCCCATACAGCCTGAGTTAAGTGCAGAAGAGTACCTCTCAGCATGACTTTTTTTTTTCTATGCAAGCTCTCAGTGGTAATGAACTCTCACCAAGTCAGTCCACGTTCAAGGTGTTAAAAAATCCACATGCGTGCGTTCGCTCCAGGGAACGTGAAAAAAACGCCATGCAGGAGGAGAACGAGGGAGGAGAGAGAGGAAGAGGAAGGAAGGAGGGAGAGGAGGAGCTACCCGCGCCAATCCCGGCAACCACGAAGAGGGTGGGAAGCCAAAGGCAGGCGCGGAGAGAAGGAAACAGACCAGTCAACACAACGACGTGCGCGAGCACGCACGAGGTGCTGGAGACGTGATTGAAATTCCGACACACTCTGCGCAGCAACTATATAATCCGGAAGAAGGTTGTAGATACGGACAGCACCAATTGCGGAATGAAGAAGAAAGTCTGGCGCAGTGAAAGGCGGCTCTACCAGATGACGTCTGTGTCTCCTGGGGGCCCTGGCTGGGGGCGGCGCCGTGTCTTGCTTAAAGAAGAACTGAAAACACGCGGGTCCCAAGCCCAGGACTGTTCTATGGATGACCCCCAAGATGCTGATGTCACGACGAGTGCTGAGAGGGGCCAAATTGAAATGAAACAAAGCGCCTGTATCTGTTACACCAAGCGAACGCAGAAAACGAGAAAGAAGAGCGTCCAGTGGAGCAAGGACAGAAGACGAAGCGTGGTATACAGCTGACGTTCTGTACTCGACATAAGATAAGACGTGCGCTTTGAATAAACAAATCAATTCTGCATCTGTGTGAAAACGCCGAGTGCGAAGAAGACGTTGTATCTTCCAAGAGCACTCAACTACACAACTATCAACAGCACTAGACATAATAAGTTTGGTATCGAACGGAATACCCAAAATCTTAAAGTCTTCGCCTGCCGGTCGTGTGCGTGCCAGGATATGACAGCTCTCCTTGCCAGCGTCGAATTGTACTCTGTTGGCGCGGCCCCAGGCGTGCAGAGACGCCTGGCACCGGCGAAGAGAAGAGAAGGCGCTCGCATCAGACACGTCTGCGGAAACAGACTGCCAAGCATTCAAATCATCTGCGTACATACCTTCCTGGAACGATTCTGCACGGATTGCCATGCAAGCGTCAGCAAAAAAAGTATTCCAGAAGGGAGGGCCCCAAACAGTGCCCTGGAAGACCATATCTTCCATTGGGAAAGGTTGAGAAAGCTGCCCTCCGACTACGACTCGTGCCGTGCGTTGCCGGAGCCAGCTAGAACAGAGCAACACGAGCTGTGGAGGCACTCCGGCGGACCGTAATTTGTCGCAAAGAATACCGGAATCGACTCGATCGAAAGCTCCGGAGACATCAGAACAATATAAAATAATGCGGGACCCAACTGAGAGGGAGAGGAGCCAAGAAAGGATATAGAAAAGCACTGCGTCCCGTGCTCCGCGCTCACTTCGGTATGCGAATTGCGAAAGACCATAGGCGCCTAAACGTTCAATGCGCGGAAAAAATAAACTGCCTATTACACGTTCTACTACTTTCGATAGCTGCGACGTTAAATGAAGCCCGCGGTAATTGTCGGGATCCGACAGGGCACGGCGCTTGTGGAGTGGGAAGAGCCAGTGCTCACGCCAACAAGCAGGCCACTGCGCGTGACTTACTATCTGCCGAGCAAGAAGACAGACAGGCAATGTAAATTCCCGTGCGCACTCCTTCAAAACTCGAGCTGGGACTTGGTCTGGGCCGGTGGCACTGTCCATACGAAGCTCCATAAGAACTGATTTAACAAGACGCATGCGAATTCTGTGAAAGACGGTCGTATCCGTAGGCACTAAGGTAGCAGTGAAGACCGAAAACTCATTGATCTCAATTTCTGGCAAACTCCATTTGCTGGAAAAGCTCGCGGCTAGAAGCTCGGCCTTTTCAATGCTAGTAATAGCCCACGAACCGTCAGAATACTTCAAAGGCGAACTACTACATTTACCCTTGCGGTTTAAAATAGAATCCGAAAGCTTCCACCACTGCTTACTGCCCTGACGCAATGCACGAAGACGTCTACGCGTCCGCTCTATAAAAGATTGGTGAGCTCGAAACAGAGCGTCGCTACAACGTCGACAAGCAAGAGCGAAGAGATCAGTACCTGCAGCACGTCTCTTCTCGTCCACCAATCGCAGACACTCGTCCGTAAGCCAAGGATGAGAAGGACGAAACGAAATAGAAGAAGCAGGGATACAATCACGCATAAAAACTAAAATCAATTCTGTGAACCTTGCTGCTGCTACATCTGGAGACTGCTGAGATATCCAATCCCAACTCTGCTCACGAATACGACGTCGGAACAACGACCAATTCGCACTACCGGAATGCCAGACGTCACGATTGAGGACTTCAAGAGAGAGGGGAGGACCGGAAAATCTAAGCGACAAGCCTCGATGATCTGCAATCTCACTAATTACTTCTACAGTTAAAAGATGAGGCAAATCTGTAAGGACTAAATCAATTAGATATGGGCCTCGTGTTGGAGATCGAACTCGCTGCGAAAGACCGTTCTCCTGAACCCAATTCTTCAAAAAGGTTCCTTCGGGAGTGACAGAATGACTGTAGCGGAGCCAATGCGAATGATGCACGTTAAAATCTCCAACTATAATGCTTCCGACGGCCTGCTCAGACAAACTATCATATTCAGCGGCTAACATTTGTAAAGATTCAACTTCCCCATAACATGGATGTCTATACATACAACCTAAGAGAATAGGACCGGACGCGCAATGCACTAAAATCCAACAAATTTCCGCTGCATCGGAATTCAGAAGAAGAGAACATACCCCGCTCAAACTGCAAAGAATAAAAATTGCAACGCCACCTGCTTGCTGATTGCTATCGCGTCTTGCAATCAAACTATATCCAGGAAGCGACGGTATCAACAAAGAACCGTCGAACCATGTCTCAGTGATACAAACGAGATGGGGAGGAGAAGGGAAGAGGGACAGACGGGCAGACAGTTCACCCGAATGAGCGTTAAACGAACGCAAATTCATATAGAATATGGTGAGATCAATTGAATCAACGGACGGTGTTAGCTGGGAGTCGCCACAGCAACCGCCCGGAGCAAAATTTTGCCGAGAAGACACAAAGAACTCATGCAAAGTGGATTG
Organism: Prorocentrum cordatum; assembly: GCA_963575745.1. Classification (NCBI taxonomy): domain Eukaryota; class Dinophyceae; order Prorocentrales; family Prorocentraceae; genus Prorocentrum; species Prorocentrum cordatum. The sequence continues at coordinate 6,108 of CAUYUJ010004907.1, read as the reverse complement.
AGAAGACAGACGCGGCACAGGAGGACGAGAGAACCGGGGGAGAGAGGAACGAGAAACACTCGACTCCGGCCTGAGACTGGAAGGGAAACCGTTCTCAGAAAACGCCGGTCTAAGGCAGGTCGAAGAATCGTCCGCCGAGCACGCCGGCCTAAGGCTGGTCGAAAATCCGCCCTGCAAACGCGCCCGGGTAAGGCGGGTCGAAGATTCATCCTGCAAACTTGCCGGCCTAAGGCCGGTCGAAAAATTTGCTGGCCTAAGGCAGGTCGAAAAACCGTCCCCCGAAGACGCCGGCCTAAGGCGGGTCGAAACTCCGTCCTGCAAACGCGACGGATTAAGGCGGGTCGAGAATTCGTTCTGCAAACTCGCCGGCCTAAGGCCGGTCGAAAAATTCGCCGGCCTAAGGCCGGTCGAAAAATTCTCCTCTCTAAACCTCGTCCGAAATTCTGGCTCTCGAAAAATCCCGCTCGGAAATCGACCAAGAAATCTTCGCTGCCACGCAGACGCAGAACGAGGACCGCGTCGTCTCGAACGAAAAGGGGGCCGCGCACAACTCACAAATTGAGGGGCAGCAGAACACGCAGGGAGAGAAAAAGGAGGAATAGACTGTGAACAAAACTGTGCGCGACCCCAGGCACCCTACAATGACAAATGTGCGAACTCATTCTTGAAAGATCCTGTCAAGTCGCCGGATTCCTGCTTGAAAACGACCGTTCCGTTCACTAAAACTGAACGGTTTTTCCAATCGCAGACAATGGTTGCATTCGACACGTGCGACTTGATCTGTTTCTCAGCCTCGCGCATTGCCCAGTCACGCGTCGAATAAATCTTACTCTTCGAAGGCTTCATGATCAAATTTCCGGCAGGGCTCTGAAACTTCTTACCCTTGCCGCCTGCCTGCGAAAGAAAACTTCTAGCATCACGTTCTGACGAGAACTGTAAATACGACGCCGGACTCAATTTCTCATTTCCTCGTGTTCCGGAATAATAGTGTCCGATCGAAATATGCTTGACAGACCCAACTTCAGAAGCAATTCGTTCGAGCTGAGCAACACGATCCTGCAACGTACTAGTCTGGAACCCAACGAATGCAATCTGTAAATTTGATGGATCCATCGAATTCAACAACTGCAGATGCCGCTTCGTCATGCTGTTGGACTGTTGCACTTCTAATTTCTCTACACGGTCAGTCAAATCACGAACACAATCTTTCACAGGATCGACTGCTTCTGAAATCGCAAGCCGCGTTGCTTTCATCATCGTGATCTGCGAATTCTGAATCGTCGCAGTAGTCGGCATGTTTGCGATGAGATAATTCAACTTCTCGCTGTCCGATGCTGAAAGACTCGGTGGAATAGGTTCATCCATAATCGTTGCGCCGGCTAAAGTGCCCAGAGAAAAGCGACCTGCACCAGCACTTGGGGGGACGCCACCCGCACCCAAGCCGGCACTGCCACCCATGGGGCCGGTGCCGATCGGGGGGACGAAACCCGCGCCCGATGCTGCGCTCTGACCGCCACTCGCACCTGGCCAGGCGGGGGCGGGAGCGAATTGGCTGGGAATCTCGAGAAGATCCGTGTTCATATCTTTCTGATCTCCAAGACGGGCTGTCTTTTTCGGTGGCGAAGCTTTGGACGGGGACTTCGACATTGCAGCAGCAACTTCAGCACGTCGTTGGTTCAGACGACCCAAAGTGCTGCCCTTGCCGATCTCAATCTGGGACATCTCCGTCGACTCGCCGGGAAGTGCTGCCGCGGCAGCGCCAGCCATGCTCTGAAAAGATGCAAAGTATCTCGCTCCACCAGGAGCTCACAAAATGCGCTCGTATAACTCACGGGTGAACACGATGCGCGGGAGCCAGAACGTCTTGAGCCAGAACGACTTGAGCCAGATCGCAGATCTCGTTCTCGTTCGAGGAGCAGACCGATTTCCGAGCTCTCGGTTCGACTAACTGCCGCGCCTGATGTCTCGAAATCGATTCCTGTGACCAGCAGCACTGTAGCCCTTCCCCAGCACGAAATAGGTACAGAAAACCGAGAACACTTCTCAACATGACTCGAACAATACCAATAGATTCGCGAACTTCGGGAAGCAGGCCGAGTTCAGAGCTCTTGATTCAACAGACGAACGCGCCTGATAATTCTCAATCGATTTCTGTGATTATCGGCTCTGTGGCTGCCCTACAGATCGAGTTAAGTACGCAAAACCGAGAACGTCTGCTACAATGACTCGAATAATACGAATAGGTTTGCGAACCTAGCTCGGCTAGCAGACCGCGTTCAGACCTCTGGATTCAACAGCCGAACGCGCCTGATCATTCTGAATGTATTAGCTGTGCTGACCAGCTCTGTAGTTGTCCTGAAGCTCGAGTTATCTTGAGAAAACCGACAGCGCGTATCAAGATGACTCGAAACGGTCGTTCCCGCCTGCCTGCTTTTTCGCCTTCAAAGTTACCCGATCGAGCTGAGATCAAGATAGCGAGCGCGAATAAGATCGCATATCATGGGAAAAAATACTAGAGCTCACGAGTGGTCAAATTTTGAGAACAAAACTTGTAAGCGTCCAAAACCCGGACTGCGCGCCGGCGGTAAACCGTCAACCTTTCTTACCGCCGTAGAGCTTCCTGATAATATATAATGTGGGAAAAGAATTTCAGAGAACGACTAGTTTTTCAGCCCAAGCGATTATAGACATCTTAAGATGACTCTAATAAAACAAACGAACAGTTTTCCAATCGAGCTCGAGTATGAAACCGAGTTCAGACCTCTCAATGCAACAGACGAACGCGTCTGATGTCTGCGGATTGATTCCTCTAATTACCAGCTCTGCAGCCCCCCATACAGCCTGAGTTAAGTGCAGAAAACCGAGAACACCTCTCAGGATGACTCGAATAATACAACAGTTTCGCGGATCTCGTACGAGCAGCAGACCGAGTTCCGAGCTCTCGGTTCGGAGAAGGGGCGCGCCTGAGGTCTCGAAATCGTGTCCTGCGACCAGCAGCACTCTAGTCCTTCCCCAGCACGATTTAAATACAGAAAACTGAGAGCACTTCTCAAGATGACTCGAACAATACCAATAGGTTCGCGAACCTTGCTCGGAAAGCAGGCCGAGTTCAGAGCACTTGATTCAACAGACAGACACGTCTGATAATTATGAATCGATTTCTGTGATTATCAGCTCTGTCGCTCCCCTACGGATCGAGTTAAGTACGAAAAACCGAGAGCGTCTGCTACAATGACTCGAATAATACGAACAGATTTCCGACCCTAGCTCGGCTAGCAGACCGAGTTCAGACCTCTCGATTCAACAGGCGAACGCGCCTGATCATTCTGAGCGCATTAGCTGTGCTGACCAGCTCTGTAGTTGTTCTGAAGCTCGAGTTATCTTGAGAAACCCAACAGCGCATATCAAGATGACTCGAAACAGCCGTTCCCGCCTGGCTGCTTTTTGGCCTTCAAAGTTACCCGATCGAGCTGAGATGAAGATGGCGAGCGGGAATAAGATCAATTATTGTGGGAAAAATTACTAGAGCTCCAACGAATGGTCAAATTTCGAGAACGAAACTGGGCGCCGGCGGTAAACCGTCAACCTTTCTTTTTGCGGACTTTGCGGTCGACTGTGCAGGCTTTCCAGCCTAGTCGAAAGCAAGGAAGCGGACGTATAGGGAGCAGGCGAAGCCTTTCTTACCGCCGGGAGACTCGTAGAGCTTCCTGACAATATATAATGAGGAAAAGAATTTCAGAGAACGACTTTTTTTTCAGCCCAAGCGATTATAGACCTCTCAAGATGACTCTAACAAACAAACGAACAGTTTTCCAATCGAGCTCGAGTACGAAACCGAGTTGAGACCTCTGAATGCGACAGGCGGACGCGTCTCATGTCTGCGCATCGATTCATGTGATTACCAGCTCTGCAGCCCCCTATACAGCCTGAGTTAAGTGCGTAAAACCGAGAGTACCTCTCAGGATGACTCGAATAATACAACAGTTTCGCGGATCTTGTCCGAGCAGCAGACCGAGTTCCGAGCTCTCGGTTCGACGAACGGACGCGCTTTATGTCTCGAAATCGATTCATGTGACCAGCAGCACTGTAGCCCTGCCCCAGCACGATTTAAGTACAGAAAACCAGAGCACTTTTAAGATGACTCGAACAATACCAGTAGGTTCGCGAACCTAGATCGGAAAACAGGCCGAGTTTAGAGCTCTTTGACCAGACGCACGCGTCTGATCATTCTGAATCGATTTCTGTGAATATCAGCTCTGTGGCTGCCCTAGAGGTCGAGTTAAGTACAAAAAACCGAGAGCCTCTGCTACAATGACTTGAATACGAATAGGTTTCCGATCCTAGCTCGGCTAGCAGACCGAGTTCAGACCTCTGGATTCAACAGGCGACGCGCCTGATGATTCTGAATGCATTAGCTGTGCTGACCAGCTCTTTAGTTGTCCTGAAGCTCGAGTTATCTTAAGAAAACCGACAGCGCGTATCAAGATGACTCGAAACGGTCGTTCCCGCCTGCCTGCTTTTTGGCCTTCAAAGTTACCCGATCGAGCTGAGATCAAGATGGCGAGCGGGAATAAGATCGAATATCATGGGAAAAAAACTAGAGCTCTAACGAATTTCAAATTCCGAGAACAAAATTTTCAACCGACCAAAAGTCAGCAAAAGGTTCGTCGAGATTTTTCTCAACTAGCTCTCCATCGCTCCGGAATTACTCTTAAGCTTCCAGCAATAACTTGCTAAGGGAAGCTCTACGAGTTATTTTCAACCGACCAAAAAAGTGAGCAAAAGTTCCGTCGAGATTTTTCTTGCCAACTAGCTCTCCAGCGCGCCGGAACTTGTAGCGTCCAACTGGCGCCGGCGGTGAACCGTCAACCTGGTCACCGCCGGGAACCTCGTAGAGCTCCTTGAATCCGTGAGAAAGCTCAGCAAAGCGGGAGTTTCTGGGAGCTTTTCTACAAAAACTTCAAGTTGAGATTTTTTCGGAGTCAACATGAAGTCGGTTCCTTCAAGTGAACTGGTACTGAAAATGACTCTAGATGGCCGAGCTGATCAGGGAACGAAGTTTATATCTCAATGCTTGGAGTAAAAATCTGCTTTTTGAAAATGAAATGTCAAATATCTTTCAAAAAATTGCAAAACCACCCAGAAGTTGTCACATTGTCCGCCTCGGCCGGCTGGACCAAAGTTCTCACTCCCAGCGAAGCTATTCATATGAAGTCTCGCGCTCTCAGTGAGAGCGCGAGACCATTCTGCGTGGACAAGAATGCACCAGAACTCTCTAGGTCACCCATAGATCGATATAAATTAGAAAAAAATCATCCGACACAAAAATATAAAATTGTACAAATCGATCTGTTTCATTAATTTTGAAAATTCTGATCAATTTGGGCACTCTCGAGCTCATTCGATGTCTCGCATGTCGCTGCTTCGATTGGAATACACCTGGCATGCATAGCATGCACTCAGCTCGAATTATCATCGAAACACCGTTCGCAACACGCATACATAGAGACAGTATTTCGAGCATAACTCCTGACTCAGCCATTTCTAGGAACTCTCGAGCTTCCAGTGTGCCGCGCCAGATCATTCTGCATCGACTGGTGTGCGTGAGAGGTCTGTAGCTTGCTGACAGCTTGAGCGCCGGAACTGGCGCCGGCGGTGAACCGTCAACCTGGTCACCGCCGGGAACCTCGTAGAGCTCCTCTCACTGGTAAGAGTGCAGAGAATCGACACAGAGTCAAAAAATTCAGATTTTTCGACACACGTAGAGACGGTGTTCCGCCCATATCTCCTGAGGCAACTATTTTTGAAGACCCTCGCGCTTCCACTGGAATGCGTCAGATCATTCAGGATCGCCTCGTGTGCGAGAGACATCCATAGCCTGCCTACAGCTCAAGTTAAGTTGACGAAACCACCGTCATCTGCAAAAGTGGTGGTACATGGTTTGTTCCTGGAAATTTTCCGATAGTAATACCTGGGCTACAGACTCCTTCTGCTCTCAGAATTCAATTTATATTGTTATTCACCGCTCAAAAATCTTTTTTCTTAAAATGAATTTCAAAACTCTGCAAAAAGTTCAGAAAACCGACTCAAAGTTATCACATTGTCTCT
>CAUYUJ010004906.1:0-65899 GCA_963575745.1 Prorocentrum cordatum | reverse complement strand
CTCCTTCTGTTCTGCCCGTATCCTGTTGGTGAACTTCATCCGTGTCTCGTCCTTGGCGCGAGGTGCGGAGAAGAGGGTCTTCTCGAACTGCTGGGAGGTCTCCACATCTGCCTATTGAAACGCCAGTGTGTCCAATGCCAGACTGGCTGCCTGTAGTCCGCAGGGGTACTGAACTGCTCCTGGCCGAAGGTGCCTCGTCGCCGTCGCCGCCTCCTTCGTCAGGTGCAGAAGTCGGGTCCCTCCCTGCTCCTCGGGTGGTACTGCCGTGAGCCTGGTCCATCTGTCTATTGCCAAACGCTTCTCGGGTCACTCACTAAGGTCCTTGCCATCCCAGGCGGGGCATGGGGGATCCCTTCCTTCTCTACCTCGACGTCGCTGGTTGTGTGGGTCGAGGTCGTCTCCCGCCGCGTGTCTCTCAAAGAACTCGTCGACGTTCTTCTTGACCTGCTCAGGAGTTCGTTACTGTACTGATCGATCTGATCCAGCTTCTGACCATCTATCGAGCATGGTTCGTTTCTCCACGGAGACGCCTGAGCCTTCGTATTCTCCGCCTGGCCAATCCTAGACGCCACAGTTTGAGTACTGCCCACTCCATGTTCGGTCCCATGCTGCCGTCTGCTGCTGGTTCCATCGTGCCCAGGGGTCGCATGAGCCTGCTGCCGAAGTGTGACGCTGGTCGTCTCTTTTCTCTCTCTGGTTCTCGTGCGATGGTCTCGATGGCCCTGGGTATTCGTCGTCATCCACCGTCTCCCACGTGCGGACCTCGAGACCGTAGTCGTCGCCGTCGCTCCGCTTGCCACATGTGGGTGTCCTCCTGGACGCCTGAGGACTCCATGACACTTGAGGCTGCATACTATATGATGAGAGAGAAAGGTCACAAACACCTTTTTCAGTACAACATGCTGCACTCCTGGAAAGGGGGTAGCAGGCCCTCTTCCCTGAACCAAGATGGTTATTGAAAGGGGTTCGGGTTCTGGCTAAGCTGGCACAAGCTGTAAGCGCACGCTGAGCTTTCATATTCGCACCCCCTTCCCCTCCTCTTCCCCTCCTCCTCTCCTCCTCCTCCTCCTCCTCCTCCTCCTCTGACGCGAAGGTCGACTCCGACGTCATCAGCTACAGACCCGTGGACGACACATGCGTGAAGTCTGGGATGGTGGCAGTGGCGGAGACTAAGCACGAGCCCAATGCCATCAGCTACAACGACGAGGCTGTGTCGCGTGACGGGAAGGTTGAGCCCTACGTCATCAGCTACAGACCCGAGGACAATGCATGCGAGAAATCTTGGATGGTGGCAGTGGCGGAGACGAAGCACCAGCCCAATGCCATCAGCTACAACGACGGTGCATGCGAGAAGACTTGGATGGCGGCAGTGGCGGAGACGAAGCACGAGTCCAATGCCATCAGCTACAACGACGAGGCTGTGTCGCGTGACGGGAAGGTCGAGCCCGACGTCATCAGCTACAGACGCGAGGACGGTGCATGCGAGAAGTCTTGGATGGTGGCAGTGGCGGAGACGAAGCACCAGCCCAATGCCATCAGCTACAACGACGGGGAGCGGACGCTTGGTGCGAAGGTCGAGCCCGGCGTCGTCAGCTACATAATTGGGAACATGACCGAGTCAGACGTGGAAGCGTTCCTCCGCGAGCGAGCTGCAGAACAGAAGGGATTTGAATCTACATTCATTACACGAGCCATGAGATGGAAATCCCAGCCTTTCGTGCGACGTGTTGCACACCTTGCGGCCGCTTCACGAGGCACTCCTGCGAGACGGATCTACAGACAGGTTGGAGTCGGCTGTACTCAACGTTACGAATGGACATGTGAGTCGACACAGGGCAACACACCGACGAAGCAGGACGGCGGCAGTGAGGTTGGAGACCTTCTCTCAGCTCTCGGTGCAGCCATTTCCTCAGCGCCGGCGCGTTGAACCACTCCCTGCTGTCGAAGGCCTTCTGAGTGGAAGGTGGCGCCGCGCCGTGCGGTCCTGAGCAGAGTATATCGCTACGCGATCAGGCATAGATTCCAGAGACTCCTCCTCCTCCTCCACCTCCTCCTCCACGTCGTCCTCCTCATCTCCCTCCTCGTTGTCCTCTTTTCCCTCCTGTTTATCTTCTCCTCCTCCTCCTGCTCCTCCTCCTCCTCCTTCTCCTCGTCCTCTTCTTCTTCTTCTTCTTCTTCCCCTCCTCCCCTCCTCCTTTTCTTCCCCCCCTCCTCGTCCTCCTCCTCTTTTTGTTTCTTCCCCTCCTCCTCTTTCTCCTCTTGTTCCCCTCCTTCTCTTTCTCCTCCGTCTCCTGCTCCTCGTCCTCTTTCCCGTCTTCTTCTCTTCCTCCCCCTTCTCCTCTTCCCCTCTTCCTCCTCCTCCTCCTGCTTCTCGTCCTCTCCGCTTCCTCCTCCTCTTCCGATTCGAACGGTGCCCATCCTGCCTCTTCTCACTCCTGCGGTGCCTGCGCCACCCTCAGCCGTTTAGGCTGCAGCCGAGCGCGCCCGCTCTTCATCTGCTGTTGCGTCAACTCCGCTGTTCGAAAACATCTCGCTTTTTACATTAATCCTTATTCCCCTTTTTCTAGTCTCCGTTTCCCTTATTCTTCTTCCTCCTCCTCCTCCTGTTCCCCCTTCTCCTCCTCCTCCTCCTCCTCCTCCGTCCTGTCTGTTTTCCTCTCCGTTCCCCCCCGTCCTTCCTCCTTTCCCTCCTCCCCCTCCTCCTTTTCCCGTCTCGACCATCGCCCTCCCCTCTCGTTCTCCTCTTTGTTCTGCTCCTTTTCCTCCTCGTCGATTCCGTCCCGCTTCCCCTGCTGCCCTTCATTTTCCTCCTCGGGGGGCCTCTCAAGACTCAGGGGAGCATGACCCTTGGCAACTTCAGGGGTGGGGCGGCAGCCCAGCAAGAGTGCCGGCGGCCCCCTCGAGAAGGAAGAGGCGCCAGGCCTTTGGCGCCACGACAGCATCGAGGCGGTCAGTTTTTTGACCCGAGGTTTCTCCAGGATCACCGTCTCCGCCGATCCCTGGTGGCATGCACGCAGATGAGTGCACGCATGCCGGGTTCCTTCCGTGCCGGATGTGAGCCAGCATGCGTGCAGCCGTATCACGGCAGGGGTAATTAGCCAGGTACGGCGTATCATCTTAGTCTTGCTGTCCTTTCACCCGTCATTTTGTACGGGAGCATTTGCCCAGAGGGTTAACGCAACAATGCCAAGTGCCCGAGGTTTTGAATCGGCAGTGCTCTGGCATGCGAACTGAACTTTGAAACGCCACCTGCAGTAGTAAGCTATCCGAAGGCGCTTGGGATCCCAGCAGTTCAGAAGGCATAGCGTGTGACACGGTGCCACGGTTGAAGCTACCTTCATCGGCCAGAATCCTGGATTCTGCGTGATGTATGTTGGCCTCTGAAGACGCGCGTCCTACACTGGGCTAGCAGCGTGAACGGCGTGTGGGGCCATCAAGATACAGTCGGGGCCCTGAAGAAGGAACCCTTTTCGTTGGGGAGGGACTCCGTGTTCCTTGATTGCTTCACAGTTTGCCTTGGGTTTTCCTTTGGTTTTCGATGGGACATCGAAGTTTAATTTGTGGAAAAATGGGGCCTCGTTCCTTATTTAGGGTTCCTTGGGTCAACGCTCCGGTTGTATGTCGCACTCCAGTATCGCCCGCATCTTGATGCGTCATGCCCCCCCCGCTCCAGGTCTGGATCCGCGGATCTGCGGGAAGTCGCCCTCAGCCACGTCGGGGACAAGACTCTCGAGGAGATCTCGCTTTGCTTGTTCGCCATAAGTGGTTTTACTCATCACGCATGGATTCGACCTCATTGATGGGCCCCCCATCTCTAGTAACACACCTATGGCCAGTGGCCGCTTGTCCCACTGCCTCCGTTCTGCCAGCCAGGTCCCGGGGGTTCGGCGGTCGAGTCTCCCCCCCTTGCCCACCCAACGCCCATCCCCAGGATCCGACGAAGGATGTCGACAGAGTACGCTCGGCGGCAGGTTTGCTTCTGAGGATTGTGCGCGTGCCACGGGCATCCTGTCGCTCTTCCGCGAGTGCCCGCGAATCACAAGGGCCCCGCGAGGGTGCTGTGCAGTTTCGAGCGTTTGCAAAAGCTCTGGTGTTCTCAACCACACAGGCCACAGGCCCTCTGGGAATCCCATGCGCTCCCTGGACTTGCTTGAGCGGTCTGATCCCCTGTGTCCGATGCGTCCTAGCAGGCCTTCGACTTGCGGCCCGCGATCCTTGGTTCGTCGGCTCTTCTCCATCGCTCGTCACACTGCACGCACACATCCGTTGCTCTCCTTCCTCTGAGCTACTGATCAGAGCTACTGATCAGGGCATGTCGTTGGGGCCTGCTTCCAGCCTTTGCGCTGATCTTGTTCAAATTTGCTGCTTGGGGGATACTTGCCTAACAGTCGGATGTTGCCAGGAATGCCTTTAGCCCAAGGTGCCCCCAGGATTCCGAGGCGGCCCCCACGGCCTCGAGAGCACCCCTCACGAGGCCCAGGAGGCCCCAGGGGCTTCCAAATGGAGCGACACGACGGGGGCACCGAGGGGCACGGGCATCTTTAGAAGCCCCCGACACAGTGGGAGCACGGACGCCGGGCTGCTCGAGGCGGTCGAGGCGGCAGATTTCTTGGCCTCCTGGGGCCTCGGGAGGGGCTGGCCTCGGGACCCGTGGGGCCGTCGAGGAGCGGCCTTGCATGAGCAGCCCGTCTCTCTGGGCAAGGAGTCGATGTCTGGGGCTCGTCGTGTGGAGAATCGGGGGAGGGTAGTGTGTCGATGCCGCTGCCCTGGCCTCGCTTTCCCTTTATTTCAGGCGCAAACAAAGATTAAGGGGGCGTGGATTAGCGAGGGGTCCCGTTTCCATTGGAAATCGCGGATTCCCGCCGCCGAATGAGGCGGCACCAGCCGCATTTTGTGGAGGGCACCTCCCCCGATCCATGTTTGCGCGCCCCCGATTTTTGGGGCTTCCTGGGAGGCCCTCGTCGCCACCGCTGGATTCGCCTCGAACCTCTGGTCCGAACGCACCCCAAGTTAGGCCTGAGCAGTAGCGGTATCGGTACCTGTTGGTTTCTCTGACGGAGCAAGCTCATGCTCTGAGCATGTTCTTGCTGTGCCCAATTTGACCCCAGAGCGTCCCTCCGCTACCACGACCGCGTATTTCTAGCCCTCCCAGATGGAGTTCGAGTAGATGGGGTCGGTGGATCGCGCCGCATTTCCCATGCATCGGCGATGCGGCTCGATGTGGAGCCCGTGATTTCCCACGCCGACGTCGGCGATGCATCGCCGACGCCCCCGATGCATCGCCGATGCATTGCCGATATATCGGCGATGCAGCGGCGATGCGGCGTGATCCTTCGACCCCATCTACTCCGACCCCATCTAGGAGGCCTCTAGTTTGGTTCCAAGTCGCCGCGACTAAAAAGAGGTTGGAGAAAGTGGAGCCGCCTAAGGCCTGGGGTGGACAGGCATTATCCCCCTCCCGCCGCCCGCGCGTCGGCTGTGCCACTGATGACCGCTGCCGTGTTCCCATCGCCCCCCTCGCACCTCCCTGCCATTTTCGGACGTCAGCCGAACTGCTGACGCTCCCCATTCGGTTATCCTCTCGCTCAGGTGCCCCTCGCCGCCCAAAGTCAAGCAGTGGCGAAGCGTCCCCGCGTGCCTCTAGGCCCACCAAAGGTTGTGCTGAGAACCCTTTATGATTAGCGCGAAATGTTCTTAGAACAATTCTGGCCAATATTGTCTTGTTGTAGCACATCGGGCTTCTGTTCTAAGAATCTTGTTTCGTTCTTATCACGTTTTGGCTTCTAAGAACATTTCGTGGTAGGCCTATAGGAATGCCTGGACGGTCGGTCCCTGCTCCAAAAAAGCGCCACTGTGCTCGTAGAGCTTGGACCCGCCTTTCCTGCATAGTCCTTCATAGGTCTCTCTTCCCCTCCCTTCCCCGTGCCCCCTCCCCTCACCTCCCTCCCTTTCGGCCCCTCCCCTCCCGCCCTTTTCCTCCCTGCTCCCCTACTTCACTTGACGCTCAGCCTTTCTGGCAGCGCACAGGGCGGGGACGTGGGTGAGAACCATGCGCTCCCCTCCGCTGCGCGCGCCACGCCGTCTCTCGAGGACGGACCCTGAGCCAGAACGCCACACATGCATCCAGGGATCGTTTGGCAATCTTCGCCTTCCTGCCCGGCGGCGTGCAATACACGACGAGTTTGATCAGGCGCCAAGCGTGTCTTTAAAACCACGCAGTTCTAAGAATGCCGGCACGACCTCGGCGCAGGAATCGACCCCCCTCTCCAAGTTGGTAGATTGTGGCAAACACTTCTTGTCAATGAAACAGCTAGTTTCGAAAGGCCGCGAATCTGAGTCACAGCTTGGCAATTCATACTTCCCTGACCAACGAATCGATCGTGATCGTGTGCGCAGATCTCCAGAGCAGAACCGCTTAGGCACCATGAAGAGTCGAAAACCTCAAACTCGGGAACGAGCTTCTCGAAGTCGGTATGCAGCTCCACTGGATGAATCGTGCGCCAGGCCCCTGATACAATTCCGGCATCTGAGCGCGCTGAGCACGTCCACCTCATTCACAAGCAGAAAGAGGCGAGGATCTCGGATATTGGCAAGCCAGGTAAGCCGCACAGGCGAATGATCTCCGGATCGTACCGTGGGATCTGCTCGGCATCTCAACCTCCACGATTGCAAGCACCCCATCGGGGTCGTCCGTGCTCCCTCCCAGGTGGTGCTTGGCTTGCCCCCACGCTGGCGCGAAACCGGCACGGTGCTACGCCCAGGCCTCCTCGCAGTCCGACCCGGAAGATCACCCAGGTCAGCTCGAGGCTGCACGGCGCACGCCCGGCGAGGTGCAGTCCATCTGAGAGGCTGCCTTTCTGCGCTTCGGCCGCCAGACGTTCCCCACCGCACCCCATCCAATCGCCCGCTGCCCCCGCCTCTCTACGTGCTCCTCCCCTCCCCTACATCCTCCTCCCGCGCCCCCGGCTCCCTACGTACCCCGACTGTTTGGTTTCTTTACAACCAGAGCAGTTCTGTGCAACCAGAAGGGGAACTCTCCAACCAGAAAACGTTTGACATTTTTTGTTTTGTTTTGTCGGAAGGGCTACTTTCCAATCAGAACAGCGTTTTGAGGGCTGCTTTGCAACCAGAACGGCCTCTTTGTAACACACTGGGCCACTTTATAACCATGCAGCCCGCCTTCACACGCCTCAGAGGGCTTCCAGAGACTTCTGAGAGGCCTCCAGAGGCCTCTGAGAAGGCTCCAGAGGTTCCGAGAAGCTTCCAGAGGACTCTGAGCTGCCCCCCCGTCGTCGCCGCCGCCGCCGCCGTCGCTCCGACGACGAAGGGGCTGGGTGGGAAGGAGAGGCAACGCGGAAATCCACCGGAGGTTTCCTCCTCCTCCTCCTCCTCCTCCTCCTCCTCTCCGCCCTGGGGGGCCCAACGCCCCGAAGAACGCCGCGGGGCCCCTGGGGTGCACGCCACGTCCGCCGGCCCGCCGCCGCCACCGCGCCAGCGCCGCTTTGCCGCGTCCTCCTCCTCCTCCTCCCTCCTCCTCCACCTCCTCCTCCTCCTCCTCCTCCCCCTTCTCCTCCTCTCCTCCTCCCTCCTCCTCCTCCTCCTCCTCCTCCTCCTCCTCCTCCTCCTCCTCCTCATCCCCCTCCTCCTCCTCTGTTCCTCCCCCTTTTCCTCCTCCGCTGCTCTCCGACGCTGCGTTCTCCCTTGCCGTCCCTGGCAGTCGCACCACGGCTGCCAGCCAGGACGGGCCCCTGAACGAGATCCGGATGCAGTACAGGATGCGGCGGATCAGGTGGCACGAGCAGAAGGACACACCAGTTGCCCACCCCCATTCCCCAGGGCTCATTTCGATGCCGCCGATTCGATTCGATTCGATTTCGATGGATTCCGATTCCGATTCGATGCGATTTCGGATTCCGATTTGGGATCCGATGTTTCATTGGAGGCCTACTAGCCTGCCGATGTCTGCCGATTCGACGTTTCCCGACTCGGCTGCCGATATCCGCTTTTCCGATTCATGTCGATCGCCGATGCGACTTGTCGATTCGATTCTTGGCTCTCCTGTCCACATCCAGCGTCTCGTAACATCGAGGCAACGGCTTTTCACAGTTTTCGGCCTCTCGGGGCGCTTACCGGGCCTCGGGACCGTCAAGGAACGACTCGGGATGAAATCCGGTCCGGGGAAGGGGGTCGAGAGGTTGGGGGCCTGTGCCTCGGGTGTTCGAGACGCCGGATGTGTGGGTTTTCTCTTTTTCCCCGTTCTCTGCTCTCCCCCCCACCCCTCCCTCTCCCCTCTCTTTGTGGAGGAAGGGGGAGGGAGGGACGGAGAGATAGAAATTGGGCGGGTGGGCGGGCGGGTGGGCGGGCGGGTGGGCGGGTGGTGCCTCCGCCCCTGGTCCTGCCGGCTCTGGTGTCGTGCCTCCCGTCTCCTCTTTTTGCGTCGTGCTCCTAACTTTTTTGCTTCAGGTCGTGGTTAACGTGCCCTGAGGAGCTCGGATATCGCAGCTTTCTTGAGGAGCAGGGCACTTCTCTCACCCCTCGGACGTGTTCTCGTTCGCGTCTCCTTCTCTCGGCCGCCCTTCTCTTGCCGGCCAGTGTCGCTCCTCGATCCTCGATCCTCGAACCTCCTCCCCTCCCCCCCTATGTGGAGAGGGACGTGCGGCTCCGCCTCCTCTCGATCATCCACCCTCGATCCTCGAGCCCTCTCCTTTCTCGATCCTCGAGCCTCCTCGGTCTTCGAGCCGCCTCCTCGATCCTCCACCACCTATCCTCCTCGATCCTCCTCGATCCTCCTCGATCCTCCACCACCTATCCTCCTCCTCCTCCTCCTCTCCTCCTCCTCCTCCTCCTCCTCCTCCTCCTCCTCCTCCTCCCCGGTCCTCGGGCTTCCCCGATCCTCGAGCCGCCTCCCTAGACTCTCCGCCTCCCGTGCTCCTCCTCCTCCCCCCCGAGCCTCCGAGCCCTCCTCTCTCCCAGGAGCGGGACCTGCGGAACCTGCAGGTGGCCCTCCCGCTCCGGGACATCATCTGGGCGCGCCTCGAGGCCCGGGCGGACGATGTGGCAACTTTGGGGGCTTGTTTTTGGGAGATTGTGAGAGGTTTGATCACTCGTCTTGAGAATCCAGATCTCTATTCCCTGCAGTCGATCATGGTTCAGGAGAGGAAAAAACACACAGACACAATGAATCCTCGATTCCCCAGAAAATACGGGAAAATATGGGAAGTGGGGGGGAAGACAGAAACCCAGAAAATATGTGTCCCAGGGTCCCTTCAGATCACTCGTTTCGAGAATCCAGATCTCTATTCCCTGTAGTCGATCCTGGTGTGTTTCACGGTGCAATGCTCAGGACTGTAGCCGCTCGCGCGCTCCCGCGGCACGCCGGCGCCCGGCCGCCGCCGGGCAAGGGGCGTCCTTTCTCGGGCGGCCGAGGTCACATGGGGCCGCCCGCGGTCGGGGAACTGCGAGGAGCCACCGCTCTCCCCCTCGGTCCTCCTCGAGCCTCCCCGAGCCCCTCCTCGACCCTCTCCGATCCCCCCCTCGATCCTCGAACCTCCTCGGACCTCCTCGAGCCTCCTCCCCGAGCCTCCTCGATCTCCTCCTCGCTCCTCCCCGTTGCCGAGCCTCGCCCGCACCCGGCCGCGCCTGGGCGGCGCCGCCCCGCAGAGGGGGGCCCCGCGCCGCGCATCACCGAGCCGAATCGGCCCAGCCTTAACCTTTCGGATGTCCGAACGCATCGCATCTCAGAGGAGGAGAATGTACCCATACCTCTACCCTCCCCCCTTCGTTTTCGCCGTTTTGGGCCTCCTGGGCTTCCGTCGTCGCCACCGCTGGATTCGCCTCGAAATCCTGGTCAGAACGCACCCCAGGAGAGGTCCAGGGAGTAGCGGTGTCGGTACCTTTCGGGTTCCCCAGCATCGCATCGAGCCTCACCGAGCGCGTTCCATTTCTTTGGAGGCTTCGAAATGGGCACCAACACCAAAGCAGGGGGGATGCGCCCACCAGGGGGAGGATGATCATGGATTTCGGTATTGGTGGCAATGTTTCGGCCGCCTAGGAAGCTTGAATGTTACCACCATCACCGAGATCGGGATCATCTCTATTCGGTGGAGGCACACCGCCGATTTTGGTGTTGGTGTCATCTTCTGGGCCTGCCACTACTCGCAGACAGCCTACTCGCAAACCTCCGAATCGCCAGACACAACCTTTCAGAGGTCCGAACGCATCGCGTCGCATCGAGCATCACCGAGCACGTTCTCTATCCATGCCAAATTCGCCGCAGGGTGTGGCATGGGTGGCCTGACGCGAAGAGGAGGGTGCGCAGGATTCCGCATGCGGAGCGACGGTCGCGGGGACGTCTCCGGCGGTCCTCTTCCTCTTGTCTTCTTCCTGCGCACGACAGCGCTGGGACGAACTTTTTTTACTGTCCCCCCAAATCGACTTTTTTAAACCGTTTTTAGATATTACTCGCAGAGTGGCTACTCGCAAACGTCCGAAAAGCACATGCTTGCCTCGACGTAGTGGATCGTGCATCCCCCGCGGCCGATCCTGGCCATTTGCGGGCAGGTGCTTTGCGAGCAGCGGAGCGCGCTTGTCTGGAGTCGGATCGTGCTGTCGGCGTGCGGCCACGAAGGCTGCGGCAGGAGTAGCGAAGGGGCTTCTCTGGCCACGGCGAGACTTCAGGAGGGGAAAAAACACACAGACACAATTAATGGTCGATTCCCCAGAAAAGATGGGAAAATTTGGGAAGTGGGGGGGAAGACAAAAACCCAGAAAATATGCGAACATATGGGGAATCCTGTTATTTGTGCGTACTCATTTGTGTGCCCCAGGGCCACTTTGGAGACTCTGCTCCGAATGAGTTCCCCGAGCCAGGCCTCAGGAGCGACCCGAAGACCAGAGCCCCCCCCTAAGCCCAAAGTGGCCCTTCTTGCAATGGCCTCCGGCCAGTGCCGCCGATCCGGGGGGCTCCGGATTCGGTGGCCTTCGCGGCTCTGTGGCCTCCTCCCTCCTCGATTCGTCCGGTCCTCTTTCTTCTTCTCCTCGGGGAGGGTGCCTGGAGCGGTCCCTGGGAGGGGGGGGGGTCCGTGGGGAGGGTCCTGGGGGCGGTAGCGGCTAGATCTGAGGGGGGTCCATAGGACCCCCCGAAACATCTTGGGGATGCGCCAATCATTAAGAAAACGCCTCCCCGAGCCAAGCATCAGGAGCGACCCGGACCAGAGCCCCCCCTGAGCCCAAAGCGGCATCTGGATTGCAATCTGGGGGCGCAGAAGGACATAAAGACAAACTTTCAGGCCTTCGCGGATTTTTTGGGCTTGCGCTGGACCCCGTCCCTGGCGCGCGGAACGTACCAGGGGCGGCGCCGGAGGCGCCGCCAGTGGGGGTCCAGCGACGATCCAAGAAATCCGCGCGGGGTTCCCCCGAATTGCATGTTTGCGTCATTATGGGTTTCCCGACTACGGGCAATCTGGAGAAGCAAGGACCACTCTGGGCTCAGGAGGGGCTCTGGTTTTCGGGCTCCTTGCTGATACCTAGCTCGGGGAATTCATTGGAAGCCGAGGCTCGCCGTGGATAGATAAAACACCTTCGTTCGTTATGCAGCGTTCTTCATGGTAGTTCCGATTCGGCTCGGAGCGACTCGCTGGCGATCCGATCCGTTTCCGATTCGATCTGATTTCGCGATTCGACCCAGTTCGGGCCTGACTTGGGAGGCTGGGATTTGCACGTAGCCGCGCCCTTGGGACCCTGGGTTCTGGTCCGCGGTACAGTGAGGCCTGGGCCTCCTGGGGTCCATCTCTCTCTCTCTCTCTCGCTTGTTCTTCCTTTCTTTCTTTCTTTATCTTTCTCTCTCTCTCTATGTGTGTGTGTGTGTGTGTTCATTCCCCCTGGGGTCCTGGGCTAACGATTCCCTGGGCGGTGGATGTTTGTCACTTCTGGCCTCGCACGCAGGCCCCGGAGTCTGGTTCGCTGTCTCCGGAATCCCGGAGCCTCTGGGCCCCAGGACCGGCAAGGGACGACTCCAGATCGAGACGGTGATCCCGGGGAGTGCCTGGAGGTCCAGGACCGGTTTCCACCAGGGCGCCTTTGTCGCAAGCCAGCAAAGTGGGCTGGAGTATAGAGTTTGGATCGCCGAGGCATCGGCCATGCTCCACGATCCATTGCCCCTTTTTTCCCTTTTGCGTCGCGACGTCGACGACGCATCGCCGATGCATCGGCGATGCGGTGCGACGCATCGACGTCCATCACGTCTCGCCGACGCATCAACCCATCCCACATATGCTGGCCTCAAAGGGGCGGCCTCCAGTGAAGGAGTGAAAGCGGAGAGGCGGAAGAGGAGGAAGAGGAGGAGGAGGAGGAGGATGAGGAAGAGGAGGAAAAAGAGGAGGAGGAGCAGGAGGAGGAGGAGGAGGAATATCGGTGTAAACCCAAGAGCCACCAACGATGTTGGAATAAACCCTCCCTCCGAGCTCCCTCTTCACAGGCCCCTACAACGGTTCATTTCCATTGGGGGAACTGTCAAGTTGGAAGACAACCGTTTGAAGACCCTGAAGCATGCCAAAACATCATCCTCGGGATTCCAGCGCCACGGATCAACCTGGCCTGTGCGTGTTGACGACCCTGAATCGTGCCAGAACCCTATTCCTGGGACGCCAACGCAGCGACTCAACGTACTTATTGCGCCCGAATGAGCCTGAATCCTTTCAGAATACAAGTTCTGGTGCGTTGGTGATGGGAGTCGGTGAAATTCATGCAAATGTTGTAAACGAATATGCGCGGCGCTAATGCGAGAGCCACCGTTTGAAAAGGAGCCGCCCTCAATTCGTGAAGCTCTTGCAAATGTTTAAAACGAATGTGCGCGGCGCTAAGGCGAGAGCCACATTTTGAAAACGACCCGCCCTCAATTCGTGAAACTCTTGCAAATTCCTAAAACGAAGATGCGCCGCGCTAAAGCGAGAGCTGCATTTTGGAAACCACCCGCCCTCCATCCGTGAAGCTGTTGCCAATTCGAAAGTTTCAGAGTCAGAAGTGGTGAGGAAGTCTCAGGCGAAACGCCCGGCCCGCCCTAAAAACTGTCCTCGGTGTGCGACAGTGAGAAGTTAGGTATAAAGGGAACTAATGGAGGAGGAGGAGGAGGAGGAGGAGGAGGAGGGAGGAGGAGGAGGAGGAGGAGGAGGAGGGAGGAGGAGGAGGAGGAGGAGGAGGAGGAGGAGGAGGAGGAGGGAGTGTGGGGTGCTTCGTGAACACTGCCTCGGCCGCGTCTAATCGAGGCCCTCATATTTGTCCTTGTCATCGTTTTCGTCCCACGTGTCTCCCTGCTCCCTTCCCTTGTCTTCTTTTACGTCGTTAGATTGTCCTCTTTTGTGTTCTTCTCCCTCTTCTTCTTTTCCTTCCCTCTCTCCCTCGTGCCTCTTCCCTTCTCCTCCTCTTCCTCCGTCTCCTCCTCCTCTCTTCTTCTCAGCTCTCCCTCCGTCCCCCCCCCTCCCCCCCTCCCTCTCCCCTCCCCCCTTCCTTTTGCCCCCTTGTGCCGCCTCCCCCTCCCGCTTCCCCCTCCCCCCCCCGCTCCTTTCTCTCCTTTCTCTCCCCCCTCTCCTGCATCCTGTCCTTCCCCCCTCGTTTCGTTGGCCCCGCCCGGGGGTGAAGGCAGACGGGTGCGGGCCTCCCTCCGAGGGCCCTCTGGCCTCCTCGGGAGAGCTGCCTGGGCCTCCCGCGCAGCCGCGGCGGGCTCCCGAGGAGGCCGGAGGGCTGCCGAGACGCCCCGCCGCCTGCCGAGAAGGCCTGCCCCCCCCATGAACTTCCCCCCGCCCCCCCCGACGCGCCGCCGATCGTCTCCATTCTGTTCCCTTCGTTGCTCGACATTCCCCTCGACATTCCCCCCCGGCGTTCCCCTGGGCCTGCCCCCCCCTCGACATCCCCCCCCCCTTCGACGCGCCGCCCATCGTCTCCAGTCTGTCCCCCTTCGTTCCTCCTCCCCCCCCTCTCCGAGGCGGGGGCTGACCCATCACCACCCGCCTTGGGTGATCGATCTTCGGGGACGTCGGCTGGCGTTGGATCTGGACATCTTCGAGCCCCCTGGGACCACGCAACGAGGGACAACGACCACAGGACGACAGCGAACAACTCCACCGTTCAGGCCGATCCCTGTATGTTCGCAGCCACTGCCCGCGGTGGTCCCAGGGCGTCGGTCCCAGGGCGTCAGTCCCAGGGCGTCGCCCCCCCTCCTCCGCCTCGCCGCGCCCCTCTCCGCCCAGCCGCGCGCCCCAGGCCAAGCGCCTGGTCCTGGAGGAGGTCACGGGCCAGGACCCGCGGCCCGGGCCTGGGGGCGGGGAAGGGCCTTGCCACGGCAGTGGAAACGCCACGGAGTGCTTCCCCTCGGAGAAACAGCTGCACAGTGGAGGCCCCAATGCGAAGACACGCCCTGCTTGCCTCCAGGGTGCCCTGGGTTTCCTGGGTTTCGATGGCTTTGCGATGGAAAGCGTGACATCTCCCACGCCGAGAATCAATGGACGCCCTGGGGTCTCAGGGTTGGGTTTCTTGTGGAAGGCTTCTTTTGAACTGGCCTCCGCTGCATCGTAAACGTTCGACGGTCCGTGCGGACCTCGTGGATCTGCGCTGGACCTCCCATGGCGCGCGCCTCTGGCGCCGCCACCGGCTCGCTCCTCGCGCAGGGGTGGGGGGTCCAGCGCCGATTCAAGAAATGCGCGCGGTCCGTCGAGAGTTTACGTTTACGTGGCTCCTCCTTCCTCTATCCTCTGTATTCCTCCATCCTCTATCCTCTTCCATCCTCCTTTATCCTCGAGATGATTGGTTACTCTTTTCCTCCAACCCTCTTCCTCATAGATGACTCCTCTCTGTCGCACCCCGAGATCGGTCCGTAGGGCGGGCCAGGCGTTCCGCCTCAGACTTCCTCACCATCTCTGATCCTCACGCTTACAGTCGGATCGAGGTATGAGATCGAAGCCGGTTCGGGGAGAGTACCCTAGTGTTCTTCGTGTTTGGTGGATGCTCTTGTGCATCCCGGGGAGGGTACCGCTGGATGTTCTGTTTGTTTTGGCCAGAAGAGTCTCATGTTCTTGAGGGATGTTCTTCTTGCCTAGGTCCGACTGTAGACATTGCGATAGTGTCACAGGTAAAGGGCGTGCCTCTCCCAAATGCGGCTCTCGCCTTAGCGCCGCGCACAGTCGGTTGAAACATGGCAACAGTTTCGCGGACGAAGGGCGGGTGGTTTTCAAGATGTGGCTCTCGCCGTAGCGCCGAGAGCATTCGTTTTGTGTTTCACGGATCGAGTGCAGGCTGCTGTCAGGGTGTGATTTTCGCTCCAGCGCCGCGCACATTCTTTTGCAGCATCTTCAAGGGTTGCATGGATCCAGGGCGGGCCGCTTTCAAAATGTGGTTCTCGCTCTAGCGCTGCGCACAGTCGTTTTAAACACATGCAAGGATTTCACGTATCGAGGGCTTGCCGTTGTCAACATGGAGTTCTCGCCTTTTGGCGCGCACATGTGTTATAACAAATGCAAGAGTTTCGCGAACGGAGCACGGGTGGTTTTCAAAATGTGGTCTTCGCCTTGGCGCTGAGCACAGTCGTTGCAACATATAAAAACATGTCCAAGGAGTATGATGGCTAACGCTCCAGAAATGGTGTTCTGGCACGATGTAGAATTGTCGGGGTCCCACATACATTGATTCGCGGTGCTGAAGTCCCAGGAATGGTGTTCAGGCACGATTCAGGATCGCCAAAACGCAGCAGGAAGGATGACTCGTGGCGTTGAAGTACAAAGCTCTTCTGGCACGGTTCCGGATTGTAATGGCCTCCGGCCAGTGCCGCCGATCCGGGGCGCTCCCGATGGTACTCGGGTTCGCTTGGAGGGCCATGGGGCTGTCTGGGGGCTCTCTTGGGGCCGTCGTGGGAGAGGAGGCCTCTTGAGGGGGGTCTTTGATCCTCTTGGGGACTTCTTGGAAGCCTCTTTGGCTGTTTTAGGGCGTTCCTGGTCCGTCGGACGCTGTCGGAAGTCGTCTTGGGCGCCTCGCTGGGCCGTCTGGGAGCTTTCTGGGGTCGATTCAGGGCCGCCTCGGAGGCTATCTTGGCCGTCTTGGAGCCTATGGGGCCGTCTTGGGACCCTCCTGGGGCCGTGTTAGGAGCCTCTTGGGGTGACATAGGTCCATCTTGGAGGCCTGTGGGGCGATCTGGAGGGCCTCTGGGGCCGTCGGAAGGCCGAAAAGAATCAAGCACCCAAATCTTTCAAAAGCAGGTCGAAAATTAATTAATTTGGGCCTCTTCGGGCCTTTTTTGGAGGGCATCCTAGGCTATGCTATCTTGGGTGCATCATGAGCCATCTAGGAATATGTCTGGCGGCCATCTTGGGCTCTCTGGCCCCCAGGGTGGGAATTTGGGGGATTTTTGCATGTCCCGGCCCCGCCCAGAAAACGGAGCACAGGCGCACCTCCCCCTTTCTCCGGCAGAGCCCCCCGGGCCCCCCCCCAGCAGAGCTGAAGCTCAGGCTGTAGTAGGCTGTAGCTCAGGTTCTTTGAAACTCACACGCTGGATTGGCGGCTTTCCAATCAAAAGGTTGTCTTCCAACAGGGGCCCTTTCTTGAGTGATAATTCGTCATCGTAGGGGCCTATGATGAGGGAATTTGGATGCAGGTTTTATTGCAGCATCGTTGATGAGTCTTGGGTTTGCACTGGTCCTCCTCCTCCTCCTCCTCCTCCTCCTCCTCCTCTGGTCCTCCTCTGGTCCTGTGTTCTTCGCCTTCATAGGTGTCCTCTGGGGCGCGTCTTTGGCTTCGCCTGTCTGTATCAGCATCGGCCTGTTGGCCGGCGCACGTGTTCGCGAGTACGGTTTTTGAAGGCTTGGTCGCCCAGGCACCGGCACAGAAAAAGGGGCACATACATACACGCTCTTGGGTCTACCGTGCCGGTCTCTGGTCGGCGCTGGACCTTCCCTGGCGGCGCCTCTGGCGCCGTTCTTGGCGCGCTCAGTGCGCCAGTGGCGGGGGAGTCAGTGCGGGGGGCGATAAGCGAGGAGGAGGAGGGAGGAGCGGGTGGAACATGAGGTAGGATGATGTAGGAAAGCGGTGTCAAGGGGTGGATGAGATGATGATGAGGATGATGCTGATGACGATGATGATGTTGATGCCGATGATGCTACTGATCATGCTGATGGATCATGATGCTGCTGACGATTATACTGCTGATGGTGATGCTGATGCTGCTGGTGATGATGCTGATGATGCTGCTGATGATGATACTGATGATGCTGCTGATGATGATGCTGATTATGATGATTATTATGATGCTGCTGATGATGTTGCGGATGCTGATGCTGATGCTGATGCTGATGCTGATGCTGATGCTGATGCTGATGCTGATGATGATGATGATGATGATGCTGCTGATGATGCTGCTGATGCTGATGCTGATGCTGATGCTGATGCTGATGCTGATGCTGGTGCTGAATATGATGCTGATGATGTGTTGTTGAGGGGGAGGAGGAAGAGGCTGAGGAGACGGGAAGCTCGTACAGGCTCCCCGTTGTGAAGTTGTGCCGTCGAATCTTCATGCGCTGCCTTCAAATACGTCATATATACACATGTACATATCATTGTGACATCATCGTGGGAGGCGTGCGCACTTTGCAGCAGCTCCGTCGACCTTCCAGACGTTGTGGCCTCTGTCGGTTGAGAGTCGTTCCAGGCGTGTTTTGGTACTTGATGGTGTCATTGATGGTTTTGCCAGTTCTGCTTCGCAGTCTCGAGCACCCCAGATGTTCTACGCTTGGTTCCACGAGGAGGCGCCACAGGATAACACTGGCTGAAGCGGCGGGGGGAGTGAGTGAATGCTAATGCCTCTAGGGTTCTCGTGGGACTGCGCTAGCAAGCTCTGCTTGCTTTCGTGTGCAACGCGCGCAGCATCTCGCGTGAGTATGCGGGCGGAGGGTTAAGGAGGGGAAAGGTGGGACGGATGGCGTGGGATGCCAAGGAGGGAAGAGGGACGAGCGAAAGGCGGTCATGTTAAACCCCAGGGCCTCACGAGGCTTGCGCCCCGCTGCGAGTAAGGCAGCGGTAATCAAGCCTTGGCGACCGAGGCCAGCGCAGAGACCCTGCGGCGCAAGTAGCGTCCGTCCAGAGGCATGCTATTGCATCGGAATGGCTCTGAAGGGAAATGACCCGATCAGTGATTGATGCAACAGCCCCTTCCGCCATGCCCCGCCGTCCTCCCTGGCCACTCGACGCCCGCCTCGGCGGACGCCAGCTGTGGCTCCACACTGCGGGGCCCTCGACCTGCACGGCGCCCTGGCGATCCCGTGGGCCGTCTTCGCTCCGATCTCGTCTTGCAGCAGCAGGGGCGGAGCGAAGGCAGCACGAGGCAGCAGCGCGGGAACGGAAGACACGCACCGTTCGGGCCGAGCCCGGCCGCACCGATCCCGAAGCAGCCACCCCCAGGCCCCGCGGGGGGGGGGGCGCGTGCGCCGCGCGCGCCGTGCGCGCGTGGCCGGCCCGTGGCTGGGCCTGGCCTGGAGCTGGCGCCCTGTGCTGCTCCTCCTCCTCGCTTCCCCTGCCGGCTATCCCTCTCTCTCTCTCTCCCTCTCTTGAAGTCGGGCATGTCCCTCTTCTGGAGGAGGATCCCAAAACAGTCTAAGATAAAGAAGGTGGACGATGTTTCGACCAGTTTTGGCCACTGTTGGCCATTTGTTGACAACTCTTGTCCTCCGAAGTCCGCCCGTGGGGGGACATGGCCGACTCAACTCTCTTTCTTTCATTTGGCATCGCTCGGAATTGTGCATTTGCTCTCGGCGAGGGCCATCGAGGAGCATCCTGGACCATCTGGCAACAAGAAAAACAAGCATGCACGCACGAAACTGACAAAGGCACGAGGAGTGGACGTCCGAGCGATGGCGAGTTCAACTCTCTCCCTCTCTCGTTCTCTCCTTCTCCCGATCTCCAAGCAGTGGCCCGCCCGGGCGTCGCCAGGATGTGCGGGACTTCATCAACTACAAGTCCCCCGCCTCCGAGCAGACCTCTGCGCCCGTCCCCGCCAAAACCAGGCCCGGCAAGTCCACCAGGTCCAGGGCCGAGACCGCCAGGCCAAAGGAGAAGGCGCCGGAGGACCTGCGGCGAGGAGCGCGCAGGGGACGCGCCGCTGCCGCTGTGCAGCGCCCGTCTCCGCTGCGTCCGCGTTCGGTGCAGTCTGCTGCTCCTCCTCCTCCTCCTCCTCCTCCTCCTCCTCCTCCTCCTCCTCTCCCTGCTCCTCCTCCTAGTTCTCTTTCTAGTCCTCCTCCTTTACTTCTCCTCGACAGTGGACACTCGAGCAGTTATTGGGCACTCGAGCAGTTATTGGGCACTCGATCGTTGTTGTTGATGATGATGGTGATGAGGATGAGGATGAGGACGAGGATGGCCTGATTAAAGCGAACAGAAGACGTGGAGGCCAAGGAGGCCGACCGCCACAGATGGGCTCCTCCACCTCCCCCGCTCCTGCGAGAGGAGGCAGTGGCCCTGGCCCGGCTGGCCAGGCCGTCTGGCGTGGGCCGTGAGGATGATGGTGAGGACGAGGAGGAGGAGGACGGGGAGGAGGGAGAGGAGGAGGACGAGGACGACCTTCTCCCTTATCGGGAGGCTTTTCTCCACCCTTTCCTTTCCCTTTTTTCCCCGAATGAGCCCCTGCCCCCGCCCAGCCGTGGCGAGGGGGAGCTGGAGAGGTGGCTGTAGGGAGACTCGCGTCAGCCATCAGCAGCAGCAGCAGCAGCAGCAGCAGGAGGAGGGCGGGGATCGGCGATGCACCGGCGATGCATTGGCGATGTCGGCGACGCATCGGTGACGTCGACAAAAAGCAAATCGGGTTCCATATCGGGCCACATCGGCGATGCAGCGGCGATGCGTCGGCGATGCAGCGGGGATGTTGCGCGATCCATTGAGCCCATGTACTCCGACCCCATGTAGGCGGCTTAGAAAAGAGGAGGAAACGGACGAGGAGGAGGATGGGGATCGGCTCTGCGAATATGGGGCCCTTACGCGTGGGGCCCCCAGGGCGGGTAATCCTGGAACAGCGCAAACGCAGCCTGAAAGCTCTTTGCTATCCCTGGGGCCCTATCACCGAGGGGTCCGTCTTCGACCCCCCAGGAGGAGGGCGACCAGGGCGAAGAAGACGGCGAGGAGGCAGCATCTGGCCCCTTTTTATGTCTTTCGCCTTGTTCGGGGAAACGTCAGACTCGAGTGCGCCAGAACTTGGGGTTGCCGACGCCTTTTGCCGAATGCGTCCTGGATTTGACGGTCCAATTTCGTAGGATGTCTGCGGCGGGAGCTCGCGTCAAGTTTCAGACTGGGGTCGCGTCATGGCCCCGTCAAGCCAACCCGCGTCCCATCAATCCGAGTCTTACGTCTCCCCGACTTGTGGCCGCATCACCAGCTCTTGAGAGCGTTCCGGAACACTCTGGAACGGATTTATTCTCGTCCTAGCCCCGTCCGAGCCCTTTCCGATTGCACCAAAACGGGATGAATCTTTCTGACAATCCTCGTTCTCGCTCTCGCCTCCACTCCTTGCGATATTGTGTTTTTGTTATCCTCTGGCGCGTAATGGTCGTTGATCGCGCCACGCCCCCCCTCCTGGTAAAGGTAACGGTCGTACGTAGGGGGGCGGGTGGGGGTGGGCCCCCCAGAACATGCTGCTGCTCGCGCGCAGACTATAGCGATCAAGGCGCCCCCCACCCTGACGTGCCTCGCATCCTCCAAGCGTTACCGTTACAGGATATCATAAACGGCGAATCTCCGCTGATGTCGCCCCCGCCGAAGATCCTCCCCGTCCTCCTGGTCGGACGACGAGAGCTAGGCTATACACGCCTGTCGTTGAAAGTAGGTCCCTCTGGATTCCCAGACCCCACTCCACTTCAAGCGCCTTCCTACTTCAAGAATCGATCTGTTTCCGTCGTGTCTGGTTATTCTCTGGGAGGGCCTGAACCCAGTCTACTTTACCTGATTCCTTACCTCATGTCTTTATCTACTTTCGGCCTCGCCCCAACGTGCTGATACTGTATGTGGTTCGTCCCCCCAGGGGCGACGCCCGCACCGAACAATCTTATGTAGTATATGCGTCTTGGCGGGCACTTCCTGGCCACACCGCTGGGGAAACGATACACTACAAGATGGGTGTACTATTTGTTCGGTAGTATTGGTATGTCCCCCTGCGTCCCATACTTCTTCCGACAGGCGTGGACACATACACTGCCCCCTGGCCAGGCCCTCCCTGGTCCCAGGAGAGCTGTGTACACGCCCTCCCGGCCACGCCATGAGAGCCTGTGGCGCGCACCGGGTTCAGGACGGGCCTGGCCAGGGAGCAGTGGACAGGTATAGATTTTGTCGTCCTCCTGCTTCTCACTTCCGTCTTCCCCTGGCCTTCCATGCCCCCAGCTCGTGCTCGTGCCGCGCCCGACACGTGCAGGATCCGGGGATGAAGATCCTCCCAGGCAAGCTCGCATCCACATCCCTTCGATCAATGTCGTTTTGGTGGCCAGGGGGGGAGTGGGAAATCCAGGTGTTGCCAGAGGTGTTCCTGAAGGGGAAGCAGACTGTCCGGCAGAAACTGTGCAAGGCGAAGACTTGATCGGGAGAAGTGGAGCAATCCATGGGGGATAATGTGAAGGAGGGTGTTGAATCTGACTGCCTCCTGTTGTTCATGTTTGTGGAGCGTCTGCTCGAAAGATGAGCCCTGACACCGTGACGAGGATGAGGGGAGAGGATTTGGGCGGAGGACGGGCGGGGGAGGAGGAGGAGGAGGGGAAGGTTGAGTGTGAAGGGGGAGGGGGAGATCAAGCAAGGTGCACTCGCGTCATCTCTGACATCCTACCCCTTCCTCCCATTCCTGAACATTGTGCAGGTCCCCTCTCTGTTCGTGCAGTCGGATGTCGAAGAGGACAACGATCCCCAACGGGCATAGCACGGTATAGCATGGCATAGCATGACTCATGAGAACACGGCAGAGCGTGGTCTGGCATAACATGGTATGGCATTGCCTAGCCAAGCATTGCGGATCCCTGCGCAATGCCATGGCATCGCTTAGCGGTACATTATATAGCCTTGCATGGCATGGCATGGCACGGGACATTATAGCGTGATATTGCCTTGCTGTGTACGTAGCCCAGTATTGCAGGGCGCATTGCAGAGCAAGGCATGGTATCGCATACTAGCAGCACGCCGCAGAGTATCGAATCGTATCACATGGCGGCGTGAGCGGTTCCGCCCAAAAGACCATGCTGGAGGACTGACAGTATGGATATAAGGCCAGTGCTGCAGCGGGATCCGCATTTTGTCCGCGGACGACTTGTATGCACCGTTCCGAGTTGGCCTCTCTCCCAAGGCGTCTTCAATCCTCGACCCAAGAATGGTACGGTGCCTAGTTTCTCTGCTTCAGTGCCGAAGAACTATACACGGTACTGCGTCGGAGCGGCGCCCGAAGGGAATCCGAACGTGGTACGGTGCATTGGGCCCCGCTCTTATAGTTGGCCACAAACGCAGACATGAGGCAAGTCCTGCAGTGGGCGCACCTTTCGGAAGGAACGAAAACCTTGAAATGACACCAGGTCAGCAGCGGGAACACGATTTCGAAAGACCGAACGCCTGGAAATGAGGCCAACTTTGCGGCGGGAGCACCGTTTTGAAGGACCGGACACGATGGGTTGGGACATCATGCGCGAAAACACATGTTTGACATCCTGTGTGCGTGCGAAAGAAAACTCAAAGCGCGGAGAGGGCGGGCCATCTTCCGGACAGAGTCAGGGGAGAGAGGAGAGCTGTTTTCATGGCGTATACATCTGTATGAAACCAGCGACGGGGTCCCCCGGCTTGGGGGGGCCCCGCTTATCAGAGCTCCCCCAGCCCTCCGCAGCCAACTTTTGTCCCTGGGGCCGGCGGGCCCTTTTCCTTTTCAGCGTGCCGAGCGAATTTCCAGGCCCCCAGGGCCTTCAGGACGGCCTCAGAGGGCGCCAAGAGGCCGCTAAGACGAGCCAACGTGGCCAAAGAGGTTCCTAGACGGCGACAAGGCGTCCAGAAGGGACCAAGGACCGCGCGAACTTGTCCAAGAGGGCCCGCGGAAGGGTCTCGAGAGGAAAATCTGCGGATTCCAGATGGTTCTGGCTCCAAGAGGATTTTTCCCCAACCATCCTATGGTGTTGGGTCCTCGTTGTGAAGAGACAGCGCCCCGCGTCCCACCTCTCCTCCTCCTCCTCCTCCCCCTCCTCCTCCGCCTCTGTGCCTCTGCCCTCCGCATGTCAACCATTGCGGAACACCCCTCACACGGTTCGTGGCCCCACAGGGAGCTCCACTGAAGGCCCCAGTGTCAAAGTTCGCATGCGGTTCCACCCCCATTCCGGCACACCCCTCACACGGTTCGTGGCCCCACAGGGAGCTCCACTGAAGGCCCCAGTGACAAAGTTTGCATGCGGTTCCACTTCCATCTCGGCACACCCCTCACACGGTTCGTGGCCCCTTAGGGAGCTCCACTGAAGGCCCCAGTGGCAAAGTTTGCATGCGGTTCCACCCCCATGTTGGCACACCCCTCACACGGTTCGTGGTCCCGCAGGGGGCTCCATTGAAGGCTCCATTGGCAAAGTTTGCATGCGGTTCCACCCCCATGTTGGCACACCCCACACGGTTCGTGGCCCCACAGGGGGTTCCACTGAAGGCCCCAGTGGCAAAGTTCGCATGCGGTTCCCTTTCCATTTTGGCACACCCCTCACACGGTTCGTGGCCCCATAGGGAGCTCCACCGAAGGCCCCAGTGGCAAAGATCGCATGCGGTTCCCTTCCCATTTTGGCACGGCCCCAGTGGCAAAGTTCGCATGCGGTTCACAGAGGGCGATATTCACAACTGTGGCACCCACAATCGTATATGGCTTGGTCCTTCGCCAGGCTAAGTTGCGTTTTATTTTACGTTTTTGGCCCGTGCTTGGTTTTGCCGATGTCGCGTCAGCGTTTCGACGGGTTGCGGGTCCGTCTTGGTCCTTCCCCCCCCTCCGCCCTTCCTCGTCCCCTCCTGCTCCTGCTTCTGCTGCTGCTTGCATGCTTGCGCATGACGTGATGTGGCCGCAGCATGTGTGCCCGATCGACAGAACTAAAGTGGGACGCGGCGAAACCGCCGCCGTCTGTGTCGGTGTCCTGAGGGGCGATTGCAAACGATCTGTTGCTTTTGTTCCCAACCATCCTGTGGTGTTGAGACCTCGCTTTGAATAGACAGCGCCCCGCGTCTCCTCTCTCCTCTCCTCTCCTCCTCCTGCCCCTCCTCCCACCTCCCCCTCCTTGCTTCTGCCCTCGTCGTTATCGTCGTCATGACGTCGCCGTCGTCATCATCAGCATCATCAGGATCATCATCGTCATCGCCATTATCATCATCACCAGCAGCATCATCATCACCATCACCACCATTATCCTCCTCATCATCATCACCACCACCTCCACCACCGTCACCATCAGCATCAGCATCAGCATCATCATCACCATCGCCATCATCACCATCATTAACCCCATACCCACGATAATAGTGTACCCCCCTATACACATAAGAGTTGATTATCCACGGCCAATACGAGTTTGGTCGGGGGCGCGGGGTGCGGAGGCCGAACTTCATTATCACGGGGAAAAGATCGCCATCGAGGTTACTTCCTTCCTATGTTGAAATAACAACACCAAGCGAAACGAACACGTTTTTTCAGGATGTCTCAAGCGAAACTAATGTCCTTCTGTCTCTTTGTAGTTCTTTCTGTCTTTCTTTCTTTCTCTGTCTCTCTCTCTCTCTGTCTCTCTATCTCTTTCTCCTCCTCCTCCCTCTTGCGCCCTGAACTTGTTTATCGCTGGGGTTGATTATCCTGGGAAAACGAAGCACGTGAGCTACCCTACACGAGCAGATGCAAATTTTTGTTTTCATTAAGCGTTTACATATTAAATCTACTAAGTTTTAAACTTTGGATTTTGCTATCTCCTTCTCCTCTCCTCCTCTTGCTCTTTCTCCTCCTCTTCCTCCTCTTCCTCCTCTACCTCCTCTTCTCTTTCTATATTTCTATGCATCTCTCTATCTTTCTTCTTCTCCCCCTGCCCCCCTGAACTTGTTTATCGCTGTGGTTGATTATCCTGGGAAAACGAGGCACATGAGGAATATGTATAGAAACTCCGAGCTTCAGTTCCGTATTATAAAGCATATTAAAAGCCGACACGTTCCTTCAGCCTCCTTACAGGGCTCCATAATGTTTCAATTTCGTTTTTGGAATTAAATGTCGATTCATTAATTGTGAATAATATAGAAGTGAAGCTCAGAGGCGCGCGCGTGCACCTCCGAGCTTCAGTTCTGTACTGTAAAAATATTAAAAGCCGACACGTTCCTTCAGGATGTTTCAGAGAGGAACAAAAGCTAAGGATGTCTCAAGATATCCTCGGCTTTGGCTCCTCTGTTAACATCTGTATGCTGGCCTCTGGCGGGCAACTCTTATTATCACCCCGTAACCGCCGAACTTTATTATCCCTGGGGTTTATTCTCGGGGGCATGCGGTTATCAGCATCAGCACCATCATAAGCATAACCATCATCGTCATCATCATCACCATCATCATCATAATCATCTTCATCACCAGCATCACTATCACTACCATCACCGATCCCAGCTCACCCCTCGCACGTTTCGTTGCCCCATGGGGAGCTCCATCGAAGGTATCACTGGCTGCGGTCGCATGCGCTTCCACCCGTTTTCAGCACACCCCTCACGCGTTGCGTGGTCCCATAGCGAGCTCCACCAAAGGCCCCAGTGGCTGCGTTCGCATGCGGTTCCACCCGGTTTCGGCACACCCCTCGCACGCCTCGAGACCCCCAGGGGAGCTCCACCAAAGGGCCCACGGGCACCGTCCGCGTGCGGTTCCACCCTCATCTCGGCACACCCCTCGCACGTTTCGTGGCCCCCTAGGGAGCTCCACCGAAGGCCCTAGTGGTTGCGTTCGCATGCGGTTCCGCCCTCATCTGGCACACGCCTCACACGTTCCGTGGCTCCATAGGGAGCCCGACCGAAGTCCTCAGTGGCTGCGTCCGCATGCGGCTCCGCCAATATTTCGGCACACAGTTCACACGTTTCGTGGACCCATAGGGAGCTCCACCGAAGGATCCAATGGCTACGTTCGCATGCGGTGGTTGCGTCCGCATGCGGTTCCGCATCATGTCAGTACACAGTTCACACGTTTCGAGGCCCCATAGAATAGGGAGCTCCACCGAAGGCCCCTGTGGCTGCGGTCGCATGCGCTTCCGTTTTGGGCACAGCACTCACGCGTTTCTCGGCCCCCAAGGGCCCAAGGGAACTCCACCGAAGTTCCTAATGGCACCGTCTGCATGCGATTCCAACCTCATCTCGGCACACCCTTGGCACGTTTCGTGGCCGCACAGGGAACACCACCGAAGGTCCCACTTGCTGTTTTCGCATGCGGTTCCACCCCCATCTCGGCACACCCCTCACACGCTCTGTCGCCTTATAGGGAGCTCCACCGAAGGTCCCAGTGGCTGCGTTCTCTTGCGGCTCCGCTCCCCCCATCTCGACACCCTCCCCCCTGGTGGCTGCGGTCGCATGCGCTTCAATCGGTTTTCGGCACACCCCTCACGCGTTGCGTGGTCCCATAGCGAGCTCCACCAAAGGCCCCAGTGGCTGCGTTCGCATGCGGTTCCACCCGGTTTCGGCACACCTCTCGCATGTTACGACGCCCCCAGGGGAGCTCCACCGCAGGTCATACTGGCACCGTCCGCGTGCGGTTCCACCCTCATCTCGGCACACCCCTCGCGCGTCCTGAGGCCCCATCGGGAACTCCACCGAAGGCCCTGGCGGCTGCGTTCGCATGCGGCTCCGCCGCGCATGTCGGTACACCCCTCGCACGTGTCGCGGCCCCATGTGGGGCGGGCTTCACCGAACGCCCCAGTGGCTGCGTGCACACGCGGCGCCCCGCCGTGTTCGCTGCACCCTTCACGTTTCGTGGCCCCCTAGGGATCTCCACCGAAAGCCTCAATGGCTGCGTCCGCATGCGGGTCCCTTTCCCTTTCGGCACACCCTTCACAAGTGTCATGGCCCCATAGGGAGCGCTCATAGACCCGGCCAGCGGGGGGCCGCAAAGCGGCGTTCCCACTAGTAAGCGTTCACAATTGTGATGGTCATCGCGTTTTCTGTGATGTGCACCGCGGGCTTGGGGTCGCTTTGGAGGAGGACGACGATGATAAAGAGGAGGCATAGGAGGAGAGGGGAGGGGAAGGGGAGGAGGGGGCGGGAAGCAGAGAATGAGAGTAGGAGTGAGGGAGGAGGGAGGAGAGGAGGGGGAGGAGGACAAGTTAGGTGCGCTCGCGTCTACATCTGACATCCTACCCCTCCCTCCCATCCCTTACCATGGCGCTGATTTTCTCTATCCGCGGACGCGTGTCGTAACGGACCTGTGGCTCCGCGCGCGTGTGCGTAGTGGGTGGTGGTGCGCGTGCGTGCGTGCGTGTGTGCGTGGTTGTGGTTGTTGTGGTGGTGGTGGTGTATGTGTGTGTGTGTGTGTGTGTGTGTGCGTGTGCGTGTGTGCGCGTGTGCTGTGGTGTGACGTGGTGTGGCGTCTTGGTGGTTTGGTGGTGGGCCAGGTGCGTACGTGCGTGATGGCGGTGGCGGTGGTGGCGGTGGTGGTGGTGGCGGTGGTGGTGGTGTGTGTGTCTGTGTGTGTGTCTGTGTGTGCGTGTGTGTGTGTGTGTGTGTGTGTGTGTGTGGCAGCGATGCGCACACGAAGTTTTTTCTGATCTGGCCTATAGTTGTCTCTCTGTGACCATTCATTTTTGCGTGTGCCCACTAATGTGCCCACTAGTTATTCCGTGTGGCCACTGCGGTGCCCATAGCGTCCGCTTGCCCTGTCGCAGACTGTAATTTCGACGTCGTCTGAGCGCCCTCAGGGGCGTTGCTTTTCCTTACTACTGTTTGCCCGAAACGATCGTGGGCACCATCGTGGTCACACAGAGGGCGTCTTGGTAGTCACCGTAGTGGGCACTTGGCGTGCGACCCGCGAGGCGGGTCGCTCGGCGCTCACGGGTGATCAGTGCTCACAGGTGCTCGATAGTTTTTGCCGACCCCGCCCCCCCACTTGGTGCAAGGAGGTCGGCCCCAAGTCAGCCCTGCGTCAGTAGTCGCGAGCCCCGCACCTGGCTCGTTCGCGACCTTGGCGCTCAAGGCTTGTGAGCCTGCCAGTCCCGCGGCGGCGGTGCGGTTCGGTGAGGCCCCGACTGTTGAGGTCGGCGCGAAAACCTCGTTGGTGCGGGGGGTAAAACGAGAGGTTGTTTCCTCGGCTTGGTTTCGCTTTGAATATGCTTGCGGGTGGTGCGTGCGTGTGCCACCCTTTTTGACGCCGCGAGCGTGAAGTCGTTGCTCTGGACGCGACGCGTCGGCAGCGCAAGCGACGCAGCGCCCGCCCTGCCAACGGACGAAATCTGGTAAAACGATTGAACGTGTGGGCACCTCTGTGGGGCGTACAGCCCTTTCTCGCTGTCGCGTTGAACGAGAGCTCCACCGAAGGCCCCAGCGGGGGGGGGGCCTTATGCGCCCCATAGGGAACTCCACCGAAGGCCCCAGTGGGGGGGTCCACATGTGGATCCGCACCCATCTCGGCGCACCCCCCGGAGAGCTCCGCGGAAGGCCGCAGTGGGACCGTCCACTTGCGGCAGGATGAGAAGGGATGATGATGATGAGGATGATGATGAGGATGAGGATGAGGATGATGAGAATGAGGATGAGGATGAGGATGCTGATGCTGATGATGCTGATGCTGATGCTGATGATGATGCTGATTCTGATTATGATTCTGATTATGATGATGATGATGATGATGATGATGATGATGATGATGGTGATGATGATGCTGTTGATGCTGATTATGATGATGGTTATGATGCTGATGATGCTGAGGATGCTGCTGCTGCTGTTGCTGATGATGATGATGATGATGATGATGCTGGTGATGATGATGCTAATGAGGATGATGATGGTGATGGTGATGGCGATGGTGATGATGATGGTGATGGTGATGGTGGTGACGATGATGCTGATGGTGACGATGATGATGATGACGTTGTCGATACTGGTGATGATGAGGATGCTGCTGATGATGATGATGATGATGATGATGAGGAGGAGGAGGAGGCGGGTGAGGAGGAGGAAGAGGACGGGGAGGGGGAGGAGGAGGAGGGGAGAACAGGCTCGGGTTCGGAAGCGCGGGCGACCCGGGTGTGCAACACTAATGCGACGTTGGATTTGGCCAGAGTTCTCAGCCATCCTGTGGTGTTGGGTCCTCGTTTTGGAGAAGCAGCGCCCCGCGCCCCTTCCTCCCGCGTCCTCCTCCCGCGCCCTCCCTCCTCCTTGCACCGCGTCCTTTGCCCTCCGCGTGCCTTTGTTTCGGCGCACTCCTCACGCGTTTCGCGGTCACACAGGGTGCTTCACGGAAGGTCCCAGTGGCGCCGTCGGCATGCGTCCGCGCCGTCCATTTCGGCACACCCTTCACACGTTTCGTGGCCCCATATGGGGCTCCACCAAAGGTCTCAGTGGCACCGTCCGCGCGCGTCTTGGTCACCCAGTTCGGCACGCCCTTCGCACGTTGCGTGGCCCCATACAGGGTTCCACCGGACGTCCCAATTGCACCGTCCGCATGCGTCCCCGCCACTCATGTCGGCGCCACCCTCACACGTTTCGTGGTCCCACGGGGAGCGTCACCGAAGGTCCCACTGGCACTGTCCGCGTGCGCCCCCGCCGTCCATTTCGGCACAGCCCTCGCACGTTTCGTGGCCCCATAGGGACTTGTTTACGCTTCGCGAGTCCCCACCAGCCCATCCAAAAGCAGCCGCTCGAAAAAGGTGCGCTGACCGTAGGGTGTTTTCTCTTCCTTCTCCCTCTCCTTGGCTTCTTTCTTCCATCCTCCTCTCCTTCTCCTCGTCCTCGTTGCTTTTTCTCTTCGTCCTCCTCCTCCTCCTCCTGGCGTTGCCGTGCGATCTTGGGGCTCTCTTGGGATCTCAGGGAATCGTGGCCCTGGGGCTCTCTTGGGGCTCTCTTGGGGCTGCTTTTGGAGTCTTGAAACCCTCTCGGGGCTCTTTGTGGGAGTTTGGGAGGTCTCTTGGGGCCATCTTGGAGGCCATCGGGCAAAGAAGGAGGGAGCATTTATTGGTGTACCCCCGTCGGGGCTCGAAATATCGCCTCTTGGAGCCCTCTTGGGCCGCTCTTGGGCGCCTGTTGGGCGCTCCTGGGGCCGTCTTGGGGCCCTCTTGGGCCGTATTGGCCGCCGCTTGGGCCGTCTTGGGGCCCTCTTGGGCCGTCTTGGAGCCGTCTTGGGAGCCTATTGGGCCGTCTTGGGGCGGTCTTGCATGCCTTTTGGGCTGTCTTGGAGCGTCGGGAAGCCGAAAGGGCGGGAACGCTAAAATGTTTGAAACGCCCACGGAAAATCAATGGTTTTGGCTTCTTGGGGCCCTCTTAGGGCGCCTCTCGGGGCTCTCCTGGAGCGTCTTGGGGACCTCTTGGGCCGTCTGAGCTTCTCGGGGGCGTCCTCGTGAGGCTCCGCGGCCACTTGGAGCCGTGTTGTGGCGGTCTTGGAGCCGCTTGGGGCTCTCTTGGGCCGCTCTTGGGCGCCACTTGGGCGCTCTTGGGGCCGTCTTGGGGCCCTCTTGGGCCGTACTGGCCGCCGCTTGGGCCGTCTTGGGGCTCTCTTGGGCCGTCTTGGAGCCGTCTTTGGAGCGCTCTTGGGGGCATTGGGAGCGCTCTTGGGGCCATCTTGGAGGAGATCGGTCAAAGAAGACAACAACACTTATTTGCCCCCCCCCCCCTGGGGCCACGATCCCTGTGACCGACAAAGGACGCCCCGGCGACCCGCTGCCCCCCCTCTCCAGGCCCAGGGGGAGGGGTTAGGGGGAGGGGTAAACCCCTCCCCGAAGGGGAAGAAGGGGGTTGAGAACAGAGAGAACTATCTAAACCACTCACGCCTTAAAGGGCTGGTGGGACTCCACCGAACGTCCAGTGGGTACCGTCCGCATTCGCCCCCGCCACCCATGTCGGCGCGCCCCTTACACGCTCCCTGGTCCCACATGGAGCGCCACCGAAACTCCAAAGGGCACCGTCCGCACGCGCCCCCGCCACCCATGTCGGTACGCCGCTCACACGTTTCGTGGACCCATACGGCGCTCCACGGAATGTCCCAATGGCACCGTACGCATGCGTCCCGGTCACCCATTCTGGCACACCCCCTCCGCCGAAGGTCCCACTGGTGCCGTCCGCACGCGTCCCCGTCATTCATTGTCGGCGCACCCTTCCCACGTTTCGTGGTACCATACGCAGCTCCATCGCAGGCCCCAGTGGTACCGTCCGCAAGCGTCCCGACAAATGTATTTCGCTACGCCCGTCACACGTTTGGTGGCCCCATATGAGACTTCACCGAAAGTCCTAGTGGCACCGCTCGCATGCGCCCCCGCTTCCCATGTCGACGCACCCCTCACACGTTTCATGGCCCCATATGGGACTTCACCGAAGGTCCCAGTGGCACCGTCCGCATGCGCCCCCGCCACCCATGTCGGCGCGCTCGCCACGCGTTCCGTGGCCCCCTATGGAGCTCCACCGAAGGCCCCAATGGCACCGTCCGCGTGCAGTCTCGCCACCCACGTCGGCGCACGCCTCGCACGTTTAGTGGTCCCATGCAGAACTTCACCGAAGGGCCAAGTGGCGCAGTCCGCATGCGTCTTTGGCGCCCTTCTCGGCACGCCGTTCACGCGATTCGTGGCCAACTCGGCAAATGATGATAGGTCCCTCTTAATCCTGGATTGGTGCGGACTGGTAGAAGCAGGTGGCTGCATCGTGCATATCGCCCACTTCAATGCTGTAGCAATGCGAGAGAACTATTTCAGCAAGTTCTCTTGAGGATTGGGGCCGCGCCCTCTTGAGGATGAAAGCCCTGCCTGAGTCGTCCATCCTTGAATCCTTGTTCAGAGCGCAGATAGAAGACCGTCGTGACCTCGAGTACGACGCGGGGGCACCTCATAGGATGGAAAGAAGCGCCCCAAGCAAGAGCCGCGACTGGCCTTGCGACGCGCGCACCAGGCCCTTGAGAAACAACGCGTGCAAACGGCGCGCAAGGGGAGTGGTTTTATCGGGTATGGGGCCGCTCCACGCTGGCAAGCGTGGAAGCGCGCGGCGACTGGGCCCAGAGGCGCGCGCACTTCACGGGGTAGCCCAGAACACTCCAAGGAAAGTGAATGCGATAGAGCCGACCGACGAGTCGGGGGCTCGCAGGTCCCGCGAAGAGTTTGCCTGGACAGGCAGTCGCCCCAAACGGCGCCGCGATGGAAGGCGCGGGCCGATGTGATGGCGCCGCCGGGGCGGGGTTTGCAAGCGCGGGGATAAACGCGCTTTCGCGCGCGTAGGCAAAGGCGGAGGCAAGCACACGACAGCTCCACCAAAGGGTGACTCCCCAGAACGCTCGCCTTTGGGAAGCCGCTTTGGCCCTGGCGGGGAAGCACTCAGCCGTTGCGCCTCAGCCCATCAAGCGTGGCGACGCGGCACCCTTCGAGCCCGAGACAAGACCTGCGGGGAGACGCTTCCCCGCGAGGGTCGAGCAAGCTGTAGATCGCCGAGGCAGGGCGCCGCCACCGAAGCTGGCTCGCGGTCGCGAAGCTGGCTCGCGGTCGCGAGCTGTCGCGAGCTGTCTCGCGGTCGCGAACTGTGAGCGAGTGTGCTCGAGTGGGCCCGCGGCGGCGCCCGTGTCTCGCGGCCAATGCTATCGCCGCCGGTGTCACCGTTGCCCCTACTGCGCCGCCCCCTTCCAGGGGCAGCGGGGGGCGCGGGGCGCAGGGGGGGGGCGCAGGCGAGCGCTCTTGCGATGGGGGAACATGCGTGGCGCTCGGCACCTTTCGAGGTCGCATAATTCTGCGACGGGGGAACCTGGCGCCAAGCACCTCGGCGGATTGTTTTCCCTCGTGTCGGGGGCGCCCGGCGGTGAGCGCCCGCTTGGGTCTCTCCCCGCTGCGTTTTCTGTCTCCGAAGCGACGGGGGAATCCGACGTTGAAGTGATTTCGCCGGGGAAACCTAGCGCCGGGGCAACTCGGCCTGCTGCGACGCGCCGCGACGTTCGTGCCGCGCTGTACCCGCAGCGACACCTCGTGTCTACACGGCGTAGCAAAATCCTTGTCGGGGTAGCGCCTGGGCAGGAAGTGTTGATGGGCGCGAGCTTGCGCGACTCGTGGTAAGTTCCGGTAATGCAGCACTTGGCGTTGTAGTTTGCCGCGGCGCTCGCCGCTCTTGCCTGCTGAGCGGGCGTCAAAAGCCCCGCTCTCGGTGGTCTGGCCCAGGCACTTTCGCAGCGCATTTTAAGGAGTCGCGCGCTCGGCAGCCGCGCGGCCAGCATTGGCGTCTGGCTGAGGATCGAGGCCCCAGCATCCTACGTCAGGCACTCCCGCGCCCGCTCCTGACGAGGCGCCGCCGCCGGGGCCCTGGGGCCAGCGGCAGAATTCTAGCGGGGGGCAGGCGCGCCTGACCCTGAGACCTCCCAGAAAGCAGGGCGCAGAGGCCCAGCGACGGCATTCTGCATCGGGGAAACCTGACGTGGCGAGGCTGGTTCTGCATATCTCGAGCGCCTCGGGTTCGCCCTTGGTTATGTTCCTCGGGGTCGCATGCTTACTGTTGGGCCTTTCCGTATCCCCATTATTTCGCATCTCCCGTCGTCTCTTTTATGCGGCTGGATGTGCTTTGACATGTTGGTTTGCCCATGCATGTGTTTCGGGCCATGGGTTTCGCCAGTTTGACTGCGCCCTTGTCCTGTCCCACTTCTACGCGCGCTCCCCCTCCGTGATTCCTCGTCGCCCGGTTATTCCGCGGGGGAGGGGCAACTGCCGGAGGAAGACGCGCTGCTTCTCGAACATCGCAAAGTTCCTGCACCCCCCGCTGGGCGCGGCCGCCCCGCTTTCGGGCGGGGCGTCTTCTGGCGCTCGCGCTTTCATCCCAGACAATTTGCACCCGTTTTCGGTGTTGGGCCCTGGCTGTTCTTATCCCGTGTCTCTTCTTGGGTGAGGCCACGGGGCGAGCCTGGCCCGAGAGCCCCTTGTTTGGGGTCCTGAGGCGGGGGCCGCGCTTCGCCCTTCGCTCTTGCCGCGCGTGCTCTCGACGGCATCCCCGCCAGGGCTTCGGGGGATCGTGGGTCCGCAGCGGTCCCGCTGCGCCCGCCCGCCCTCGCCCGCTCCCCTGCCTGCTCCTGCCGCTGCTCGCGCGCTTGCGCGGGGCGTGGTGGGGCCGCGGCGCTTGTGCCCGACCGACAGTCATGAGGGGGGGCGCGGCGAGGCCGCCGCCGTTGTTGCCGACTTCGCGAGGGGCGACCGCAAACATTGTCTTTTTTCTGCTCGCGGCGTCTTCGCGAGTCGCGGCTGGGCGCGTGGCCGACCGACTGATGGGCACTATGCCGCCTTCATAGGCGAGCAAGGGGATTTTGCTAAGGGAAGCTCGGCACAATCGCTGTCATTTCCCATTGCGAATTTACCATGTGGCGGACCACGTTGGCAACCATGCTTTAGAGACGCGGGCATCGTGGACGCGACGCCGTGTAGGTCACGCACATGCCGGGAAGGCGAGTAGAGCCATCCTTTGTTGCGCTGGCAGTTTTGCTCTAGAGTTCGGAGCTTCAGCGAGTTCCCTCATTTATTTTTCCACAGATACGCCAGTCTTCGTGGGCACGGAAAGCACCCGCATTCACGGCTGTCGCAGCACATTCGGGGCCGAAGCAGTGGCATTCGACGAACGCCTAGAGGCGTTCCTGGCCATGTGCAAGTAAACGTCTTTCTTAAATAAGCTCCTTGTTGGGCACGATACGTGAGAAAGGTGTGCCGACATACTCGTGCGGATGGGATGCGAACCTTGCCCCAGGGGTCCAAGCGCTCCACGGGAAAGACTTCATTAACATCATCGTACCATAACGACTTGTTTGTTTATACATTTAGGTTATCCGGGCTTCTCCGTCTAAGTGGCGTTGGTGTTCTCCGTCATGTTGCGAAAGAGGACGGGTTCATGATGATACTGATGATGCTGGTGATGTCAACACGGTGGAGAAGTAGGAGGAGGATGAGGACTAGAAGGGGGAATACGAATTGGTGGAATGTTGGACGTGGGAGTGGATAAGGACGGTTCTAATGATGGCGGTGATGATGCGGATGTGATGTTGATGACAGGTGCAGTCGTTGTTGTTGATGATGGTGGTGATGGTGTTTATAGTGATGTGGATGTTGTTGTACATGGTGATGACGCTGGTGATCGTGATGATGATGGAGACGATGATGATGATGATTCTGCTGATGATGATGGTGATGATGATGGTGGGGACGGCGATACTGATAATGATGGTGATGGTGATGAAGAGGAAGGAGGGGCGGCCACGGCAGAAAACGACGAATTGAGGGCTGAAGGAGGGCGAAGGATGCGTCGGCGGAGTAAACGAGCGAGCGGGAACAGATTCCCATCCTGTCGTCCTCGGACGATTCATGCTGGAGACCTCTTTTTATCCGTCTCGAAAGCGTTCGCCCCGACGCCCTGAACACTTTCTGACGCGGCGCGCGTGAAGAGGGGGGAGGAGGAGGACGAGGAGGCTGACGAGGAGGAGGAAGAGGAGGAAGAGGAAGAGGAAGAGGAAGAGGAAGAGGAAGAGGATGATGATGATGATGATGATGATGATGATGATGATGATGATGATGATGATGATGATGATGATGATGATGATGATGATGCTGATGATGATGATGAATGATGATGATGATGATGATGATGATGATGATGATGATGATGATGATGATGATGATGATGATGATGATGATGATGATGATGATGATTGATGATGATGATGATGATGATGATGATGATGATGATATGTGATGATGATGATGATGATGATGATGATGATGATGATGATGATGATGATGATGATATATGATGATGATGATGATGATGATGATGATGATGATGATGATGATGATGATGATGATGATGATTGATGATGATGATGATGATATGTGATGATGATGATGATGATGGATGATGATGATGATGATGATGATGATGATGATGATGATGATGATGATGATGATGATGATATGATGATGATGATGATATGATGATGATGAGATGATGATGATGATGATGATGATGATGATGATGATGAATGATGATGATGATGATTGATGATGATGATGAATGATGATGATGATGATGATGATGATATGATGATGATGATGATGATGATGATTGCTGCTGATGATGATGATGATGATGATGATGATGATGCTGATGATGATGATGATGATGCTGAAAGGAGGAGGAGGAGAGAGGAGGAGGAGGAGGAGGAGGAGGAGGAGGAGGAGGGGGAGAAGGAGCTGGAGGAGGAGGAGGAGGAGCTGGAGGAGGAGGATCTTGAGGAAAAGGAGGAGGCGGAGGAGCAGGAGGAGGAAGAGGGGAGAAATGGGGAGAGGCGACCCACGACATTGTGCTGTGTGCGTTTGTTCTTCTCACGTTCCTATCCTTCCTCCTTCCACCTGCAGGTGAGTGGACGCACGAGCGAGAAAACAACAACATAACGAGAAAGATAACAAACGCAATAACAGCAACAACAGGAGGGGACGCAGGAATCAGGAGAGGGGAGCGAGAAAGGAGGGACAGCGGTTTGAAGTGGAGAGCCAGAAGTTGGAGGATGTAGAGTAGAGAAGTCGGAGCAACGATTGGGGAGGGCGAGTAATGGGAGGAATGTGAAGCATACTTGAAACGCATCGAGGTTGTGGAAGACAGACATGGCGATGCGTTCCTATCGTGTCGAGACGTTTGCCTGAGTTGCGCTAGAACCTGAACGCGCGAAGTGCGCGCGTGGTTTCCGTAATTCTCGCGGGAGGGAGGAGGACAACGGTGGGCGGAGGAGTGCATGGAGTCGAGGCGGGCTGGGCGTTGCAAGGCCAGGCGGGCCGGCACGAGGCGTGGATGGGATGGAGAGGCACTTGGGATGAGGTGGGCGAGCAGGGGCGAGACGTGGAGCGGGGGATTTCGGTGGCAACGAAAGGGGGGGATGGGCTCAGTGGGGAATGCACCTCACCGCCCACCAAACCACCCCAACCCAACCCGAAGGCTCAGATTTACCCTCGATTTCTAGTAGGGGGGGTCGGGAAACATCGAGAAAACACAGGTGGAACCCTTACCCCCCCCAACCCGAAATTCGGGTCTTCGGGTTGGGTTGGGGTGGTCTGGTAGGTAGTCAGTGGGGAATGCACCGACCCCAAATCGCCCATTCATCGCCGACAGGGGCCCCGATGGTCCACCCCGCCCAGGAGCGTGCGGATTCGCTATCGGGGGCCCATCGCCAATGCGTCGGCTCCGTTCCGCATGCTTCGGGTCAGTGTTCCCCCCCCCCCCCCGAGCCAGTCCCCCTTTACGGTCCCCCTCCGGAGCGGGAGAGGGCGAGGCGGGGCGAGTGGAGCTGAGCCGCTGCGTTCGGTGCACGCGCCCGGCGTCGTGGGCTAGCGCGGGCCCCGCCGCGGCGGCG
The DNA here is from genome assembly GCA_963575745.1 of Prorocentrum cordatum. Classification (NCBI taxonomy): domain Eukaryota; class Dinophyceae; order Prorocentrales; family Prorocentraceae; genus Prorocentrum; species Prorocentrum cordatum. Next base: position 28,350 of record CAUYUJ010004906.1, on the reverse strand, counting down.
CGCGCCAGGTGGTCGAGCGGCCCCGCCTCGCTTGCACGCGCCGCAACAGCGGCGACGCGGCAGCCGAACCGGAAGAGAAGGCCCTGTACGCGCCGGTGGAGAGGCAGGAACCGACGGACCCCGCGCGCGCGCCGCCCCGGGGGGGTCGTGGGCGAAAGGCATCTCCGTGTACTTGCGGTCTCCACCGCCTGATCCCTGGGCTTCGCCCTCTCCTGGCCGCGTGAGGCCCCGCCTTCTTCCGCCTTTTCTCTGTCAATCAAAGCTGTGCGCGTCCCGCGTAGCTTTCAGCGGAAGAGGTTCGCTCTCGCCCTGCAGATCAAAAAAGTATTTGCGGTCTCGCAGGCCGGGCCCCTGGGCCGCGGCCCCGCGGGTGCGGGGCGCTTTTTCGCGGACGCCCCGCGCGGAACCTCTCCGTGCGATTGCGCATCCGCGGGGTCGCGCCTGGGAGTGCAGACCGCGAGGGCGCGGATACGGACGTGTTCGCCGTTCGTGAGGAGATGCAGGAGCCGACGGGCCCCGCGCGCGCGCCGCACCCGGGTAGGGCGGGGGCCTGGGGCGCCCACGGCGGGGGACAGCCGATATATTTGGGGGTCGCCAATTTGGGGGTGTCAGGGAGGGTTTTCCTTCACTATTGCTGATGGAATGCGCCGCTATTTATTTTCGTCCCACTTCTGGCCCACGAGTTCCCGCTAACCGCGAAGGGTCTTCAGTGCTGCACTTCACCCTCCTCGAAGCTCTCGGCTGGCAGTAGGACTCGTCGTCACTCGTCCTCCCCCTCCTCGTCCCTCCCCTCCTCGCCCGCTTCTTCGATCTCCCTCCTCGCGCTCCTCCTCGTGATCCCCTCCTCGCCCTCCCCCTCGTCCTCCCCTCTTCGTCCTTTCCCTCGTCGCCCTCCTTCTCCTTCTCCTCTTCCTCGTCCTCCTCTTCGCTCTTCCTCTGAGTAAGGGTAATACAGTCCGAGGAGAACTGCTTGGCAATGGATTTCGCGCTCGCCTGGGGGCAACGTTCTTCGAGGCGTCGCCATGGAGGTTGCAGTGGTACTGACTGCCTTGCGCGAAAGTGCGATGTCCACATTTAGTCCAATGCGTGCGGACGTTTCGGCCCCATTGTTTGCATAGCCTTGCGTTGCATCGGACGTGGTCACATTGCAGCGCGTCGCCTTATACCACAAGCCTCCGGCGCCGAGTGTGTCCTGGCATTGTAGGACCCTTTGAAACGCGCGAATGCGTTCGGCGCCGGGGGTTTCGTGGCATTGTGAGACCATGTGAGAATTGCGGATGGGCTCGGCGCCGAGGGTGTCTGGGCATTGTGAGACCCTGTGAATTGCGCGAATGCGTTCGGTGTTGAGGGTGTCGCGGCTCTGCAAGGGCACTTGAGCCGCGCGGACGTGCTCGGCGCCAGGAGTTTCGGGCCATCGTGAGACCCTTTGAAACGCGCGAATGTGTTCGGCGCCGAGGGTTTCGTGGCACTGCGAGACCATGTGGGAGTTGCGGAATGGCTCGGCGCCGCGGGTTTCGGAACGATTTTGAAGCCTTGAAGACGAGCGGTTGCGTTCGGCGCTGGAGTTTTGTGGCGCTGTGAGACCATGTGAGGCTCGCGGATGTACTCGGCGCCGAGGGTTTCGGGGCGATTTGGAACCCTTCGAGGCGCGCCACTGCGTTCGGCGCCGAGGGTTGCACCTTGAGACAATGTGAGACTCGCGGATGTGCTCAGCGCCGAGAGTTCCGGGCACTTTGAGACCCTTTGAGACTGTTTGAGGCCGCTTTGAGACCTCCATCGGACGCGTATGGTGAGTGAATTTTTACAGTGTCGCGCAGATTTTGAGACTCATCCGACACTCGTTCTTTACACTCGTAAATTTGGGGTCGGACAGTCTCAAGGCGGTTCGAGCGCGGACGGGGCCGCCGCCGAGCGGATGGGGCCGCCGCCCAGGCGCGATCCAAACGGTGCAGCAATTTAGTAATTTGTTTGGCCCACGTCGGCTCGACGTGCGTGCAGCGCTGCATGTGACTGATGGAGGTTGCCGTTGGTATGATGCGTGGTCAAATGCTTCCATGTGAAAAGTGAGGGATTTCGTTTCCAACTTTCTTCTCCGTCTGTAGTAGTCATGGGTGGGATTCGAAGGAATAAGCGCGCGAATGCGATGACGACAGCGGCTTCGACGATGAAGACGGCGGAGGCCTCAGCAGTGGTTGCCGTGGGGTGATCGTTCTGTTCCCAGTGTCGTTTTCGGTCCCAATCCGTCGGTCGGCCCGCGCATGAAATATCTAGTTCCCATTGTAAAACGGGCCTTTATGCAACACCCTTCGCGGTTAATGGCCCGCTAATGCCCCCCCCCAACGGCCCACTACTGGCCCCACTACTTGCCCCGGTAAAGGCCGACTAATACATTTGGCCCACTAGTGGCCCACTACTGATTGCATTCGACCCACAAGTGACTGGGTAATAATTTTTGACATATTAATGGCCCACGAATGATCTTCGAATGGCTCGCTTTTCATCAGTTTTTCCCGACGTCGCGATTGCAGACAATTCGTGCCACATCAGGCGGTCATTGGCGTATCATTAGCCACGTCCGAAGGTACTGTGAGGCAGGGCCCTTCGTGAGCAGGGGGGGTGTAGATATCATGGCCGTGGCCGTGATATCTCCCAAGAATTCTTGGACCCCTGGGTCGCGCATGTCCCTCGCCCTCCCTGGGTCGCGCATGTGCCTCGCGCCATGATTTTCGACCCCCCGCACCCGGGGGGGTCCCGTGACCACCGCTTTGACTGGAGGAAGGATGATGGGCGAGGAAAGAGGGATGATGGGCGGGGCATGCGGGAGGAAGGGGGTAGGAGAGAGGAGGAGGATGGGGAGGATTATGGGCATACTAATGAGGAGGAGGAACATGGTTGATAACAGTTTGGGCATGGAGGAGACAGGGGGAAGGAGGGATGAGGGAGAATGAGGGAGGCATGAAGAGACATTACGAGTAGTCGGAGGGGGATCAGGAGGAAGAGGAGGAGACGGAGGAGGAGCAGGAGGAGGAGGAGGATAATATGGATCTGGATATGGAGATAGAGGAGGAGAAGGGCGAGGGGGAGGAAGAGGGGATGGAGGGGGTACAAGTGAGGCAAAGGGAGGGGAAGCTCGCCGCCCCCCCACCCGCAGGACGACGTGGCCGCGCTGAGGGAGCTGGTGCGCGGAGAGGCGAGCCGATCCGACCCCGCCCTGTGGGGGCTGCTGGCTTTGAGAGGGGGAGGTTCTCGACGGTCAAAGTGCCCGAGGCGCTCGACGGCCTGCTGTCAAAACCCACAGCGTGGAAAGTGGGTAGTTTTGGAGTCCCCCCCCCCCCCTCTCCTGCTCCTGCTTCTCCTCCTGCTCCTCCTCCTGCTCCTACTCCTACTCCTCCTCCTCGGTCGGTCGTGGAACGTGGGTAGTTATGGAACCCCAGATCCCAATGTACTTTAAGCGCCTTCCTACTTCAATGCTCGAGTGGCTTCCCCTCTTCCGTCCTCCTCGGGGGGCGGGCGGACACCCAATCTGCTTTCAACGCCTTCCCACTTCGTGCTTCTACCTACTTTTTCCGACCGATTGGTACGCTTCCCTGGGGGTACCCTCGCATCCTCACGTTGTTCGGCCGCGCGGTGCTCAACAGGCTTCAGCCTGGACGCCCACGCGTCGTGCATCCTTACCGTGCACACTTCATGTCTGGATGTTGGCTATAGTCCCCTGGAGACCACACAGAGGCGCTCCCAAACACATCAGCCCGCCCCCCCCCCCCGCAAGGGCTACCCATTTTGGGCCCTTTCGAGGGCGTACCTGGCCATTATCTTGGCCCTGAACAGGTGGATATGAGGAGACACGATGCGGGAGAAGGAGAAGGAGGAGGAAGAGGAGGAGAAGGAGGAGGAAGAGGAGGAGTAGCCAGTTAGAGCAACTGGGTCGGAGGAGCGCTATCCAGAGTCCGATTCTTTCCGTCCCGACGTTGCCGATGCATCGCCGATGCGTTGGCGATATGGCGCTACCTGGAGCTCGATTGCCTCCATCCCGATGTTGCCGATGCATCTCCGATGCGTCGGCGATGGGGCGCTACATGGAGCCCGATTATCTCCATCCCGACGTTGCCGATGTATCGCCGATGCGTCGGCAATGTGATGCGATCCTCCGACGCCATCCGCGCCGCCCTGATGGTTTTCATCATCGGGGCTCGCCTCCGAGGAGGAGGTCGTCGTGCGATTTCTGATGCCACAGCAGGGAGGGCGTTTGGGCAGCCGCGGCCAGCAGCGGAACAGATGTCTCATCGTGGCGCCGCCTTGGCGTGAGCACTCAGCCTCCAGGGCTCGTGAGAATTGCATCACTCTTGTGAGCCAGGTGCGCCATGCGCGCGGGAGTTGCCAACAGACGAGCCAGGGACGCCCAGCGGTGCGAGGTCTGCTGCCAGGTGCGCAGGGCGCCGGGCGCGCCCCGGGGAGCCCCCGGAGTGCTGCGCGGGCGCGCAGCCGCAAGACCCCCACAATCAGATGCTGATTTAGAGACTCGTGAAATCTGGCTGTCAAGTCAATTCTCATGTCTGAAGAGTACTTCTTGTGGATCCCCCCCTCGGGTAACCTTTATATTTATTCGATCAAAGTGTCTTCCCGGGGCTCGCATTCGGTTTTTTACAAGGGAGACTGGGGTGTCACCAAACTGGCCCCTTGGCCCCGAGTTACAACAACAACAACGGCTCCCGCCTGATATTGTGCTGGCCTCCGGCCAGTGCCGCCGATCCGGGGCGCTCCGGATAATGATGATGATGACGAAGATTATGCTGCTGCTGATGATGATGATGATGATGATGCTGATGTTGCTGATGATGACGATGAAGATGATGATGTTGATGATGCTGATGGTTTGTTGATGATTATGATTGTGATGATGATAATGATTATGCTGATGCTGATGCTGATGCTGCTGCTGATGCTGATGGTGATGGTGATGACGATAATGCTGATGATGCTGATGATGATGATGCTGATGATGATGATGATGCTGCTGATGATGATGCTGCTGCTGCTGATGCTGATGCTGATGTTGATGATGATGATGATGCTGATGATGATGATGATGATGATGATGATGCTGATGATGATGATGATGATGATGATGATGATGATGCTGATGCTGATGATGATGATGGAGAAATGGATGATGAATGATGATGATGAATGCTGATTAGATTAAGTGATGATAAGAAATAGATGATATGATGATGATGATGATGATGCTGATGATGATGATGATGATGATGATGATGATGATGATGATGATGATGATGATGATGATGATGATGATGATGATGATGACGTTGACCATGGCGATGGTGGTGGGGATATTGATGACGAATGGTGGTGGTGGTGGTGGTGGTGGTGACGTTGATCACACACACACATATTGAACAAGTCGGAGGAACCACATTATTTTTGCCTCTCGGGGCCCTCTTGGGAAGGCTCGTGGAGCTCTTGGGGCGTCTCGAAAGCTTCTCGGGCCGTCTTGGGGCCATCTTGGGCGTCTTGGACCGACCGTTCGGTGATTCAGGGCTTTCTTGGGCCGTCTTGAGGGCCTCTTGGGGCCCTGTTGGCCCGTCTTGTGCCCCTCTTGGGCTCGACGACGTCATGCGGGAACATTCTGGGAGCCCCAGAGGGCGCGCGGGGAGCCCCGAGAGATTTGAGAGCTTGGGGCTTGGGGGCCCATTAAGAATCCTCAGTCTTGAAGACTGAGGCTCAGGGGATTGAGCAAGGGACCTGGGGAAGTCTCTTGGGGGTCGTTTTGGGGCCTTGGGGCCACTTTCGGGCCTCTTGAGGGCCTCCTGGGGCCTCCTGGGGGCTTCTTGGGGGCCTGTTGGGACCTTTGGGGGGCTTCTTGGAGCCTCTTGAGAGCCTCGAGAGGGGAAAGGCTGGGATTTTCGGTTCGGGCTCCCCCTCTTGGGGCTCCTGGGGCCGTTTTGGAGCCCTCTTGGGCCGGCTTGGCCGCTTCTTGGGCCGTCTTGGCGCACTCTTGGGCCGTTTGGGGGTCGTTTTGGGAGCCTCTTGAGCCGTCTGACGCGGTCTCGGGGGCCTCTGGGACCGTCGGCAACGTCGTGCAGGCCGACATGTCGCGTAAGGTAACAAACATGTACGTTTCCCCATCGGAATTGGACGATTTGGACCTCGTGGGTCTCTCTTCGCAGATGGTTGGATACCTATTGGAACGTCTTGGAGTCGTTCTTGCGAGCACGACATGCGTCAGGAATGGCGTTAGATATGGCGTCCCCCTCCCTCCATGGTCAGAGCGTCAGAACGGCGTCGGGAATGGTGTGGGCCCCCCCCGCACCCGAGCATTACATGCGTCGGAGTTGGCGTTGGGAATGGCGTTTCCTCCCCCCCTGAATGGCGTGAGCCCCCCCGCCCCCGAGCACTAAATGCGTCGGGAATGGCGTCGGGAATGGCGCCCCCCCCCCCTCCCTCTGAATGGTGTGGGCCCCCCCGCCCCCGAACACTAAATGCGTCGCGCCCTCGCGTTGGCTTTCATCATACTTTCTGCAAGAATCGCGCTCTCGCGTGGGACGTCCTCGCACTTTGATCAGACGCCGCGACCTCGACACTCAGGAATCACGCTCTCGATCTGGCCTTTCTCACGATTTACTTGAGAATCGAGCTATCGCTCGAGACGTCCTCGCGATTCATGCAGGACGCACGCTTGAGCAACCCGCCTTCTTGACCTGGCCGCTTGGGCCCGTCTTCCCGACCCGCTCGTTAGGGTCTACCCGCCTGTAGGTCCCGTCTGGTTATGCCACGTTTTCTCTGCTCCTGGCCCCCCTCCTGCTCATCCCGTGCTCCATCCTTCTCCCTCCCCCTTTCCACCCGTCCTCTCTTCCCCTATCTCAGAGGACACGCAGCTCCGCTTTTATATAGGTGTTCGGGGAGCAGCGTGCTGCTTGCCCCTTTTCCCCACTGCTGTCCCGGTCGCGTGGCCTGTAGCAGTGTTTCCCTTCAAAGTGATGGCGCACAAGCATCGGGAGCGGGCGGGGGGAAACAACAATTACACGCGGCAGGTCGGGAAGATATACCCCCAGGGGGGTACGATCGAAGACGAAGAGGGCGGGTACCGAGGACTTGGGATGTAACTGTTGATTGGTGTCGGTGGCGTTGTTGGTGGTGTTGGTGTTGGTGTTGGTGTTGGTGTTGGCGTTGGTGCTGTATTGTTTGTTGTTGTTGAATGTCAAATGCTAAACAATTATTTTTGTTTGACCCCTTACAGGCGCCCTGGCGCTCTCGCCGAGGCGCCGGCTGCATTTTCATTGAACATGAGGCTCACTCTGAAGCGATGTGGGGGACCGCCAAAACCGGCCCCCCAACAACAAAAAAGCTCCCGTTCGAGACTACCTCCTTTTTTACTCAGGGCCGGTGCTCTTGCTCGCCGCCGAAAGCAGCCGTCTCAGCAAAACCAGCGCTCCCGCTCGAGACTTCCTCCAGTTTTACCTTGGACAGGCGCGCTACTCTTTCTTTCATCGGCGCCGCCCCCCAGCAACAACAACGCTCCCGCTCGAGATTTCCCCCCTTGTTTACTCAAGGCGGTGCTCTTGCTCGCCGCCGACAGCCCCCGTCCCGACAAAACCAACGCTCCCGCCCGAGACTTCCTCCCGTTTTGTGCTGGACTGGCGCCCTTTTCTCCTCCTCCTCCTCCTCCTCCTCGTCCTCGTCCTCGTCCTCGTCCTCCTCCTCCTCCTCCTCCTCCTTCTCCTCCTCCTTCCTCCTCCCCCTTCCCTCCTCTTCCTCCCTCTTCCTTCTTCCACCCCCTCCTCTTCTCCCTCCTCCCTCCTCCCTCCTCCGTCCCTCTTTCCTCCCTCGAACTCCCTGTCCTCCCCCCTTCTCCTCCCTCTCCTCCACCTCCTCCTCCTCCTCCTCCCTCCTCCTCCTCCTCCACCTCCTCCTTTCCCTTCTCTTCCTCCTCTTTTTACTTCTCCTCCTCCTCCTCGCTCCTTCCCCCCCTCTCTCTCTTCCTCCCTCTTCCTCCCGCCACCCCTCCTCTTGTCCCTCCTCCCTCCTCCCTCTCCCGTCCCTCTTTCTTCCCACCTCCTCCTCCCCCCTCCTTTCCCTTCTCGTCCCCCTTGACTCCTCCCTCCTCCTGCCTTCTCCTCCCTCCTCCCCCCTCCCTTCCCCTTCCGTCCTCCCTCGCCGCTCCCGTTTGATAATTCCTCACCTTTTACTCAAGACTGGAGCCCTCGTTTCGGCATTGCCCCTGGGGTGTTTCCAAGAGTCCCTGTTGAACTTTGAGTGTACAATGGTTGTGGTTTTTGTTTTGGAGAGCATAGACAATGTGGAGGAGGAGGAGGAGAAGAAGGAGGACGGATGACTTCCATGGGCTCCAAGGACCGAGGGTCGAAGGATTGACTTCAGGGGGTCCTTGAGAGGGCGCGGGGGGGGGGGGCAGGTGGAGGGTGCGAGCATGGGGGCGGCAGCACCTGGGGGCGTGAACGTTCAGGGCCACGCGCCGAGGCCGCAGGACGGTGGCGTAACAGTTCGAACGAGGAGTAAAAACCACCTCGCCCTCGGGGGTACTGCTGCTACAACTACTCCTCCTTCCTCCCCCTCCTCCTCCTCCATCCTCCTCCTCCTCCTCCTCCTCCTTCTCCTCCTCCTCCTCCTCCTCCTCCTCCTCCTCCTCCTCCCACCCTCCCTCTCCCTCATCTTCCCTCCTCGTCCTCTTCCTCCTCCTCCGGGATGCGGGGCGCGCGCAGGGCGATTGCGATGGCGATGTGCCATCCGAGCTGTGGATGTCGAAGTTCCTCGGAAGAGGTGGTGGCAATCCTTTCTTGGGCGGGGGATTTGGGCGAGGGAATATCGGACTCCGCGCGCCGGAAACACATCCCCATGCTGGGGTGCGGTGTCCAGAAGGATACGTGTAACGTGTGGGGGCACGGCGCAGGAGGGCACAATGATTGTCGGTGTTGTTGTTGGCGGCGGTGTCGTTGTGGTTGTGGTCGTTGTGGTTGTTGTGGTTGTTGCGGTTGCGGTTGCTGTTGTTGGTTCGGGGTATACGCGTTGAGTGGCGCGCGGGGAGGGGGGCGCGAACAATCTTATATCCGCGATTGCTGGCGTGGTAGTAGTAGTAGTAGTTGTTGTTGTTGTTGTTGAACATTATTTCTTCTAAAGAATAATTATTGTTGGGGCCCCTGGTGCACGGCCCCCCCGCCGCGCCTAGGCCGCAGCCACATTTTCATCATTTTCGTGAGGAAGTCTCAGGCAAAACGATGTGATCCAGATCCGGTTGTTTTGTTACGATCGGTTTTCCCTTGCAAAAAATAAGCTAAAGTGGACATTTCTTGTTCTAACATATCCAAACTTCAAGAATCCCTGGCAAAAAAATAAGGTAAAGTGGACATTCGCGCGCGCAAGACGAAATCTTTCCACAACCTTAGTTTTCGTAGCGATTTTAACATAAAACCATCAAAAAAACCCATGGTTTTTCAAAACAAAAAAAATGTCAAAATTTCATCCCGCGCGCTCTTGCGGATTCGTAGGAAACCCAACACTTTTTATAAACATTTCTGTCAAACGGGCTTTTGCGAGCAACTTTTTCGAACTTCTGCAACAACGGTTGCGCACCTGCCAGGGCCATCATCCCTGTCAACTAATACCATGCGGGACACATTCGTTTTTTCTTCGCGCGCGCACGCCGTCGTCGTCGGCCGCGGGGCCCTGAATATTAGCCACGGTCGTCCGCCACCTCGCCGGCCTACAGCCGCCACATCCCGAACGTTCCATCCTATCCGCCGAAGCTGGGTGTGGGTGGTGGCGAAGAGTCGTGTGGATATTTGGTAGAGCTTGCACTGCCCCCCCCACAAAGTGGGGGTATTGGCTGGCGTCGCATGAAAAACCTGGCACTGGTGAGAAACGGAGTGATCCCCACGTGCCTAGTCATTGTTGTTGTTGTTGCTTGAACATTATTTATTCTAAAGAATAATTATTGTTGGGGCCCCTGGTGCGCGCCCCCCTCGCCGCGCCTAGGCCGCAGCCACATTTTCATCATTTTCGTGAGGAAGTCTCAGGCAAAACGATGTGATCCAGATCCGGTTGTTTTGTTACGATCGGTTTTCCCTTGCAGAAAATACTATAACATGAAAATTCTTGTTCTAACATAACCAAACTTCAAGAATCCTTTGAAAAAAAATGACACGAAGTGCACTCTCGCGCGCGCAAGATGAAATCCTTCCAAAACCTTAGTTTTCGTAGCGATTTTAACATAAAAACAAGAAGATCCCAATGGTTTTTCAAAAAAAAAGTTTCAAAAATTCATCTTGCGCGCTCTTGCGGATTTCTGAGGAAACCCAATATTTTTTCAACATTTCTGTCAAACGGGCTCTTGCGAGCAACTTTTTCACGTGCTTCGAACTTCTGCAACAACGGTTGCGCGCATGCCAGGGCCATCATCCCTGTCAAATAATACCATATTGGACACATTCGTTTTTTCTTCGCGCGCGCACGCCGTCGTCGTCGGCCGCGGGGCCCTGAATAGTAGCCACGGTAGTCCGCATGCCACGAAGTGAAGTGTCCGAACGTCATAGGGCGGGAAGCTGGGTGTGGGTGGTGGCGAAGAGTCGTTTGGAAATTTGGTAGAGCTTGAACCGGCCCCCCCACAAAGTGGGGGTATTGCCCGCCTCCTATGAAAACCCTGGCACTGGTGAGAACGGAGCGTCCCCACGTGCTAGTAATTGAACATTATTTCTTCTTAAGAATAATTATTGTTGGGACCCCTGGTGCACGACCCCCCTCCAAAACCTAGGCCGCAGCCTCATTTCCTTCATTTTCTAGCGAAAGCTTCAGAAAAGTGGATTGGTACCGGATCCGGCTGTTTTGTTGTAATCCGTTTTCCCTTGCAAAAAACACTATAAAATGAAAATTATTGTTCTTACTTGATCAAAGTGCAAGAATCCCTTGCAAAAAATAAGGTAAAGTGGACATTCGTGCGCGCAAGACGAAGTCCTTCCAAAACCTTAGGTTTCGGAGCGATTTTAACATAAAAACATCAAAAACCCATTGGTTTTTTAAGAAAAAATTGTCAAAATGTCCTTCCGCGCGCTCTTGCGGATTCGTAGGAAAACCAACACGTTTTAAACAATTCTGTCAAACGGGCTTTTGCGAGCAACTTTTTCGAACTTCTGCGACAACGGTTGCGCACCTGCCAGGGCCATCATCCCTGTCAAATAATACCATGCGGGACAGATTCGTTTTTTCTTCGCGCGCGCCACGCCGAAATCTCCAAAAAACAGATGTGATCAACTATAACCTATCCCGTCTGTGAGTACGTATGTGTGTATCATTGTGTATCATTCTTACCATATGCATCATATGCAAAAGATGTTTTGTGGAAGGCACTTAAAAACTTCTGATGGTTAACAGGTTAACAACTTCATGTGGGTGTACGAACGTAGGCTTAAAACTTCTGTGGGTGTGTACTCCACGCCAGCAGTGTAGTAGCCACGGTCGTCCGCAGGCCACGAAGTGAAGTGTCCGAACGTCATAGGGCGAAGCTGGGTGTGGGTGGTGGCGAAGAGTCGTGTGGATATTTGGTAGAGCTTGCACTGCCCCCCCACAAAGTGGGGGTATTGGCTGGCGTCGCATGAAACCCTGGCACTGGTGAGAACACTGAGCGTTCGGGTAAAGTGATTGTTGTTGTTGTTGTTGTTGTTGTTGTTGATGTTGAACATTATTTATTCTAAAGAAAAATTATTGTTGGGCCCCCTGGTGCGCGCCCCCCCTGCGCCGCCTAGGCCGCAGCTACATTTTCATCATTTTCGTAAGGAAGCCTCAGAAAAGAGGGTGTGTACAGGATCCGGTTGTTTTGTTGTTGACGCCCGCTTTCCTTCAAAAAAAACACTTATAACATGAAAATTTTGTTTTCTAACATACACAACCAAACGGTAAGAATCCTTTGAACAAAATGACACGAAGTGCAAACTCGCCCGCGCGCAAGATGTGAAATCCTCCAAAAACTTTAGTTTTCGTAGGATTTTAACATAAAACATGAAAGCCCAATGGTTTTTCAAAAGAAAAAATCAAAAAATCATCTTGCGCGCTCTTGCGGATTTCTGAGGAAACCCAATATTTTTTCAACATTTCTGTCAAACGGGCTCTTGCGAGCAACTTTTTCACGTGCTTCGAACTTCTGCAACAACGGCTGCGCGCATGTCAAATAATACCCTATATTGGACACATTCGTTTTTGCTTCGCGCGCGCACGCCGGCGTCGTCGGCCGCGGGGCCCTTGAATAGTAGCCACGCTCTCTTGAATAGTAGCCCAGGTCGTCCGCATCGCCACGAAAGTTGAAAGTTGTCCGAACGTTTCATTTAGGGCGGGAAGCTGGGTGTGGGTGGTGGCGAAGAGTCGTTTGGAAATTTGGTAGAGCTTGAACCGGCCCCCCCACAAAGTGGGGGTATTGCCCGCCTCCTATGAAAACCCTGGCACTGGTGAGAACGGAGTGCCCCCAGTCTTAAATGATTGTTGTTGTTGTTGTTGAACTCTCAATGGTTGTTGCTCCACCCCCTCTGGTGGCCATTGTTTTTTTCAATTGAAGTGTTCCCCCCGGGGCTCGCGCCCTTTTTCTCATCAGGGAAAGTCATTCGGGCCAAATGCGTTGTTGCCCCCCGAACTACAACGACAACAGCTCCGGCTTTAAATCGTCCCTCCAATTTATTTCCAAACCCCGCTCTCCCGCGGAACTTTTTTTCGCAGTTTATTCAAACATCGCGCTTTCGCGGGGGGCGCCCTAGCAATTTATTCACAAGCCGCGCCCTCGACGTTCAGGAGTCGCGCTCTCGCTGTGGATTCGCTCACGATTGATGTGGGGATTGAGGTGTCAATCGGGACTTCCTCGCGATTCATGCAGGACGCACGCTTGAGCAACCCGCCTGCTCGACCTGGCCGCTTGGGCCTTCCTTCCCGACCCGCATGGTAGGGTGTGCCCGCCCGATCTGCCCGTCTGGTTCTGCCACGCTTTCTTCTCCTAGCCCGTGCTCCCTCCTCCTCCCTCCCGTTGGTCTTTCCTTCCATCCGTCCTTTTCTTCCCCTGCCTCAGGTGCTGCGCGAAATGCGCGTTGCAAGTCATACGTGTATACCCTCAAGAGGGTACGGTCGAGGACGAAGAAGGCGGGTTTCGAGGGTTCGGGATGTACGTGTTGATTGGCACGCGCACGTATGAGAACGAACCGCCGTTTAAACACTGATTGTTGTTGTTGCCGTTGTCGTTGTGCCTGTTGTGATTGTGTTGTTGTGCTGTTGTTGTTGGTGATGATGTTGTTGTTGTTGTTGTTGTTGTTGTTGTTTTTGGTTGTTATTGATGATGTTGTTTATGTTGTTGTTGTTGGTGGTGGTGTTGTTGTTGTCGCTGTTGTTGTCGTCGTCGTCGTCGTCGTTGTTGTTGTTGTTGTTGTTGTGGTTGTTGTTGTATTGGTTGTTGTCACTGTTGTTGTCGTTGTTAACTTTCCATTGTTGACCAACCATTATTGTTGATCTCCCGTCTGGCAAAAATCGTATTTTTCCCAAAAAATATGCTCCCAGGGTTCGCACCCTCGTTTTTCACAGGGGAACGCCAAAATCCTTCAAGCACCAAGGGCAGATCAATGGTTTGTGCCTCTTGGGACCCTCTTGTGAGGCCTGTTTGAAGCTTTGTGGCGTCTTGGAGGCCTGTTGGGTCATCTTGAGGCCATCTTGGGCGTCTTGGAGCGATCTTTGGGTGATTCGGGGCCCTCTTCTACCGTCTTCGGGGACTCTTCGGGTCCTCTTGGTCCGTCTTGAGTGCCTTTTGGCTCCGAAAAAGTCACGCGTCAAGGCGCGCGACAAGGTACGAGGAACTCTGGTCGATTGGGCAATTTGGGCTTTGGGTCCCCTAAATAATCTTCTTGGGTTCGTGCGGCTCAGAATGTTAGGCAAAGGACCTGAGGACACGCCCACCGTGCCCAAGGGCAAGGTACTGGATTCTCAGCAATCCGTTACGCTGCGATGAGCGAGGCCTGCCCCTAGTCTTGCGCGCGCTGTGCCATAACAGATCCACCAGGTATCTGCTATTCGAGCTTTCTCTGGCTTTTCCCTAGGCATTCCCAAGCGGCGCCGGCACGAGCCGTGATGTCAGCAGGGGGGGGCCGGGGCGGGTAGCGGCCGTTGTCTTTCGCACCTGTTGGACCCTGGGGCCGTCAACAAACACGCTCCAGAAGAGCACCCCTAGGCTGATGGGCCTGTTTTCCACCACCACCCATCAGTTGGAGGGGGAGGGGGTCCTCCTCCTCCTCCTCGTCCTCCTCCTCCTCCTCCGCCCTCCTCCTCGATCCCCCCTCCAACTCATGGTGGTGGTGGTGGTGGAAAACAGGTTCATCATAGACCTCCCGGATGGGGTCTGAGTGCGTAGATGGGGTCAGAGGATGGCGCCGCATCGCCAGTGCACCGCCGATGCGGTTCGATGCGGAGTCCGATTGTCTCCACGCCGCTAGCGCCGATGCATCGCCGACGCCGCCGGTGCATCGCCGATGGATCAGCAATGCAGTGGCGATGCGGCGCGGTCTTCCCACCCCATCTACTCGGACCCCATTTGGGGGGAAGGGGTCGGCGGCCCCTTGCCCAGACCTCTTTGTAGGGGGGACGTAAAGGCGGGGTAGGGGCAGCGGTGGGGTTCGAGGGAACGTCGCTTTAAACGCCCCTTGGAGGAAGGGAGTGTGAGCATCCAGCTGCGTTCGTTCCTTAATCCCACCTCGGGTTAATCCTCCCTCCCAGAATCCTCGATTTGTGGCTGCCGAGAGGTCCGCTTGTCTGGCGATTTGTGAAACCCGAGTCGTCGGAGGTCTCGGCCTGGTGGGAAGACGTCGCGGTCCCGCTCTCGGCCTAGACAGGGCGGTGAGCCGCAGACTTGCGCGTAGACATGATGTGATCTCTTCCCCCCGGTCCCCGAGCACTCCCCCCCAAACAGAAGCCCTGGCCGCTCGGGAAGGCAAATGAACTCGGGGATGCGCCCCCTTATTCGGGCGCGCCCTGGTGGAAGAGGGGCGCCCCCGCTCCCCAGGGCGTGTGCGCCTCCCCGAGCTGGGCCCCGGCCTGCTGTTGCCCAGGCGAACTCCCCCAGAGAGTCGGGCATTGGGGTCGCCATGCCTCCCGGCTGAGATTCAGGAAGAACACAGGCACAATGAATCCCCGACCCCCAGGAAGATATGGGGAACTAGGGGAAGTGTGTGTGTGTGGGGGGGGGACGACGCAAACCCGGAAAATAGGGGAACGCAGGGGGAATCCTTGGATCTGTGCCTCTGCATCTACGTGTCCCTGGACCCCTTTGGAGACACATGTAGCAGCTGCCAGCAGGCTCACGCCGCCTGCGACGCCAGCGGCGGCGGCGGCGCGCCGGGTCGCCCTTCCGGTGGGCCTCTCGTCGTCAGGGCCGGCTCCGTCGAGAGGCGGCCTCGCGCAGCCACGCGCAGAGGGGGGTTAGGGGGAGGGGGGAAGGCTTCTCAGAGGCACCCCTGCTTCTCAGAAGGCGCGGGCCTTGTCTATAGACGTACGGCCGGGGCCTTCTAAGGAGCAGGGTGCTTCCAAGCAGCTTTCCCCCGTCCCCCCACCCCCCTTGCCGCGCCGCCAACTCACGCAGGCTTCTGGGAGGTCTCGTGGGGGTTGAAAAAAGGGGCCTGATTTTGGACGGGGCCCAGAATCGGCTGATGTCTGGAGCAATGAGATGGGGTTCAGTTCAAACCGGGGGTCAGCCAGAGCGCCGGAGCTTGCAGGATCCTGCAGCGCCAGGGGCGCACTGACCCGGGCTTGCGTGCAGGATCATGCAGGATCCTGCAGGATCTTGCAGGCTCCTGCAGAGCCAGACTGGCCCTCGCTTGCCCTGACCTGGTTCAGCAGATCCCCGACGACATTCGGACGGGGCTAGGACGAGGATAAATCTGTTCCAGAGCGTCCCGGAACGCTCTCAGAGCGGTCGGGAAACGCTCTGAGAAGGTCACTGCGCCCGATGCACCCTCCAGAGCCGCCGGATCTCAGAGATGCTAGATTTTATCTTCACCCGAGTTTATCCTCGTCCTGGCATCGTCTTATGATTTAAGTTCGGCTGCGAGCCCAGGGGGGAAGTCAGAGGGGACGGGCGTTCTCAGACGGCTCTGAAGGCCTCAGGCCTTCTGAGATGTTTTGTGGCGCCCTTCCCGAAGACACAGAAAGCTTCTCAGAGGGCTGGAGGGCTTCTGAGAAACCCCGCCGCCCTCTAAGAAGGCCTGCACCTTCTCACTCCCCCCCCCCCTTCCTCCGCTTCGCCGAGGATCCGTCCAGGCGGCCTCGCGCAGACGTCTGGGAGTTCTCGCGGGGGCTTGCCGCGGGCCCGATCGAACTGACCCTGCGGCCGCTGCTCGGCGGGCCGTCTCGAGCGCACGCTCAGACGTATCGGGGCTCTCTTGGGTGCGGGTTGGCTCTTTGGCGTGCGGGAGGAAACGGGTTCCCCGAGGGAAAAGCGGGCGCTGGGCCCCGTGGCCTCTTTCCCCCCGGGGACGGAGCCACCGCCAGGACGCCGAGAAACACAAGGAACGCCTGGGGTGCGGGAGGGGCCCGCGGCTCCTGAAAAGCTCTTCCAGGGCTCCTCCTCCTCCTCCTCCTCCTCCTCCTCCTCCTCCTCCTCCTCCTCCTCCTCCCTCCTTCTCCTCCTCATCCTCCTCTTCCTCCTCCTCCTCCTCCTCCTCCTCCGTAGCCATTTTGGCTCAAGGCTATGAACCGTCCCGACGACCGCGAGTCTTTCGGGGCGTCCTCAGAGCGCGAGGGAGGTTCGTGCTCCTCCATCACCCCTCGTGCACCTGGGCGCTTCTGGGGCCAAGAAGGGGCTTCGTTCCTTGTCTGGCGTCCCTTCTGAGGCCCGTGGAGGGCCCCGAGGGCCCGAGAAGGGCGACGGACTCTCCGCTCCCGTGCCCCGCAGGACCCGCGGGGTCCCCGTGGCGGTGGAGCCAGCTCGGAGCGGGCCCGGGCCCGTCTCGAGGCGGGCCCGTGCCCTCTCCCACGGGATCCGTGGGGGGGAAACGGCGGAGGGCACCCTTTTGCCGCCGGGGGGGTCCCATCTGATCGCCTCGCGCGTGTGGCCTGCCCATGCCGAGCGAGCTCGGGTCTCAAGAACCCGATGCAGGTTCTTAGATTTATGTCGGGCGTGTCCCCCTAATTACAGGGAGATGTTCGACGAAAGCTAGAAAATACCCCAAACATACACCAAAAAGGTAACAACAATCAAACAATAGTCCCAAGACTATTTTTGGATTTTTCCCCATATCCTAAGGATTGGGGTTCTTGTTATTACTCTGACGCCTCCCACTGCTCCTCCTTCCTCCCGCTCGCGCCTCCCTCCTCCCAATGATAATCACCAGATAAGACAAGACAAGATAAGATACTACAAGATACTATAAGATAGCACAAGATATGATAAGGTAAGATAAGATATATGACAAGGTAGGATAATATATAAGATAAGACAGCCTATGGAGTAATAAGATAAGACAATATATGATGCGATAAGATGAGTTGTTATAAGATAAGCTAAGACAAGATAAGAGATTTCAAGGTAAGATAAGATAGAGGGTAATAAAGGTAATATAAGATAGGACTCGATAAGATCAGATGGGACTCACTCTCACTCAGACTCACTCACAGTCACATTCACTCACACTCACACTCTCTCATGATCACAAAACGCTGCCAGGGGCATCATTTGGGAGCCCCAAGGGGGAGCCACCCTGGCTGATCTCACGAGCCCGTTCGCGCCGATTTTGGTGGGACGTCTCAGCTAAAATTGCCGTTTGGCCTCCCCAACATGTTTCTCTTGAGAGCCTCATGGTCGCAAAACGCTGCCAGGGGCATCATTTGGGAGCCCCAAAGGGGAGCCACCCTGGCTGATCTCACGAGCCCGTTCGCGCCGATTTTGGTGGGACGTCTCAGCTAGAATTGCCGTTTGGCGCCCCCAACATGTATCTCTTGAGAGCCTCATGGTCACAAAACGCTGCCAGGGGCATCATTTGGGAGCCCCAAGGGGGAGCCACCCTGGCTGATCTCACGAGCCATTCGCGCCGATTTTGGTGGACGTCTCAGCTAGAATTGCCGTTCGGCGCCCCCAACATGTATCTCTTGAGAGCCTCATGGTCGCAAAACGCTGCCAGGGGCATCATTTGGGAGCCCCAAGGGGGGGCCACCCTGGCTGATCTCACTAGCCCGTTCGCGCCGATTTTGGTGGGACGCCTCAGCTAGAATTGCCGTTTGGCCTCCCCAACATGTATCTCTTGAGAGCCTCATGGTCACAAAACGCTGCCAGGGCATCATTGAGCCCCAAGGGGAGGCCACCCTGCTGATCTCACTAGCCCGTTCGCCCGATTTTGGAGAGCGTCTCAATCAAAAATGCCGTTTGCCATCCCCAACATGTCTCTCTTGAGAGCCTCATGGTCGCAAAACACTGCCAGGGGCATCACTTGGGAGCCCCAGGGGGGGTCCACCAGGGGCTTCATAGTCACCAAACGCTGCCAGGGGCAGCATTGTGGCTTCCCAAAGAGGAGTCGACCCGGGCCTCATGGTCGCCAGACACTGCCAGGGGCACCATTGGGATTCAGACTCGCACCCAGACTCACTCATACACAAGCTCATTCACACTCAGATTCATTTCTTCACAGTCAGGCACACACAGACGTATCCATACTCAGACTCACCCACACTCAGGCTCACCTAACCCAGACTCCGTCAGAAGCCAGTAGCGAAGAGAGGAGAGAGAGAGAGAGAAAGAAAGAGAGAGAGAGAGAGAGAGAGAGAGAGAGCGGGAGAGAGCGAGAGAGCGAGAGAGAGAGAGAGAGAGAGGGAGAGATGAGGAGAAAAAGAGAGAGAGAGAGTTGAGAGAGAGAGAGAAAGAGAGAGAGAGAGAGAGAGAGAGAGAGAGAGCGGGAGAGAGCGAGAGAGAGAGAGACAGAGCGCGCGAGCGCGAGCGCGAGCGCGAGCGCGAGCGCGAGCGCGAGCGAGAGAGAGAGAGAGAGAGAGAGAGAGAGAGAGAGAGAGAGAGCGAGCGAGCGAGCGAGCGAGCGAGCGAGCGAGAGAGAGAGAGAGAGAGAGAGAGAGCGAGGAAGAGAGAGAGAGAGAGAGAGGAAGATAGAGAGAGAGAGAGAGAAAAGGAGAGAAAGAGAGAGAGAGAGAGAGCAAGAGAGATCGGACAAGTAGGCGGACCAGGGTCCGTCCGCGAGGCGCACTGCGGTGCGACAACTCGCATACACTATTTGCGGCGGTGCAGCCTTTAGATACGAGGGCGGGCAACAAAAAAACCCTCCCCCGGCGCAGTGCGACAGACGCTACAGACGGCGGACAGACGATGAAGATCTCACCTGTCAGACCGCGTGAGGAAAAAGGCCCCAACAAGAAAGGCGACGTGCTGGCACGTGGCTAGGCGGCTTGGCGGACCGCCAGTTGGGCGCTTGGCCGCTAAGCGGCGCGCAGTGACGGGGCACACCCCGCCCCCACGCCCTGACACCGTGGACGCGGAGCCACACGTACACACGGGCAGGCAGAAAGGAGGAGATTAGCGCGGGGCACCAGGTGGAGCGCCGCGGAACGATGACAACATAGCTTGGATGTTGAGTGACGGCACGACACCATCGGGCGAGGTCGTGAGCAGCTCGGCGAAGGCTCGCCCAGCGCTGTGGAGGCGCTGGAGCAGAGGACCTTGACGAGCTTGGGCAGCGGCGAGGTCCGCGGCGAGAGCTAAGCACCTCTGCTGAAGGGCAGCCATAGCCTGTGACAGCTCGGTTTCACGGTCGGTGAGCGGTGGCTGCTCAGTGACATCCGCCGAGGGTCTCGAGACAGAGGCGAGGTCCTCGGTACGCCTGTCCAGGTGGGCTAGCGGCGTGCGGGACCCTGAACGCTGACGTCCGTCACCCTTGAAAGGTGACTGGAGGGGCCGGCGCGACCCCAGGGCTGGAGCCGCTAGGGCCGCGCCACGAGAGGTCAGGGGAGCCGCTTCCTCTCGCTCAGCAACGGAGGAAGCGTGGGTGGGGCACGAGGGCCTGTCTGGTTTAGTACCCTGCGGGGGGGCTGGAGCCGCCCCCGCGGGTCGCTGACGATGGGGAGGTGAAGTGGTATGCGCGGTGGGGCCAGTCGTGATGCCGTGCAAGGCCGCTGAGGTCGGTCGCGTAGAGGGTTGGTGACTCGGTGGGGCGGCATGGTCGGCAGCGTATGGTGTCGGCGGTGCGTCCTCAATGCCACCCAATCCTCGGGGGGCACTCGGGTCGTGGTCGGCGTCTTGGCGGTGACCGATATCGTCGTATGTGGGCGTTGACGCTCTTGGGGACGGCGTCGCAGTAGGGTTTGCGAGGTTTCCCGACGGAGCGGGGTTTTCGTTGGCTGGTCCGTCGTCCAAAGCGTCCGATCCCCCACCGAGGCTGAAAAGGTCATCGTCCTGCTCATCAGCGTCTTGAAAAGGAACGGCGTTGTCATGTGGGTGGGTTAACGCACTCAATGGTGGAGTCGGGGGCGCCGTGCGGGTGCCCGCCGGGGCAGGGTTGGCGCTGGCTGACTCGTCGCCCAGGAAGTCCAAACCTCCACCAAAGCCGAACGGGTCGTCCTCCTGTTCGTCGAATAACACCCGTTGGGCCTCGGCCCCGAGCTCGTCGGGGTTTTGTGGGATGTCTGGTCCAGCCGCGGGTGGAGCCTGGTCAGACAGCAGGGGATTTGGTTCCATTTTGTTTAGTTCTGCAGCAGTGAACCCAGCCCTGCGGTGTGGGAGAGGAAGTGTACGATGTCTCCGCTCATAGATGGCAACGGCGACTCCATGAAGCACGGTCGCTTGGCGGTGTCGTGCTTTGGCAGCTTCAACAATGTCGTCTGGAAGGTTATGCGTACGTGCCGCCGCTGTGGCGAGGGCGTCGGCCTGACGATTGAACTCCTCCGCGATGGGCCCGATGAGCCCGAGGTCAATGCCCGTGTCGCCCTGGTGGCTAGCGACTTTCTCTACGCGGAACATGTTTGGCTTGGCCATGACACATCGGTGGACCTTTTCCCAGAACTCCACGTGCGTGCCCTGCGGAGGTGAGTGTCCGTCGATGATCCTTTGGAAGCCGTCGACCAACGCCTGGTTGTCCACGAAGACGTGTACGGGCCGTTCAGCACATGCCGTGAGGTGGACAATGGCGAGGGTCTCCGCAAGCTGTGCGTTCTGCGTGATGCCGTGAACGCGCGCACTGTAGTTCATGCGGTGGTCGATGCCGTAGTAGTCGCCGTAGCCCGCTCTTGCAAGCAAAGGGATGGCTTGGTTGGTGCATGCACCGTCCGTGGCAGCGTAGACCCATGTCCAACCAGTGTCGTGGTCAAGGTAAGTGGTGTAGGAGTCCTGGGCTGAAGCCGCAGGATCTCCCTCAGGCGGGGGCCTCGGTATGGGTTGAGGTAGCGGGTCCCTCGCGAGGTCGGCTTGCAGATCGAGGAGGGCTGGGTCCTCATTGAAGAGCCCGCAATGTCTTGTGTGCGGAGGAAGACGGGCCCACTGCTCGTCACTGATGAGGGTGGTGAGAGGGACTCTTTCACGGGCCCAGCACTTGCAGTCACGCACAGTGTGCTCCTGAGTTTCCTCTTCCTCATCACAGTAACGGCAAATGGGGCTGGGATCAGCGGACGTATTTGATCGAGAACGTCGCTGTTGGGTGTGGTCCCCGCCCGACAGGTAGTTTAAGAGGAGCGCCAGCTGCCATGCGTTGCATTTGGGGACATTTTTTCTTTCTTTTTTTTTTTTTCTTTTTTTTTTGACACTTTTCTTAGCTCGTCGTCACTTTTTTTTTTTTTTCCTTTTTTTGAGTCTTTTCTTCCTTTGGTGCGGGCGAGCCACGTGCTGGCGAAAAGGTCGAGGCCCTGTCTGACCGAAGCTAGGTGCCCAAGGTCATGACGCCGTGGCTTGATTTTTCTCAGAAAGGCTCTGCGTTGCGAGGCGCGCAGCATGTGAAGGAAGGCGTTTTGGGGAAGGTTCAGCCAACTGATCTGACAGCCCCAGTCGTCGTACATGGTGCCAAATGTGGGCCAAGTCCAACGGAGCTGCTGAAGCGTCTGAACAAGTCGTCCAACAGGTCCTCCGCCAAAAAGGGTCTGGACATGGTGTTGGAGATCCCTGACGAGGCCGCACAGAGTGGCGTCGCGGTTGACCTGTCGCCGCAGGCACAGGAAGACTTCACGCTGCATAATGGCGTCAATCTCCAGGGCGTGCCCTGGGACGCACACGGCCATGAGAGTCCAAAACTCGACCAACCTGTTTCCCTTGGGGCGGATAGCCGCCTTAAGGGCATGGTTGTAGGCAGTTTTGACGGGGCCTGATGGGGCTTGGATGTCAGTGCCCGTGGTACAGACGCTGGCAGCAAGGGAGCGGGCGTGCCGTGCCTTAATACGCATCGGAGATGGGAGCTTGCCAATACGCGGCAGGCGACTAGTCGCCCTGCGAACACGGGCGTCAGCGGTGGCCGTGAGGTTGAGCGCGGCTGGAGCCGGCGCTGCCTCGGCGTTGATGTAGCTTCCGACGAGCTTGAAGGAGTCGACCACGCGTAAGGGCCGTTCCGCCAAGGTGAGCTGGGTAAAGGCGGTGTGAAGCTCGTCAGTAAGCGCCCACCCCGCCACTTTTCCAGGATGAATGCGTTGACCAGAAAATCGATCAAACTTGGCGGTTTCATCAAGAGATTTCTGCAACTCGGCCGCGGTGTGGGTAGTGGAGTTGCTGTCATCAACAAAAGTAGTGCTGAGTGACCGCGGCACGTAACGATGCTGTCTCTTGGTCCAGACGCACATGAGCAGCTTAATGTCGTCCAGGGACCAAGAGCATCCCTGGAGGTGACCGTTTGTCCTGGCCAGTTCCTTAGAGTACGCACCGTTCATGCGGATGTAACGTTTGTGGCGCCTGTAGAAGTTTCTGCGGACAGTAACGATGTCTTGGGGACACCCCGCGTGAAGCGCGAGGTTAAGGCATATGTCCGTGATGAGATAGTCGAAACACTTCTGACGGTCCAGGGCAGCTCCAGCCAAGGGAAGGAAAAGGGCTCTGGCGTGTTCGATGCGAAGGGCGAGAGAAGTGCTGACGTCCCCAATGGTAGCTTTGGGGACAGCGCCAAAACTCGTGGCGTGGGTCCATCCTTTCCGCCAGTCCGTGAGGCTGCGGTAAGCTGGTGCTTCCCACGCGTACATCCAAACGGAAAGCACCGAAAGAAGTCGTTGGTCCGTTGGAAGTTCGCCTCGGCCTTTTCGGAGGCACGGGTTTGGTACGTGGAGGAGGGGTTCTGGGATGGTGCCAGTGCGTTGCATAGCTCGTAGAACGCTGGCGAAGAGGCGAAGAATGTCGTCGGGAAGCTCCTTTGCCTCCTTAGTAGTCCAACCGTCCAGACCACCCGCGCGTCTCGGTGAACGGGTGCGAATGAAGTGGATGAGTTGGTCGTCGGTGAGGTGGAAAAGGGTAGCTGGTGAT
The DNA here is from genome assembly GCA_963575745.1 of Prorocentrum cordatum. NCBI lineage: Eukaryota > Dinophyceae > Prorocentrales > Prorocentraceae > Prorocentrum > Prorocentrum cordatum. The sequence continues at coordinate 4,886 of CAUYUJ010004906.1, read as the reverse complement.
GGCGTAGGCAGCTCCTGTCGGTACTCGTCGTAGAAGTCGGCCCACGTCGGCATGGCTTCGGCATCATGTCCCGCACGTGCGCGGTACCTGCCCAAGATGGGCTCCCAGGTGTCGACCATGAGCTTCAGCATGTCCTTGATGTTAGCAACAATGGCGTTGGCAGGGAGGATGTCGGGGACTTGCGCAGGTGTGGTTCACGGGTGTGGTCTTCGTCGCTGTCCGTGTCGGGCGAACTACCGTCGCCGGGGCTGAAGCCGCCAGCTTCGGTGTCAGCGTTTGCTTGTTGCCCTTTTTGCTTGTTTGTTTTTTTTTTTTTCTTACTTCGCTTTGTCGTCCGTGACAAGCTTCGTCAGGTTTGAAGGCTGTGCGTGTCAGCAGCTTGGAGGTTGCGTTAATGTCTAAGGAGTGGTAGGCGTGCGGAGATACGCCGTGGGGCGACTACCAGCAGCTCGCTGCGTATATGGCCGCCTTTCGCCGGCTTGGCTCGCCGGACGCGGATCGGCCCAATCCTGATTGCGTTAAACTTCTGCCTGGGCGCCGCGTTCGCGCCAGCCTTCTTTTTTTTTTTTTTTTTTTATTTTTTTTTTTTTCTTTTTTTTTTTTTTTTTTTTTTTTTTTTTTTTCTTTTTTAGCATGTTTTTCCTTTTTTTTTTTTTCTTTTTTTTTTTTAGTTTTTTTGATTTTGTTTTTTTTTTTTTTTTTTTGTTTTTTTCTAAGTCGAGATGTTGGATCAAAGCGTCAAGGTGCTCCCCGTGCGGCACTGGCTCGTCTGGGGCCCAGGCCTCGGGGAATTCCAGGAGAACCGTGGGGCGCAGCTTGTGGCATAAGAGACGGGCCGCGGCCCACGTGCAGTCGATGCGCTGCGCGAGGTACGGCGGGATAGCACGGCAATAATGAGGGAGACGCTATTTTTGTTGTCTTTTTTTCTTTTTGCCTTTTTTTCTTTGTTTTCTTTTTTCTTAGTTTTTTTTCTTTTTTTGTATTTTTGTTTTCTCGTTTTTTGCCGATAATGAAACGGAGCTCGCAGAGTTGCCGATGGAGCTTGCGCAGTCGGTTCATGTGAATCGTGGAAGCTCCGTAGGTGGGGAACGCGCGGGGGACAACCGGTCGATCCTCGAACGTAGGCGTGAGCCCGTTCATGGTGGGGGGCTTCTTTTTTGGTTGGTGGGGCGGTGGAGGTGGCAGATCGCGAAGACGGGTGAGATGGTACTCATGACTGGCCTCGTTAGCCAGGGTGAACATGCGCTCCACGTCGTCTCGTGCGTCGGCCTGCTCCATGCGGTCCTGGTATCGCCCAGCGATGAGGGTCCAAAGTGCTTGCAGCTCGTGCCCCTCATGAACTCCATCGTCGGGCGGGTAGGGCGTAGGGGCAAGAAGGCGTCGGGCCGTATGGTCGAGGCGACTGAGGTCAAGCGCGACCTGCAGGCCAACGTGAGACTTCGCAGGCAAGTCGCGAAGGTAGCAGAAGTCGGTGACAAGGGATCGCGCCGCCTGGTTGGCAATGATATAATCGATGCGCGAAGTGCGGGGGCACTTGGTGACGCGGTCCCAATCAGGGATATTTCCATAGGTGTGCATGGTGTGATCTGGTGTGCCCTCAGCGACGTTGGACCATCCGTGCTGCAACATGTGCAGAAGGTGTGGATTGTCGTCAATGTTCGTGTTGGCGTCCATGCAGATGAAGTAGGGTGCTGAGCCGACCCAAGCGGCGGCACAGTCAGCGAGCCGAAAGAGAGCTGTGCTGTCTCCTCCAGCAATCCCGTAAAGGCTCGCTATGTAGATCCCCGCGGGCCCATGGTTATTTCGTCGCCGCCTACGGCGGTGTTGAGTGCAGAGTGGGAGAAAGACCTCATGCCATCTTTTCTTGGCTTTGAGGGCGGCGATGCAGGGCGCATTGTCGTCGACAGTGGAGTCGACGATGGCATCCTTAGAGAGAATGGCGACCCCTCCCGAGGCGCCAGTGTTGCCCACAACGGTGTGATCAGTGCCGCCGTGGGCAGCTCTGCGCTGGGCTCGCGCCAGATCAAGGTCAGGCCCAAGACTGGCGTGGTATCCACCGTGGAGAGGATTGGCGGCGCTGGTAGCGATGGCTTGACTAGTCGGCTTGGCATGTCGGGTCTCCTGCAGTGCTATGACAGCGGCGTTGTGGTCGACACCAAGGGCGGTGATGGTTGGCCAGTTCGCTGAGAGACTGGTGATGTTAAGGCTGACGAGGTGTATGGAGCGACCTGGCCCGTCTCCATCGGTTGAACTGGGGTTTGCGCGCCCCGCACGGTGAAGGTCAGCTTGACCCTCGCCCCAGTAGGAGGCTTGGCCACAGTAGGAGCTCATGGCGTTACTATGGGTTAGCTTGATCGGGGCTGAAGCCGCCGTCAGGCCAAACATATAGGCGGGACACGGTCGGCACTGCGCCAGGGGGGGTTCATAAATATTAGTAAAAATGTCACGAACATTCCTCCTCACTCCTGTACTATAGGGGACGAGGGGAGGAGAAGTGAGACGGCAGCAGTGGGAGAGGGAGGCGACTCCTCGATCCATCCTGCCGAACACAAAGACAAAAACGAGACAGCGGCGGCGGCCAGGCGCGGCGGCGGCACAACGCACGCGCATGTACTGCGCACGCGCCACCGCTGGTCCCTCCTGCGGTGACACGCCCGCCCCGTCAGTGTCTTGATGAGCAGCATCTGGTGGAACGGCTCCAGCAGCACGGTCGGAGGCCTGGCGCTGGGCCTCGTCCATGCCCGCTGCCGTGAGGCCCACGTTGCGGACAGGGCTGATTCCCCGCGGGGCCGCCGCTGCCGCAGCAGCCGAGGTGGCGGGGGCTCCGCCCCGACTCTGAGGTGAGAGTGTGAGCCCCCGCCAAAACCCGCCACAAGGTTCTTGACACGGTACTTGTTCTTGAACGGGTCGAAGGTTGGCGCCTCGTCGATGGGGACGATCACGCGGGTGGGCAGCTGCGGATCGTGGTCCGTGGACGGCGTCGGCTCGAGGTCGACCTGGCTAGGGTCGATGACGCTGGCTCCGAAGCGTGGCACCACTTCGGGGGGTCGGGCATCGGCCTGAGTCTCGCGAGGCGGCGAGCTCGTGGAGCTCCCGGGGGCCTTGCGTGAACTGTGGCGGCTGCAGGTCCTGCTGCGCGGGACGCGCCCGCCCGTGTGACGGTCGCGTGGCGAAGTCGCCTGGGAATTAGCGCGCTCAGAATCCGCCCTGCTCGGGGATCGGATCGGCGCCGCGCAGGGTGATGGGCTGGGCTGGCGAGAGGCGCTTGTGCCGCCTTCCGCCGTGGCTGTGGCCTGGTCGGGGTCGGCCGCGTCTGGGCGGGGGCTGACGTGGTGGGCGCTTCACTCGCTGTGCCTCGGGGAGGCGCTGCGATGCGCCTGGATGCGCGTGAGGACGAGCGGGGTGAGCGGCTGCCTCTCCCGCTCAGGTGGGGCAGGTTTTGCCTGGGCAGGGCGCAGTGCTGCAGCCACGTTTGGCGGGGGCGTGTGTTGGCGCGGTTGCCAAGCGCGCACGTTCGCATCGCGCCATCCTTCGGGGCGCCCAGCCCTGCCACGGTATGTTGCAGCCCCCTGGGCTGAAGCCGCAGGGGTTATCACTGCAGGCTGGTTGCTGGAGGGGCCCTCATGTCGGCCTGAGCAAAGGCCCCAGGCGCGCGTGGACCCTGGGACTGGCGAGGTGGCCCTTAGGGGATGTAGGGGTGCACGCGAGTAGCCGCTGGCCGCTGGGTGAACCCTGGCGTTGGGGGCTTGGCCGTAACTGGAGGCGGCTGCTCCAGCAGCCGCAGGCATGGCACCTATGGGACCACGGTGGTAGGCGGCAACCCCGTCGTAGGCCGTGTTAACGCCTGTCGGGACTCGCGCAGGGGAGCGGTAGCGTGGTGTGCCCTGCTGTCCTGCGTCACGTTGGTCCCGCTGCTGAATGCGCTGCTGGTGCTGTTGGTGACGCTGCCAGTCGGCTCTCGAGAGGGGACGGGTGTCGGGGAGGATGGTGGGCACGTCGGGCCGCTGCCAGCCCCGATAGACGTGCTCGAAGGCGTGGTCAGGGTAGGTCTCCCCTACGGGTGAGTATCGTCGCACATGCTCCGTGTAGTCGATGTTCTGCGGCTCTGAGATCGCCGTAATGTTGATGGCCCGCTGGTGCGCTGGTCCATAGAGGCAGAAACTACCACGGTTGCTGCGGTCGTGGTTTAGCTCAGCTTCGGTCGTGGCACGGCTCACCATTGCGTCACAGAGTCGCATATCGTAGTCGAGAGCTTGAGGCCCAGGACCACCCTCGGCGTCCCAGTACAGTACCACATCTCGCCAGCGGGTGCGGGTCATGTGGGTGCGCTCGGCGATCAACTCGCAGACGGTCCTGACCGTGACACGATCCCTGTACATGTTGGTAATGGCTAGGGGGAAGGGTCGGCGGACCGTCTTGTTGAAGGTGAGTTCCTCCTTGAGGGCCTGATGGGGGCTGAAGAGCACGTAGCCTTCCCTCCAAAGCGGTTGGTCGGGGGAAGGTTCTTCGGGCTTCCCCGTTCCTGTGAATCCAGGTGGCCGCGTTGTGCCGTCAGGCAATCCCTGCCTGGGGACGCGCCGCGGCTGTGGTGGGAGGTACCATTGGCCCTGGTAGCCTGCTTGCCCTGGTTGTGGAGGTTCTCCCCCGGGGCCTGAAGGCGCTCGGGGGGGTTCCTTGAGGTCGTGGAGGGCTGGCGCGTTGCCGAATTGGAGGGCAAGGATGTGCGGCGGCATCCCTGTGGCACGGACGTCGAGCTGGTTGTGTGGCCTGGGAGGGTGGGGACACCTGCTGGACAGGCAGCATGTGTCGGAGTCCCTCTTATTGGTGCTGTATGCACACGTCCAACTGTTGCACGAGTAGTCCGTGGACCAGTCCATAAGTGTACG
>CAUYUJ010004905.1:32500-65913 GCA_963575745.1 Prorocentrum cordatum | reverse complement strand
GGAGGAGGAGGAGGAGGAGGACGAGTGACCTTTCGCCATAGTGACCTCTGGTGCGGGCCCACGGGGGTCCCCAGATCGCCGACTGCGCTACGACAGTTGCGTCTCGTGCGCTGGGGTTTGGACCACGGCTGCTCCCGCAAGCCGCGCACCAGGGGTCATTCTTGCCTCGGGTCACTCGCGTGTCGCCGATCGCTCAAGGCCCCGGCTCCTGAAGACGCACCCCGGAGGCCGAGCATGTGGCGAGTACAGCCCGATGTGTTTTCGTTTGCGACCGGGGAGTCTTCGGCCTTCGCGGACGACGTGCAAGCGCAAGCCCCGCCCCCCCCCAAGATCCGTTTGAGGAGCTGGGAGCGCGTGCGTGCTGGTTATGTATTGTGTTAGGCTATATAGATATATATATATATATATATATATATATAGATTGTTGGACGTGTCCCTCGACGGTCGTCCCTCTTCCCCCTCCTCCGCCCTTCTGCTTGCTTCTCCTGCCCCAAAATGCGTTTGAGGAACCTGGAGCGCGCGCGTGTTGGATACGTCTTGTGTCAGGCTTTCTTGTTGGACGTGTCCCTCGACGCTCGTCCCTCTTCCCCCCTCCTCCGCCCTTCTGCTTGCTTCTCCTGCCCCAAAATGCGTTTGAGGAGCCGGGAGCGCGTGCGTGCTGGATACTTCTTTTGTTGGGCTTTCTGGTTGGACGTGCCCCTCGACGCTCGTCCCTCTCCCCCCCTCCTCCGCCCTTCTGCTTGCTTCTCCTGGCCCGTCGGGTCTTACGCCGGCCTGTGCGTTTGTCGGAGTGGAGGGCGCCTCATGCTGCTCGGCCCTGGCTTGGCCGGCCCTTTGCCGTGCGCCCCCCTTTTCCTCCTCCTTCTCCTCCTCCTTCTCCTGCTCCTCCTCCTCCTCCGCCTCCTCCGCCTCCTTCTCCTCCTCCTCTGATGGGTGTCACAAGCGCGTCGGAGGGACAAGTGTGCGCGTGCGCGTTCAGGGGCAACGATAGGGGGGAATAGGCACAGGGGGGGATGCATCGACCCCGAATCGCCCATTGATCGCCTATAGGGGCCCAATAGCCCAAACCTGCCCAGGAGCCTGCGAATTCACAATCGGGGGCATATCGCCGATCTATCGGCAATGCATCGGCGATTCCAGGTCGATGCTCCCCCCCTATGCCTATCCCCCTATCGTTGCCCCTCACGTGTGCGCGTGTGTGTGTGACTGTGTGTGTTTGTGTGTGTGCGACGGTGTGAGTGGACTCAAGTTCCTCCGACCCACCCATCGCTAGCATATTGCAGTGTGCAACACGTGTACGCTGCGCTATCGACAATGTTCTGTCGCAACTAGCAGTTCCACCTGCTGCTCGCGCCAGAGGACCCTCTGCGCCGCTGACCTAAAAGTGCGTGTGTGTTTGTGTTTGTGTTTGTGTTTGTGTTTGTGTGTGTGTGTGCGTGTGACGGTGTGATATTGTTGACCGTCTGGGCCTCGGGGACTATCTGCGCGCAGCACGCAGGTCTCCCAGGCCACGGTGCACCGCGTGGACTTGCCTGTCGCAGGTCGGCTCGAGCTTCGTTCGCGGTTTGCCGGGCGGCTTTGTGCCGCGGTGTGGCTGCCGCCCAGCTGCGCGAGGAGCTGGGGTGGCGAGATGCCGCATCTGCCGCCCCTGGTGGCCTTGGCATCCCTCGGACGTGTGTATTTTTCTCGGCGAGGTCAGCGCCAGTAATTCTTGGGAAACCAGCGTAGAGCATCTTGGATCACGTTGATAAAAACAGACGCGCGCGAAACCAAACGATGCGCGGGGCATAATCGTCCGAGCGATGACAAGTGGCGCCAGCCTGGCCGAAAGTGGAAACTGGTTGCACTTGTTGGGTCTGGACCACGTCCCTCCTCCTGCTCCTTCTCCTCCTCCTCCTCCTCCTCCTCCTCCTCCTCCTCCTGCTCCTCTCCTCATCCCCCTTCCTCCTCCTCTCCTCCTCCTCCTCTCCTCTCCGGATCCCTTACCCATTATCCTCCTCCTCCTGATCCTCCTCCTCCCCTCCCTCATCCTCCTGATCCTCATCCTCCCTCCTCTCCTCTTTCCCTCCTCCTCCTCCTCCTCCTCCTCCTACTCTCTATCCCTCCTCCTTTTCCTGCTCCTCATCATCCTCCTCCTCCTCACCTTCTCTCGCCCTCCTTTCTATGTTCCTCCTCCTCCGCCTCCGCGATCCTCCTCATCCTCATCCTCCTCCTCCTCCCCTCCTCCTCCTCATCCCTCCTCCTCTCCTATCCCCTCTCTTGCACTCGCATTCTGCTCCTGCCAATGCTCATGGTCCCCCTCCTCCTCCTCCTCCTCCTCTCCTTCCTCCTAAACCCTCATCCTCCTCCTCCTCCCATCCTCCTCCTCCTCCTCCTCCTCCTTCGCGATCCTCCTCCGCGATCCTCCTCCGCGATCCTCGAATCTCCTCCCCCCCCTTCCTCCCTCCTCCTCCCTCGACCCCCCTTCGCTGCTCGACACCCGACCCCCACGCGAGGCACTGCCGGCCGAGCCCGCCCGGGCGCCTGGCGGCGCCTCCGCGCCCGCCGCGCCGCAGCCGGCCGGGGCCCCTGGCGGCGCGCCGGAGCCAGTCGCGCCGCAGTACGGCTTCGCGCCGCTGCGCGCGAGGCTGTGACCTGCGGGGCTGAGGAGGGAAGGAGGAGGAGGAGGAGGAGGAGGAGGAGGAGGAGGAGGAGGAGGGGAGGAGGAAGGAGGAGGAGGAGGAGGTGGAGGAGGAGGAGGAGGAGGAGGAGGAGGAGGAGGAGGAGGAGGAGGATGGAGGAGGAGGAGGGGAGGAGAGGAGGAGGAGGAGGAGGAGGAGGCGGAGGAGGAGGAGTCGTGAGGGAGGAAGGAAAGAGGAGGAGGGAGGGAGGGAGGGAGGGAGGGAAGGAGGAGGGAGGGAGGGAGGGATGGGAGGGAGGGAGGGAGGTGAGGGAGGGAGGAAGGAGGGAGGGAGGGAGGGAGGGAACGGAGGGAGGAGGGAGGGAGGGAGGGAAGGAGGGAGGGAGGGATGGGAGGAGGAGGGAGGGGGAGGGAGGAGGAGAGGAGGAGGGCGGAGGAGGAGGAGGAGTGGAGGAGGAGGAGGAGGGAGGAGGAGGAGGAGGAGGGCGGTGTGAGACCTGCAGGATCTCTCGAATGAGAAAGAACGGCATGAACATGTACTTCACGGCGTTCCGCGCGGAATTTTTTTGGATCGCGCGGATTTTTTTGGTCCGCGTCTTGGGTCCTCCGGCGGCGCCGCAAGGGGGGGGGGGGGGGGGTCGGCGCAGATCCAAGGAAATCTGCGCGGACCTCCAAGCAGGGATGCTTATTCCGTTGTCCATTCTTCGAGGGAGGGAGCGGGGATCTCAAGTAGAGCAGGAAATACATATATATATTATATATATATTAATATATATATATAATATACATATATAAAATATATAATATGTATGCTCCTAGGTGGGGTCCGAGCAGATGGGGTCGGAGGACCGCGCTGCATCGTCGATGCATCGGCGATGCGGCTCGATGCGGGGCCCGATTTTCTTCACGCTGGCGTCACCGATGTATCGGCGATGCGGCGCGATATCCTCCGACCCCATCTACTCTTACCCCTATCTAGGAGGTCTCTAGAAAAGGTACCCATATTATTACCCTTTCCCCGTTTTCCTCTGTTTGGGCCTCCTGTGAGGCCCTCGTCGCCACCGCTGGATCCGCCTCGAAATCCTAGTCAGAACGCACCCCGGGAGAGGTCGGGGGAGTAGCGGTGTCGGTATTTTGTGGTTTTCCCAGGATCGGCGACTGCGGTGAACCCTGGTATGGTTTTTCATAATATACCCTTTCCCCCCCAAAAGCGTTCGGCTGGCAATAAAGCTCGTCCCTCCTCACCTCGTCCTCCCCTTCCCCTTCGTCTTCCCATGCTCGGCCCTGGTTTCCCATGATGGGGGGGGGAGTTTATTAAGATCCTCTGAGGCTACGCCCTGGTGAGGTTTGCGATCGGCGCCGTTGGGGCTCACCAGATGGGGTCAACACGCTGCGCCACAGGTTTGGTGCACTAGGAGCTCGACCACAGGAAACCTGCCACAAGAAATTCCAACCCCGAGACCCCAGGCCGTCCATAGATGTTTTTGGTGTGGGAGCGTCGCTCTCCACAGCAGAACCATCGACACTCGAGAAGCCCAGGGCACCTTGCAGGTAAACAGGGCGTTTCGTGGCATGGGCTTCCACTGTAGGTGGGGAGGAAAGGTAAGGGCGAGGAGGAGGAGGAGGAGGAGGAGGAGGAGGAGAGCAGGAGGAGGAGGAAGAGGAAGCGGAGGAGGAAACGGAGGAGGAAACGGAGGAGGAGGAGGAGGAGGAGGAGGAGAGAGGAGGAGGAGGAGGTGGAGGAGGAAGGAGGGGGAGGAGCAGGAGAAGGAGGAGGGAGGAGGAGGAGGAGCAGGGCGTTTCGTGGCAGGGGCTTCCACTGCAGAGCCCTCGACGGGGTGCGGCAGGGTCTCCGTCGAGGCCCTCGCCCGCCCGCCCTCCCCCCCTCAGGAGCGGGCTGCAGACAACATCTCCTCTGCAGAGCCACACCCTTCGGAAGGAAGGAGGAGGAGGAGGAGGAGGAGGAGGACCAGTGTAAACCTAAGAGGCATCCACGATGTTGGAATGAACCCTTCCTCCAAGCTTCCTCTTCATAGGCCCCACCGCGAATCAAAATAACTGTTGCACCAGCATTATCCGGAATCCGGCCAAAACGTTATTTCTGATACGTTGATCATGGGATTCCGTGAAACTCTTGCAAAGTTTGAACACGAATATGCGCGGCGCTAAGGCAAGAGCCACATTTTGAACAGGAACCGCCCTCAATCCGTGAAACTCTTGCAAAGTTGAAAACAAATGTGCGCGGCGCTAAGGCGAGAGCCACTTATAAAAAACACCCGCCCTCAATCCGTGAAACTCTTGTTAATGTTTGAAGCGAATGTGCTCGGCGCTAAGGCGAGAGCCACATTTAAAAAACCACCCGCCCTCAAGTCGTGAAACTCTTGCATTAAAAAACTAATGTGCGCAGCGCAAAAAAGGAGAGCCACATGTTGAAAACCACCCGCCCTAGATCCGTGAAGCTTTTGCAACTGTTAAAAAAGAATGCGCGCGGCGCTAAGGCGAGAGCCACATTTTGAAAATCACCCGCCCTCGATCCGTGAAACTCTTGCAAATGTTTGAAACGAATGTGTGCGGCGCTAAGGCGATAGCCACATTTTGAAAACCACCCGCCGTCAATGTGTGATACGGTTGTCTTCTTATAAACTTCAGAGTCATAGATGGTAGGGAAGTCTCAGGCGAAATGCCCGGTCCGCCCTAGAAACTGGCCTCGGGGTTCGACAGGGAGAAGTTATCGATAAGGAGGAGGAATGGAGGAGGAGGAGGAGGAGGAGGAGGAGGAGGCGCAGGAGGAGGAGGAGGAGGGAGGCGGAGGAGGAGGAGGAGGAGAGGAGGAGGAGCAGGAGAAGGATGACACGAAGGAGGAGGGAGGAGAAGGAGAAGGAGGAGGAGGAGGAGAGGAGGAGGAGGAGGAGGAGGAGTAGAACGAGGAAGGAGGAGGAGGAGGAGGAGGAGGAGGAGGAGGAGGAGGAGGCGGGGAGGAGGAGGCGGGGAGGAGGAGGAGCAGGGCGTTTCGTGGCATGGGCTTCTACTGTAGAGCCCTTGCCCGGGCACGGCGGAGGTCTCCGTCGAGGCCCTCGCTCGCCCGCCCCCCCCAAGCTGCGAGCTGCAGACAACATCTCCTCTGCAGAGCCGCACCCTCCGGAAGGACGGAGGAGGAGAGGAGGCGGAGGAGGAGGAGGAGGAGGTGGCGGAGGAGGCGGAGGAGGAGGCGCAGGAGGGAGGATGCGGAGGAGGAGGAGGAGGAGGAGGAGGAGGAGGGACGCGGATGTGGAGGAGGGAAGAGGGGGAGGAGGAGCGGAGAAAGAAGGAGGAGAAGGAGGAGGAGGAGGAGGCGGGAGGAGGCGGAGCAGCAGAGGAGCAGTAGGAGGAGGAGGAGGAGGAGGAGAGGAGGAGGAGGAGGAGGAGGAGGAGGAGGGAGGAGGAGGGAGGAGGGAGGGAGGAGGAGGAGGCGGAGGAGGAGGAGGAGGTGGAGGTGGAGGGGAGGGTGGAGGTGGAGGAGGAGAGGAGGAGGAGGAGGAGGGGAGGAGGTAGGAGGAGGAGGAGGAGGAGGAGGAGGAGGAGGAGGAGGAGGAGGAGGAGGAGGAGGAGGGGAGGAGGAGGAGGGCGGAGGAGGAGGAGGAGGCGGAGGAGGAGGAGGAGGAGGAGTGAGGAGGGGAGGAGGAGGAGGAGGAGTAGGAGGGGGAGGCGGAGGGGGAGGGGAAGGGGTGAGGGAGGAGAGGGAGGGGAGGGGCAAGCTAGGTGCGCTCGCGTCATATCTGACATCCTACCCCTCCCTCCCATCCCTTACCATGGCGCAGATCCCCTCTCTACTCGCTCAGTCGGATGTCGAGCAGGGCAATGATCCCGAAAGGGTACGCGATGCATTGTAGAGCACGGCATGGCATGGCGTAGAAGAGCACCGCAAAGCGTAGCATCAACCTAGCATTGCATTGCATTGCATGCCGTGGCATGGCACGGGAAATGACGCCAGCGCTGCAGCGGGAGCACGAGTCGAAACGAGCAGAAGCGCGGAAATGAGGCCAGCGCTGCAGCGGGAGCACGATTCGGAACGAGCGGAAGCACGAAAATGAGGCCAGCGCTGCAGCGGGAGCACGATTCGGAACGAGCGGGGCCCGAAAATGAGGCCAGCGCCTCAGCGAGAGCAGCATTTTGAAAACAAATGCAGGCGAAAACCCAACTCCGTGGAAACCTGTGTGTAAAAAAACAGTACGCGGGGGGGGTCGGCCACTTTCAAACCGTCATCAGGGGAAGAGGGAGAGTAGTATTCGTATTGAGTAATTGTGAAGAGGGGGGAGGGGGAGGGGGAGGGGAAGGGGGAGGGGGAGGAGGAGGAGGGGAGGAAGGGAAGGAGGAGGAGGAGGAGACGGACGGAGACGAGGAGGAGACGAGGAGGAGGACGAGGAGGAGACGAGGAGGAGACGAGGAGGAGGAGGAAGAGACGAGGAGGAGACGACGAGGAGGAGAGAGGAGAGGAGGAGGAGGAGGAGGAGGAGCAGGAGGAGGAGGAGGAGGCGGAGGAGGAGGAGGAGGAGGAGGAGGAGGAGAGGAGGAGGAGGAGGAGGAGGAGCAGGCGGAGGAGGAGGAGGAGGCGGTGGAGGAGGCGGAGGAGGAGGAGGAGGAGGAGTTGGCGGAGGAGGAGGAGGAGGAGGAGGAAGAGGAGGAGGAGGAGAAGGAGGAGGAGGAGGAGGCGCAGGAGGCGCAGGTGGAGGAAGAGGCTGAGGAGGAGGAGCAGGAGGATGGGGGGGGAAGATGCGAAGGAGAGGGAGGACGAGGAGGAGTAGGAGGAGGTAGAGGAGGAGGAGGAGGTGGAGGAGGAGGAGGAGGTGGAGGAGTAGGAGGAGGATCAGGAGGAGGCGGAGGGCCTCCGCAGGTCAGGCTCATTGTAAGTTAGCTCATCTTCAAAAGTGTTGCTGCTGATCGCTCGATAGCGCTCACCCAAGGCCTTTATCGAGTCTGGTGGACGGTGGAGCGGGCTCAGTTTTGTGATCGGGCAGTGAGGGATTCTTCAGCCCTGCGGGCAGCCATTCTCCGTCAGACCTAGTGCGAGATAGCCACCGCCATGGGTTTCAGTTGGATCCAGGTTATGTGGGACTTGGAGAAATTCTGTGATTACGTTCACCTGCAGATGGTAGTTGACATTACAACTGGAGTGGACTACCCGCTCATGCCTCTGTTCCTGGCTTTAGACATGCACAGAGCTCCGAGGCGTCTCCTGGCTTCACGAGCCATCTCGGGCGAGTTGTTTCCTGCCAGGAGTCTACTGCTGGCAGGCTGTTCCCAGAGTGTAGATATCTCGAAAGTTGCTCTCTGGGATATCCTGAAGGACGCCCATGCCCGTTTTCAGCCGCTCGCTCTCGAAACGTGGATCGATGATCTCAGCCAGCGGCACGTTGGCAAGGCAGAGGTCGCAGTCAAGTAAGCTGTAGAGCACAGCGGAGGCTTGGGAAACTCTTTAGTCAGGTCAGGTTGCAGGATCTCCGCCAAGAGTCAAGTTCTGTCGAATCCCCCAGCTCTGGCCAGGGAAGTGCTCGCAGATTTGACGAGGCGTGGTTTTCCTTGCGAAAACCCCACGGGTAAGGACCTTGGCATTGGCACAGTGGGCGCGAGGCGATCAGTAACGGTTCTCAAACAGCGGTTTCAGTCAGCCAGCCATCGAGCCAGCATGATTAAACGAGTTGTCAAGACCGACTGTCGTAGAGAGACTTTATCACGGACAGGGTGGTTAGCCCAGGCCCTCTGGGGGCTTGAGGCCCAAGGCGCAAGTCCGACTCCGGCCCTTCAGGCAAGAGCGGCCATGGCGCGGCATGGTGGGACGAAGAGAAGGGGGGGTGTTACTATGGTGTTGCGTTTTGCCTTTCAAGGCCCCCACCATGACCCCATGATGTCAACCAGGGTTCGAGTTTTGAAGGAGTGGATCCACCTGCTCCCTAGCCTGCAGGAAGCTAATCAGCATGGTCTCCGCGTTGTTTGGGGACCGGCGGCAGCTAAACTGCAGGACCCTGCCGCCCGCTGGAAGAAAGTTTACGGTTTTGTCGCAGCCACAGTTGCATGCCTGTTGGAGGCAGGTTGGACACCACAGGAGTCCACTGTCCGGTCTAACGCGGATGGTGGGGTTTTCCAAGTGCTCGCTTGTGATCCAGTGCGCCTCATGCTTGGCCCTCTACAGGCGTTTGACTGGTTGGCCTGGAAAAAAAAGCCAGCGAACACTACCACGGCCGCGGTCTAGCAGGGCATGCTGACATGTTTGTTCCACCTCGGAGATTGATTTAGCTCAGAGCCTCGGGCGCCTACGACCAAACTGGAGTTTTAGAACTGATTATGTCGGGAGCCCTCTGGCCAGCCGCGAGACGTTTCGGGGACGAGGCTCGGAGGCCCTTCCCTAGGTCGCAGGCTCCAGAGGTCCCTCCAGCGCCTAGTCAGGATCCTGAGCCTGAGGCCAATCTTTCCCTTGATCCTCCTCAGCCTCTCCGTCCTCGCCTAGGGGTTGACGAGTGTGAATGTGATCTTGATGCGATGTTAGAGGAAGCGACGCGATCCGCTGAATACCTGCAGCTTCAAGAGGAGTTGCAGTGTTGCCGCTGTGAGGAGGAGCCCGGTCCTCGTCGTCGGGCGCCTCAGGATACCTTCCTCCGCCAGCCCTGGAGCTGCCCGCTCAATGACCCGATCCCAGGTTTTCATTCCTCCCTTCGGGCCCGCGCGGAGGCTGAGTCGGATGTTGCCCCTTCTTTCTGGCTGCGAGGCCTCCAGCTCCTGGACTGGACATGTCAGCATGTTTGTGTCCCGATACAGGGCGAAGAGAAGCTCTCGGCCCAGCTAGGAGGATATTATTTCGAGATCGATATGGGGTGCGTGATTGGGTCGGACGGGGCTGGAGGGGAGGAGAGTTCGGATCCTCGTTTGAGGAGGTGCGGCTGGGGCTTCACCGGGCAGTTCCAGCAGCAGAATTGCATGCCATCGCCCGTGCAGCCCAACTCACCACGGGCCCGATTGAGTGTGTGATTGGTAATGACGGATTGGTCCGAGCAATTCGTGCTGGCCCCCGTTTCAAGCACAAGAAAATCGTTTCTATGTGGAGAGATTCTTGGAGAGCGGTAGGTGATCGAGCCATTTCAGTGCACAAGATTCGCCCACGCCTCTCGTTAGAAGATGCAGGCGCCCTCGGTTTCGACCCAGACCACTCGCAGGCGAATCGCCTGGCGGATAAGGCAGCGGAGGAAGGGGCTAAGAGTGCCCACGTTCTCTTCCATGCGAGGCGCCAGGTTGGAAAGTGTTGGGATCTTTCTTGGCGGTTTCGATGGCCCTTGCCCAGCAAGCCCCGACCCTGTATGGAACCGCTTCTAAGGGCAGCCGCCAGGAAGAGGCGAAGATTTCCCTTGCTGTTTCGCGCTAAGAGAAACAGTCCCGTCTGGCCCTGCTCGTCGATCGGTCGTCGCACTCCGCGGGGCAGAGGGCCCGAGGATTTTGGCGTTGCACTGTTTGTTGTCAGTCCGACTGAGGTGAGAAAGAGAGAGAGAGAGAGAGAGAGAGAAAACAAAAAAAACAAAACACATGTTTTCATATCGGTTTGCCCAGGCCATCCTGCCACGATCCACCCCGCCCATAAGCTGGAGGCTCACAGGGGTGTGTGCTGGTGCCAGCTCTGTGGAAGCTCAGGTGTTCCCTCGAGAGGCAAGCTGCTGAAGCTAGGGAGAACCTGTGCAGCTGGCCTCACAGACCATGGGCGGAGGGTGGGCAAGGCGCTGCTGGAAGGGAAGCTCTTTCCTGATGTCAAAGCTTGGCCGGAACGATCAGAAGCCCAGGCCACCTCCCGCCGCGGCATCAGGTTCCTGATGCCGCCCTTGGTTCCTGAGGTGACAAAATCTGACAGAGGTGGCCCAGGATGTTTCACTTCTCTCTCGGTAGTGCAGGGAGAGGCGAAAGGCAAGAGGAGGAGGCGGAGGAGGAGGAGGAAGAGGAGGAGGAGGAGGAAGAGGACCAGGACGACCGCTGCGCGCCCTGGGCCTCTCCTTTAAGGTCGGGGCCGGACGAGGGATCCGCTGCGCTCTGGTCGATTTTCCGACTCGGCTGCACAGTGGAAGCCCATGCCAAAAAGCGCCGAGCTTGCCTCCTCCTCCTCCTCCTCCTCGCCCTTCCCCTTCTTCCCCACCTACAATGGAAGCCCATGCCACGAAACACCATACTTGCCTCCAGGGTGCTTCCTGGGCTTTTTGGCTTCCGATGGTTTTGCGACGGAGAGCGCGACGCTCCCGCGCGAGAAATCAATCGACGCCCTGGGTTCTCAAGGTTGGGTTTCTTGTGGAAGGTTTTTCGTGGTCGTGCTCCTATCCTGCTGTAGGCTTCCAATCGGCGGCGAGCCCGGAGGGGTAGCGAGAGGGGGGCGGGCCTTCTCAGAAGGCTCGGAAGTTCCCCGGCGCTCTGAGAAGTTGAGCCTTCCCCGAAGGCACAACAACAAAACTGTCAGAAGGCCAGAGGCCTTCTGAGAACTCCCGCCGCCTTCTTAGGAGGTCCTCTCCTTCTCGCTTCCCCCCCCTTCGCTCGCCCCCGATCCATTGTGAGGTCCGAGCAAATGGATTCAATAGCAAGTCATGGGGGCCTTTTGTGTCCTCGCAAGTTCCATTTTCAAAATGCACTAGCGCTGGCTAGCGTCTGGTAATCGACGGCCGGTTTGGCGTCGATCATAGTTGACCCGCGAGAGCCAACAAGATGGCACGAGAGGCTCCCATGAGATGCCACGGAAAATGGGGCCAGAGGATCGCGGCGCGTCGCCGATGCATCGGCGATGCGGGCGGCTCGATGCGGAGCCCGATTTCCCCACGCCGACGTCGCCATCGCATCGCCGACGTCGCCGATGCATCGACGATGTGGCGCGTTCCTCCGACCCTCCGACCCCATTTGGGCGGCCTCTGGAGAAGGGGGCCCTGACACCAGAGCCGCAGGAATTACCTTGGTTGAGTTTCCGACCTGACAGTGTGTCCGTAATGCAGCCCAGAGGATGCACAACATTGGGGCGGAAATCCAGAGTAAGTTCCGACTTAGGTTCTGGAGTAGTTTGTGGGAAGTTCCAGAGATTTGTGGAACGTCCCTCGACTTTGTGAACCATTCCGCCTTAGGTTGTGGACATTTCCAAAACCTTTCCCACAAAGTAGGGCCGACATCCACAAAGGCGAGGGTGGAAACAGCGACAGAAAAGTAAAACGGAAGTCGACATCAAGGGAGCTTGAAACATGAAGCGGGCATTTCCGCCCTACTTGAGAAATCATCCACAGTGGGGCGGGAATCCAGAGCATTGGGGGGCGGAATGGGCTGGGCGTCGCGTAATAACGGGACGACAAGTAAAAAGGAACACCAGGCCAGGAGGGCTCATAGTCACACTGGTCCTTCGCCCAGGAGGGGCCTGGTCAGGAGCGATGCAGGCACGCGGAGTTGGTGTCCTCCTCGTAGGGGCCGACGGGCCCAGCTTTGAACGTTGTACGACGCCTCGCGGCCTTTGCGCTTTGCCCTCGAGTCCGCATTTCTGGACGTCGAGGTCGATTGTATTGCTACTAGGTTGTCGCCCTTTCAAACGGACGCAGCATCGCGATAGACAGTGTATGTTTCAAGGCACGCCTCTCTACGCAATGTATTGAACAGAGGGACTGAAAGTGAGCTTGTCTGCTCGTCCCTATCTCTCCCTGCTCTCTCCCTCGCTGTCATCTTATTACAGTCAAGGGATTATTTTGCTAGTGGAACTTCTAGACGGCCGCAGCGATGGCGAAAACGGCGGCGAAGACGGCGACGACATCGGCGACGCCAGCGATCGGCGTCGGCGCTGGCGAGGGCGACTGCGGCGATGGCGGCGACGTCGACGACTACGGTGTCAACGGTGCCGGCGAGGGCCAGTGCGACGACGGAGATGGCGGCGACGTCGACGACGGCGGCGGCGACGACGGCGGCGATTACATTGACGACGGCGGCGACTGTCGATACAGAAGACACGTCGGAGCGCAACCCCTGGGCTGTTGGAAGGATTCCGTTGCTTGCTGGAACGCCCGCGCTCGATTAAAGGTAAAAGTAAGAGGAGGATGAGGATGGGAATGAGGAGGATGGGAAGGAGGAGGAGGAGGAGGAGGAGGAGGAGGAGGAGGGGGAGGAGACGACGAGGAGAATGGGAATGAGGAGGAGGAGGATGGCAATGAGGAGAATGGGAACGAGGAGAAGGAGGAGGAGGAGGAGGAGGAGGAGGAGGAGGAGGAGGAGGGGAGGAGGACGATATGGAAAGAGGAGGAGGAGGAGGATGGAAGGAGGAGGAGGAGGAGGAGGAGGAGGAGGAGGAGGAGGAGGAGGAGGAGGAGGAGGAGGGGGGGAGGAGGAGAGGAATGGGAATGAGGAGGAGGAGGATGGAAGGAGGAGGAGGAGGAGGAGGAGGAGGAGGAGGAGGAGGCCCGAGCGCCGAGGGTCGAGGCCTTTCCGACCTCGGCAGCCCGGCCGGAGGCCTCCCTCCTCGCGCACTTCTTGCCTTCACCCCCTCGCCACTCGCAGCGCCCTCGCCGAGAGCCTCCTGGGGGTGGCCTAAGTCGATCGCCTGCTCTCCCCCCTCGGTGCCATGGCATGGCAGCTCGTCCGGCCCCGCGGCCGACGAGGCCGCCAGGCCAACCCGGAGCTGGCGGCGGACCTCCTGCGCAGCCTCCTCGGCACTGGGGGCGCGCAGCGCGGCGACGGGCAGCCGCCGCCGGCGCGCCGCCCGGAATGGCGCTGCACCTGCGGCGTCACCAACTTCGAGAACCGGCAGGCCTGCCGGCGGTGCTCCGCGGCACGCGCCGGAGCGCCAGCGGCCTGCCCGCCGCCGCCGCCGCCAGCGCAGAGGGCCGGCGGCGGCGCCGCCTGGCCGGCCCTGCCCGGCGGCCGCGGCCCTCGGCCAGGGGCCCAGGCGGAGGCCTTCCGCAGCCGCCGCGGCACGGCGGGCCGGGGCCCCAGCGGAAGCCCTGGAACCCCTTCTGGCGGAGGAACGCGCCGCCCGACAGCGCCAAGCGGAGCGCCGCGGCGACAACCGCCTTGGCGGCTTGAGGACAGCGGCGGAAAAGGCGGCGGCTGCGGCGCACGCAGCGGAGGAGGCGCTGGAGGCCGCGCAGCGCCACCTCGAGGACGCCCGGGAGAAGGCGGCCGCAGCCGAGGCCGCGCTCCGCGCGGAGGAGGAAACACAGCGGGCGGAAGCGGCGCGGGCGGCTGCCCCTGGGGCCGGCGCGGAGCCCCCGGAGCTGGCGCGGGCCACGCGCGAACTGCTGGACAGGCTGGAGACTGGAGCCCAGG
Organism: Prorocentrum cordatum; assembly: GCA_963575745.1. NCBI lineage: Eukaryota > Dinophyceae > Prorocentrales > Prorocentraceae > Prorocentrum > Prorocentrum cordatum. The sequence continues at coordinate 52,007 of CAUYUJ010004905.1, read as the reverse complement.
CCTGGGAGCACGCGCCAGAGCCGCTGCTGGCGGCGATGGCCGCAGCACACGCTGCCCTGGCAGCCACAGGGGAGCCGCCCCCCCCGCCCGACCTGGACGCCGAGCTCGGCGACGCCCAGGGCGCGAGGAGGGACTGGAACGACCTCCACGACGAGGAGCAGGAGGACTCCGAGGAAGACGCCCTCCTCGAAGAACTGGACCGGGCGGAGGCGGACGACGCGGCCCTCCTCCAGGCCGCCCGCCGCCTGCAAGGGGCTCGCCGGGAGGCCGCCGCAGCCGCCCGCCCGGCCGCGGCCCGGCCGCCGGCCCGGCTCCCTGGCGAGCGACACGCTCCCTACTGAGGCGCCGGTGCGGCTACGCCGGCGTCCGTGCGGGGGAGGCGAGCAACCCCGGGCCGATCTGCCCGGCCTGCCACACGGAGGCGGGCTCCTACCGAGCAGAGGCGGGGGACCGATGCTCGGTGTGCGACGGGGCTGGCGCCGGCGGCTGGCTTCGCTACTGCGGCGGCTGCGACGCCCGCCTCTGCCGGCGCTGCACGCTGGACGCCCCGCCGGCCGCGGCGGTCCGAGGGGGCGCGGCGCCCGCGGCGGCGGCCCTAGCGGGCGCGGCACCCGCGGCCGCGGCGCCTGGCGACCTGCGCGCTCCGCCCCCGCCAGCAGACGCGCCGCCGGCCGCCGCCGCCCCGGCTTTGGCCCTGCGAGACCTCTCTGCTGCTTGCTGGGAAGGGCTGGACAGCCTCGACCTGCTGGAGGTATTCGCACTCGACTGCCCTACGCTGCGGGCCGTCCCGCGGCACTCGAGGGCGGCGGCCGGGCAGGCCACGGAGGAGCTCTGCAACGCAATCCTCCGCGCCCCGGCTGGGAGCGCCGAGGAAGAACGCGCCTGGAAGCTGCTCGCGCTGCGGGAGCGTTTGCATTTGCCGCCCCGCTGCGGCTGCACGCGAGGAGCCGGCAGCGCGGGGCGGCGGAGACCCTGGGCCGCACGCTGCTGGTGCGCGAGCGCTGCTCCGCGCTGCTCCGCGGCGACTGGGGGACGCTGCTGGAGGCGGCCCAGAACGCGGCCCGGGGACTGGCCAAGGCGCGCCGGCAGGCCACCGGAGGAGGGGACCGCGACGAACGCTCCTTGGCCGACGAGGTCATTCGCAAAGGGATGGCGGAGGAGTACTCCCGGGCCGCCGCTCTGCTGTGCAGCCCTGGCCTCGCGCCTCTCACGCCCGACTCGGCTGCCCAGCTGCAGGCGATCCTCCAGCCGCGCCCCGCCGCCGCGCTGCCCCCGGCGGCGGCGCCGCCCGCCGGGCCGCCCGCGCTCTCGCACAGGGCCCTCAAGAAAACGCTGCAGGCAAGCCCCCGGGGCAGCGGCGCGGCGGCTGGCGGCGGGCGCTTTGAACACTGGCGGGTTGTGCTGGCCCAGCCGACGGCCCTGGCTGCCTTCTACGGCGTGTGTGACCGAGTGGCCGAGGGGCGGGTCCCCGCCAGCGCCGCCGCCGCCCTGGCTCTGGCCAAGCTCACACCGCTGCGCAAGCCAGGCGGGGGGGTCCGGCCCATCGCCGCACCGAATATCTTGCGGCGGCTGGTGGGCCGGGCGCTGGTCTCCCCCCGGAAGGAGGAACTGGCTGAGGCCCTGGGGAGACAGCAGTTTGCCGTGGGCACTGCTGCGGGCACGGAGCTGCTAGCACACACGGCGAGGGCTCTGGCGGAGGCCAACCCCGACCTTGTGCTGGTGGCGCTCGACGCCAAGAACGCCTACTGTTCCGCCCGCCGGGAGGCCTGCCTCCGCGGCCTGGAGGAGGTGGCGCCGGCGCTCCTGCCCTACGCGAACCTGTTCTGCCGCCGCGAGTCCCTGTATTACTTCTGGGACGCGGCCGGGGTTTGCCACCGCTTGCGCTCCACCAGCGGAGTTGACCAGGGCGACCCGCTGGCGCCGCTGCTCTTCGCCTGCGGGCTGCGCCCCCACTTGCCCGCGCTGGAGGGCGACTTGAAAGAGGCGGCTCGGCTGCAGGGGCTAAACCCAGACGACGTGCACGTCCTTGCCTACTTGGATGATGTCGTTGTCTTGGTGCCCTCGGCGCTCGGGGGCAGGGTGCAGACGGCGGCGCAGAGGGCCCTGGGCGGCCTGGGCCTCGAGCTGGAGCCGAGGAAGACGCAGGCCTGGTCCGCCGGGGCGGCCTGCCCTCCGGGACTGGAGGAGCAGTGGCGCGCGCGGGGCCTCACCCTCGTGGGGGTCCCCCTGGGAGGGCCGCTGCCCCCCGGAGGTCTCCCGGACGAGAGCGACGCGCGCCGGGTGGACCTCGGCGGGGAGGACTACGCGGCGGAGCGCTGCGCCGGCGGGGCGAGCGGCCGAGCTACTGACCAAGCTGGCGGAGCTCCCGGCGACGGCCTCGCCGCACCTGCCGGCGCGGCAGACCGCCGGGCTGCTGCTCCGGCACACCGGGGCCAGCAAGCTGACGCACCTCCTCCGCACGAACGCGCCGGCGACCTCGGAGGCCGCCGCCGGGGCTTACGACGAAGCCCTCTTGGCGGCTTACACAGAGCTGGCGCGCCTGGACCCGCTCGCGGAGCCGGAGCAGGCCGCAGTGCCGGCTGCCGCTGCGACTCGGCGGGCGCGGCTTTCGCAGCCAGCGACAGCTGGCGCCGGCTGCCTGGGCTGGCTCCTGGGCGCAGAACCTGAGCGGGGTGAGGGAACGCACGGGGCTCGCCTGCCAGGCCAACCTCGACACCTGCCCCCTGCCCCTCGCTCGCGCCTGCCGCGCCGCGCTGGCCGGGCTCGCGCAGCTGCCGCCGCCGCCGCCCCGCCCGGGCGCGGAGCCGGCCGAACTTCCCAACTGGCAGACGCTGGCAGAGACGCCGCAGCGAAAGCTTCAGAAGGGCCTCACCGCAAGGATCGACCACAAAAACTACGACACCTTGCTGAGGACCCTGGAGCCGGAGGCGAAGGCGCTCTTCCGCTCCTGCGGCGGGCCACACGCGGGCGCCTGGCAGACGGCCTCGCCCGGCCTGGACGCCCAGCGGCTCGACGACACCGACTACTGCAGCACGGCACGCGCGCTGCTGGGCCAGGCCGCTGCCCCCCCCGGCGCGACCTGCTGCAACCGCGCGCGGACCGGGGGGCGCGCCGGGCAGCGCTGCGGCGAGCCGCTCGGCGACCGGGCGCGCCACGCCTGGCGCTGCGCCCGCGGGGGCGGCCTCAAGGCGCGCAGCGGCGACCTCGAGCGCGCCTGGGGCCGTATCCACGCGGAGTGCGGCTTCCGGGTCGAGCACCAGCCGCACGTCCCGGCTTGGGACCGCTGGCGCTGGCGCTGCCCGCGCTGCGACGCGCGCGGCAACGCGCCAGACCGACCAGCGGCGCCCTGCGGCAGCTGCGGGGCCGCGCTGCAGGCGGAGAGGGAGGAAGCCATCCTCGACCTCGAGGTTCAGCGGGCGGACCGCCCACGGCTGTTCCTCGACGTCACCGTGCGCTACTGCGTACCGGGTGACGCCGCCGCCCTGGCTGCTGCGGCCGGCCGCGACGGCGCGGTTAACGCCGAGGCCGAGAGCGACAAGCACCGGCGCTACCCCGCGGGCCGCACCCCGTGGGCCATGGTGCCGCTCGCGCTCGAGACCGGCGGCCGGCATGGGCGGGCAGCCCTCCGACACCTCCGGGAGCTCGCACGCGGGGAGGCGGCTCTGCTTGGCGAGGAGGCCGCGGGGGCAGCCGCGAGCGCGCTGGCCAGCCGCTGGGGCCGGGAGCTGAGCGTGGCCCTGCACAAGGCCACTGCTCGCCAGCTCCGGTCCGCGCTGGGCGCGGACTGCGCCAGCCGGGCGGCCGAGCTGCGCGCCGCCGAGGCGGCGTAGCTGGGCCGGGGCGCCGGGGCGCTGGGCGGGGCTCAAGGTGGTCGCCTACTGGGTCGTCGTGTTCCTCTTCTTTGTCGCCGCGTTGCTGGAGATGGTCAGTGGGGGTTCGTGCCACAGACCGTCTCGCCGCCCGCAGGAGGAGGAGGAGGAGGAGGAGGAGGAGAGGAGGAGGAGGAGGGAGGAGGAGGAGGAGGAGGAGGAGGAGGAGGAGGAGGAGGAGGAGGACGAGGAGGAGGAGGAGGAGGAGGAGGAGGAGGAGGAGGAGGAGGAGGAGGAGGAGGGGAGGAGGAGGAGGAGGAGGAGGAGGAGGAGGAGGAGGAGGAGGAGGAGGAGGAGCAGCCGGAGGATGAGGAGGAGAGGAGGAGGAGGAGGGGGAGGAGGGGCGCCGGAGCGCACCTATGGGCTGCCGCATCGTGTGCCAAGCGGGAGCCAGTACCCCAGTACTTGAGACAGACGTGCACAGGGTATCGTTTTCTGATTCACTGCTTTGCCGATCGGCGCGGGCTGGGCGTTGGAGCCCCCTGGCGGCGCCTCAGGCGCCGCCCCTGGCGCGCTCCGCGCGCCAAGGAGGGGTGTCCAACGCCGATCCGAGAAATCCGCGCGGACCTCCGAGTTTTTATGTTTGTGTCATTGGTTCCCTACTCGCATCCCCCCCTCCCCCCCCGCATGGAGTAGATCTTAGCTGTTTTTGGCGCCTCTTTCAAGCAGGTGGAGTAGGCTCCAGGTCCCCGCCTCCCCAGAGGATTCAGACCCCCACCCCTCCCGCCCCCCTTTCGCCCGATGTCGAAGCGCCGAGTGAGAAAACGCGCACCTTCGGAAGCCATAATGCCCTGACTGCAGCTCGACCGGGTGAACCTGCAGTGCCCGATGGCCAGCCAGCGCGGAGTGTTCGGGCAGGCTGCCAGCAACCGCAGTGGCGAGCATGTGCCGAGGGGGCTCTGCCCTCGCGGACGTGCCTGGCCGCCTTCCTGCCTGGGCACGTGTGTTCACGCGCGCTTGTCTGCGCGCGCTTCCATGCGCGCGCGGGGACGCAAAGAGCACGAAGGCCGAAACGTCAAGTCGGGCCTGTCACTCTACAGGGGGAATCATCAAAAATAGTCAAAAAATAGTATGGGGACGATTTTTTGACAATTTTGCTTTGCTTTCTCGTCGAAAACCCGCCTGTAGGGGACACGCCCGACATAAACTAAACGAGAGGTGACGACAGCAACCACCCTGACTCTGAAGTGGTACTGGAAAGGCAGCTTCCAGCCCAAGAAGCCAAGAACATGCCGGCGATGCCGGTCACCACCTTGCCGTGAGGAAGAAGTCGATGTGTTTGAGATCACCTTGACAAAGAGGTAGACCCAGCACAGGGAGCTAATCCAGAGGATGCAGGCGTTGGTGGGGATTGAGCTGCATGGTATGTATGGCCAGCTCGCAAGCTGCCCTCATCACAGTAGCTCTTCCCTGAAGTGAAACCGCCTGGGAGACGGTGACCCACCCGCTCTTCGACGTGACTTGCAGCCGGGCGCGTCGATGGCCAGTGGGCTGAGTTGGGCGTTGCGTGAGGGGGGAGGTCATGAATATGGGGGGGTGGCAGAGGGTGGTCCGAAGAGGTACCCAAACGGTACCCAAACGAGCCCCCTGGGGCTCCGGAGGGGCCCGAAAGGGGCACGAAAGGGGACCGTTTCTGACCCCCCCATTTTTAACGCCCCCACTAAACCACGCCCAAGGCTGGCGCTGGAGCTGAAGCTCCTGCTCGCACCTCGAAGGGAGCCGCTGATGGGCCGCAGCGGGGCAAGCTGCTGGCCGCGGCCGTGGCCCGCCGCGGCGCGCACCGCGAGGAGGGCGAGCCGCTCGTGGGGGGCGGAGGCTGCTCTCGAGGTCGGAGCGCTCCTGCACGGATGGCCCCTGCCCTCGGAGCAGACAGAACAGGGGCGCCCTCGAGGGCGCCAGGTTGCTCGCGCTCCGCGCTTCGCGGTTCGGCTCCGATGCCTCCTCGTCCTCCTCTTCTCCCCTGGGAGGCGCGGCGCGGGAGCGCGAAGTTGTTCGCGCTTCGCACAGCGCGGAGCGCGGAGCGCGGAGCGCGAAGTTGGGGGCCCTTGAAAAGATCGGCGTAGCCACAAACCGTTGGCGCTCCGCGCAGGTTGTTCCGATCCGCGCGGGGCCCCCGAGCCTCTGGCGCCGCCCCGGGCGCGCTCCGCGCACCAGGGAGGGGGTCCAGCGCGGACCCAAGAAATCCGCGCGGAGCGCCAAAAGTTTCTGTTTATGGCGTTCTTCCTTCTTCTTCTTCTTATTATTATTATTCTTCTTCTTCTTCTTCTTCTTCTTGTTATTAGTATTATTATTGTTAATATTTCTGCTATTCTTATTGTTATTCGGATTAAAATTAGCCTTCTGCTTCTACAGCGAAAGTGGATCGGAAGCGTCGTAAGGGGGGCCGCGCCCCGCCCCGACAGCATCCACTCCAGACCTCCACGGCAAACGAGAGGCCCGGCGCCGCTCCCGCAGCGCGGCGTGCGCTCCGCTGCGCCTCGGGCGAGCTGGCACAGCGCGGGCCACGAGCTCTCCCAGCGAGACCGTCAGGCGGACTCGGGGGCGGGGCCAGTCTGGCGCTGAGTCAGGCGTGTCCCTCCTCAGGAGAAACATTCAAAAGTAGAAAATCGTCCGGGGACGATTTTTCAAGTACGTTTGGCTAGTTTTGAACATTTCTTTTTCCTATCTTTTATTCTTCGCTTAAAATCCGCTGGTAGGAGGACTGGCCCGCTGCGCACGCCTCCTGGCGCCCCGCCTGCTCTGGGTGCCGCGGGGCCGATCTCTGGCGCGGCGGGGAAGAAGTGGCTCGACGCAGCCACGGCCTTCAGTCGCGCGCGTGCACCTGCTCCCACTCCTCGTCGTGCTCGCCCTCCTCGAGGTCCTCGAGGTCGGCCCACGCCACTCTCCAAGGGGACCTTCTGGGCGCAGTCGCCGTCCTCGACAGCGACCTCGTGGGACTCGTCGGCCTCGACGTCGTCGTCCGGGGCCTCGGAGCAGTCCGCCTCCGCCACGGCCAGCCTGGCCGCGAAGGCGTTGTCGTCGAACTCGAGAAGAGCTCTCGCTTCGGCCAGTGCGGCCTCGTGCATGCCCCGTCGGCCCCGACGGAGTCGTCCTCGGCCCCGGAGTCGTCGTCCGAAAGCACGAGCAGGTCCCGGGCCTCGGAAACTTCAGCACTTCCGCTCGACATCCATCCTGGCCCCAGATGGGGTCGCCCTCAGCAAATGCGCGTGTATCCTCACCACGCTCCTCCTGCATGGTGTTGGAGGCCTGATCGTGGCGCAGCGGCTGTCCCCTGTCCCTGGACGCCCAGGCGCCACGCAGGCCGCGCCGTCTTCTGGATCCGCCTCCCAACAGCAGATCCGCGCGAAGACCTGGGGTGCTCAGCCCCACTGCTTCGATGGGCGAAGACGGGGAGGCCGTCTCGCCGGCCCAGACACACCGGGCTCCGTCGACCGCTAGCTTTGCCTCGACTGGGAGGGCCGACCCGACGCGCTCGAGCAGCGCGTCCAGGCACGGCTGCAGGAGGGTGCTGGTTTCCGCGTCGTGAGGGTCGGCACAAACCGCGAAGTGCCCAGCGTCAGCACTTCGCGGCGCATGTCTCAAGCAGCGTGCCTGGTTGGCGAATGCTGGGCATGAGACTCGAATAGGGGATCGACTACAACATTGATCTACCCCAGAATTAGTTTTCTCGTCGAATCATGCGCATAATGTTCGTAAATCTACGAACATTCTACGCATTTCTCATGGATTCGACGAAGAAATCAATTCTTCGCGCTTCGCCTATCCCCACCAGCCCATTCAGAAGCCCTGCCCATGAGAGTTGACGGGAAAAGGGACGAAGAGGAGACACATCTAGGGAAACAAAGTGAGCAACCAGGGTGAACCGAGAGATCTTTGGGAGCAAGGGGGTGGCCTTGGAAGGCCTCTTCGGGCCATCCCTGGGTGCCGCGTGGGGGCGAGGGGAAGAGAAGGAGGAGCAGGAGGAGGATGAGGACGAGGAGGAATAATAGGAGGACGAGGACGCGGATGAGGACGCGGACGAGTAGGACGAGGACTAGGATGAGGACGACGCGGACGAGGACTCCTGGAACCATCTGGAGGTATTAATTCGGCTGCTGTTGCTGCTGGTGCTCTCTGGAATTTTTGTTGGCCCTTTTGGAACCCTCGTGGTAACCCTGGAAGCCTTCTTGGGATCATCTTGGAGGCCATCGATTGCAGGATGGGAGGGTCCCCAACTCAGCTCCCCCATCAGGAGCCCGCAAACCGCTTCTTGGGGCTCTCTTGTAGCGGTCTTGGGGGCCGTTTGGAGCATCTTGGGAGCCATCTTGAGCCAGCTTGGGCTATCTGGGCCATCTTGGAGGTCATCTTGGGCTCGCTGAGGCCGCTCGGGGGCCTCTTGGGGCCGTCTCGGGGCTCTCTTGGGACCCTCTTGGGGCCCAAGTGGGGCTGCCTGGGCGCTCCCTTCGGAGCGATCAAAGGAGGGGGGGTCCCGATCTACGTCCCCCCCCTGGGTCCCTGCACACCGCCTCTTGGGGCGCTCTTGGGGCCCTCTTGGGGCGCTCCTGGGCGTTCTTGGGGCCGTCTTAGGGGCATTTTGGGCCCCTGTTGGGGCCTTCTTGGGCCAGCTTAGGGCCATCTTGAGGCCCCCAAAGCGCATCGGAAGCGAAACGGCGAGAAGGCAAAAATCTCCCGATCGAGGTCCCCCCCTCGGGGGCCACGATCCTCGTGAGAGGTGTCAAACATTGGCCCTCCCAGGGGCCGAAAAAGGACCCTCTGGCCTCCCGCGACCGCCGCCGAAAAAGGCCAGGGGAGGGGTAGGGGGAGGGGTCAAGACGCCCTCCCCGCCCGCAGGCCGTCTCGCTCACCCCCACCCGCCCTCCCAACACATACGTAGCACCCGAGCCTTGCCCGAGCCTCAGCATATTCAGCAGTCGTCTTTGGATGGTAAGCTACTGGGGGCCAATCCGCCGCCGCCGCCGCCGCCGCCGCTGCCCGCCGCCGCCGCCGCCGCGCCGCCGCCGCCGCCGCCGCTGTCCGCCGCCACCGCCGCCGCGCCGCCCGCCGCCGCCGCCGCCGCCGCCGCCACCGCCCCCGCTGCCGAATCGCCGCCGCCGCAGCCGCTACCGCCACAGCCGCTGCCGAGAAGCTGTCTCCGCTGCCGCCGCCGCCACCGCCCCCGCCGCCGCCACCGCCGCCGCCACCGCCGCCGCCACCGCAGCCGCCGCAGCCGCTACCCCCGCCGCAGCCGCCGCCGCCGCCGCCGCCGCCAAGTGAACTCTGCATTGTTGTTTGACAAGGATGGTGGGGGGAGGCCGCATCGGGTTCGCTGCGCATGCTCCGAATTTGGAGGCAGAGTGTGTTATGTATTGTTTGTTTACAAGGGATGGTGGGGGGGTGCCCTCATTGTCCCTGGTTGGCTCCCAGTCAACTGGGGGGGGTATATTGGTAGGGAACAGTGATAAACCTTTCCCCGAAGGGGAAGAGGGGTTTTGTGGAAGAGGAAAGAAAGACATCGTTAGACCACCTGCGCCCAGAGGGCTGGTGGGATTTCGGGATACATCAATTCTGTAGTCGACCCCCTACTCGAGAAACTGAGGAGAGCTAGGGCTGGTGTTGGGGAGATCGTGGCGCCTGCTCACCATTTCTGGGGTGCGCCTGGGCATCAGTGCGGCCACGGAAGCACCGCGGTGAAGTCCCGAGGGTGTGGTCCGCCGGGGCCGCCCGAGCGCTCTCTTCGGGCAGCTGGCTGGACCTAAACGATGTTTTGGCCATCTCGTGGGCCGTTTTGCTTTGCATTCAAGGCGAAGCGACGGCAAAACGAGGAAGAACGAGGAACAGCAAGTCGAAAACGAAAAACACCTTTTAGGCTCAGCCCTGCCTCACGCCGCTGGCTAGGCTGCTCTGGCCTCGCCGCTGCCGGCCCTGCTGCTCCTGGACAGTCTCCGGACGCACTTGGAACACATCGGGTCTGATCGGGAGGTCGACCTTGCAAAATCAAGGCTACCGTTGTGTCCTGTCGACCGCGTTTCATGTCCCCACTTATGCCTGGAGCATCGGAAGGGACTTGTGTGTCCTCTCGGGTGTCCCCATGTAATCAGTCCCAACTGTATGTTGGGGCCTTGCGGGCCATCTCGAGACCCTCTTGAAGCCTCTCGGACTAGCTGTACCTGATTGACGCTGCTGCTGGCTGCTTCTGCTGCTGCTAGCTGCTAGCTTTGCTGCTGGTCCTGTCGCCCTGTTGGTGTTGGACAGTATCGGGCCATGTTGCCATTTCGTTGAGCATCTTTGTTTGGGGTCCCTGTTGGACCCGCCTTAGGCCTCTTTTAGCCAACTTCAGCTGCCCTGGGGATTCTTGGGTCCCTGGGACGTCTTGGCGGCCTCTTTGGGCCGCCTTGGCGGTCTCTTGGACCCTGTTTGGTCCCTGAGGAGGTCCTGATGGGCCGCGTGGTTGACATCAGCAGCTCTTATCAGTCCCTGGACCACTCTTACGTTGGCCGTCTCGAAGCCGTCTGGAGCGCTCATGACGGCCCAGCATGGGCGATCATGTGGTCTGGAGGGCCTGGGCGTCGTTCATCAGGGGTGTCCAGAATGTCCGTAGGAGGCGAGAAAGCCCCTTGGGGCGTGGGTGGGGATTGCCCAGTAATGGTCTTGGAATGTGATGAGGTGTGCAAACACATGCACACACGGTGCAGCATGCGTGTATATATATATATATGTCTTTCTCTCTCTTTCTTTCTTGTTGTTTCTCTCTCTCTCTCTCTCTATATCTATATATATATATATATATATACACACCGCGCCATGCACCCTGGTCCTTGAAGCTTGGCATGCAGGCGGAATGGCAGGAATGTCAAACAGACAATTTCGCGATAACTCCTAGTTGCCTTTTCCAGCATCCGGTTTCCTTCCTCCATGTTTCTTTTTCCTCATTCTCGCCCTACCCTGCGAATTCTTCCGCATTCTCCTCAGCTCTTTTGGCGGAGGCTCCTCCTTAGAGAGCCTCTGGGGGCCTCACATCAGTTTTTCATGCTTTCTTGAGGCCTTCTGGAGGTCTCCTGGGCGTCTTCTGTGGGCCTCTGGGGGCTTCCTCGGCCCACCCTGCCTACAACCGCGGTCTCCCTGAACGACCGGGTCACGATTTCGAAATGTTACGGAGGGTGTTCAATCTGGGGCTTGGGCCATCATGGGGCTCTCTCAGGCCATCTTGGAACCCTGTTATGCCGGCTTGGGGCTCTATTGGACTGCCTGGAAGACTTTTCGGATGGTCTTGTGGCTATTTTCGAGCTTCCCTGGCGGTCTCGGACGCCCAGAAGACCGAGGAACAGGGCTTTCCCCAAATCATACAAAAACCTGTGATAACCCATGATTTTCTGCGTTTTGGAAGCCTCTTCGAGGTCTTCTTTGGGTCGTCTTCGGGCGTCTGGTGGGTGTCTGGGGCCTCTTGGAGCCCTCGGGGGGGCGTTCGGCTGCCCTCCTGACCGTTTTGGGCCCGCTGCATAGGCCCAGCAAGAGCTTCAAGGAGCTATGAAACGCCTGGGAGGCCTCCTGCAGTGTCGTCCAGGGGGTCCCTGGGGCCACGGATCCGGGGGGTCCAGACGGTCCCGGTGGCCCGGGATTCGGGGGGTCCGATTTCGGGGGGGGGGGTCCCGGGTAATTAAAACACATGAGTGGTGCTGCTACTCCTACTCCCGATCGGCCCGAAGGCCGTGCCAATCTAGAACTCGGGGGCAAAACTTGGCCCGTGCCTCCGGCACCCGGGCAATCGTGCGATCGTACGTCTTGCGAGGACTGCTTCTCGGGCGGGCAAGGGCGATGAGCGAAAGAGGGCGGGGGAAAGGGGGCAGAAGGAAAGAAAACCGTCAGATCTCGTTCGCGAGGGCCTTCACGAAGAACTCCGCCTTGACAGGCACATATTCGATCGGTCCACCTCTGAAGCGGTCGGCCTCGGTGGCGCGCACGACTGGGTCGCCAAGCATACGAAAGAGAACACCACTGCGACAGATGTCCATGTTCGATTTGTTGGACTAACAAACCTCTCTGGCGGTTGCGCCTGTTGCTCCATTCTGTGATTGGATGTTGCGCTAGAGCCGCCTCCAGCCGGCGCTTCATGCGATGGCCAGTAAGCTGCCGTGCTTCTTCCTCCAAGCGTACCCACCCAACCACACGCCTCGACACTTTCCTCTGTGGCGCGCCCAGCTCGTCGAGGTCTTTCTGGGTGAGTGGCGCTGTGTTCAGACTGCAGAGGACGGACGGCGTCACCATGGAGTCGAAAAGACGCAGGCGCAATGCGATCGGAATGTGGCGTTTTTGCATGGCGTCTGCAAGCTGATGGTACTTCAGCCAAGCGCACTTCATGCGGTGCTCCAAATTGCACTTACCGCGCATCCTCAAATCGCCGCTCAGCAGCCGGCCAAGGTATTCGTGCTTGCCCGCGTGCTTGACAACCTCCACCATCCCGCCGCCAGCATCGAGGAAGAGCGGGACCTCGTCTGTTGCAACGTTGACATCTGTAGTCGGAATACTCGTCTTCCGAGCGTTATATACATGTATATAGATATGTGTATGTATGTGTATGCATGCATGCATGCGTGGATGGATGGATGGACGGATGTTTTGATGGATGTAGGTAGGTAGGTAGGTAGGTAGGTAGGTAGGTAGGTAGGTAGGTAGGTAGGTAAGTAGGTTTGTATGTATGCAGATATGTATGCATACTTGTTGGTATGTATGTATGCGTGCATGCATACATGTACGCATGCATGCAGGTATGTAGATATGTACGTATGTATGTATGTATGCCTTAATTTATATACGTACATGTGTATGCAGATATGTATGTCTGTGTGTATGTGTATATGCATATTTGTATGCGTATGCATGTATTGCATGTCTGTCTGTCTGTCTGTCTGTCTGTCTGCCTGTCTGTCTGTCTGTCTTTCTGTCTGTCTGTCTGTCTGTCTGTCTGTATGTATGTATGTATGTATGTATGTATGTATGTGTGTATGTGTGTATGTGCATACATCTATGCACGCTCGCATTGCAGATAGACATGTGCACACTCAGCATGACGTGCTGCTGGCATGTCAGCCGTCGTCTACGGTATCGTGATTCAGCTCTCCGCTGTTGGACCGTCGCACTCCGCTTCTCACCCAAACCTGGCTCTCTCCGTTCTCGCCCTCTCCATCGCCTCTTGTCAAGCGCCCTGGCCCGACCTGTACAGAAAGGCGCAGCAAGCACCGTTGCGCTGCTTCCTCGAGATTTTCGCTGGCAGAGCGAGCCACCAGGGCTACATAGCAGAGTCACCGCAGAGCAGGAGTCGGCACCTTCTTCTCCTCCAGAACAGGGGGGGCAGGAGGAGGAAGACGAGGGGAGGAGGGGAGAAGGAGAAGCTGAGGAGGATGGGGAGGGGTCAGGGGGAGGAATCGGAGGATGATGAGAGGCGGGAAGAAGGATGTGGATGATGGGGGATGGGGGACGAGGAGGAGGAGGAGGCCGAAGCCCTACTCTGCAATTGTCATTCGGACTATACGTCAGAAGTAAGAGGAGGGAGGAGGGGCAGTAATATGACAATGTGTAGTGAAGCGGCAGGAGGGATGTAAGAATAGCAACATTTATCATGAGGATGAGCAGAGTTGGACATGTGAAGATAATTGTTGATCATGATAAAGGTGAAGGAGGAGTATGTTGAGGAGGAGAGATGGAGGAGGAGGAGGAGGAGGAGGAGGACGAGTAGGACAAGGAGTACGGATGATGGAAAATAAGGGGCAGGGCGAGGGTGATGTAGGAGGGAAGAGGACAAGGATGAGGTTGAAGAGGAGGAGGATGAAGGAGCAGAAGGTGGAGGAGGAGAAGGAGGAGGAGGAGAGGAGGAGGAAGTGGAGAAGGAGGAGTAGGTGTATGAGGAAGAGAGAGAGAGAGAGAGAAAGAGAGAAAGAGAGAGAGAGAGTGAGAAAAAGAGAGAGAGAGAGAGAGAGAGATAGAGAGAAACAAAAAACAATCATGACGAGTGAGGACGGGTCCTCTTCCTCATGATTCTTGCCCGTGCTCTTCGCCCCCGTTGTCCCGAGGGGCTGCCGCACGCTCGATATCTCTCCTCGCTCCTCACAGGGTCGGGGCCTCGCAAGCCGCCTCCTGCTCCTGCTGCAGCCCAGAGGGTGCAAGGCCTCCAGAAAGGATGAGGGAAGCTCAAAGTTGAGTAGGGCTGAGGGTCAGAGAGCGCCTTCCTCTGCAGGACCACCAACAGAGGGACGTCAAGGTAATCAAGCGCCTCGCCGGTTAAGCCCACGGAGGCGTGCAACCTCCAGCCATTCGCTTATGTCCAAGGTTTCGGCTTGACGCCGAGTGTAGTGCATCAGTTTCGGCTTGACCGAACAGGTTGGTTGGCCCCTTGACGTCCGTTTGGGGTGTTCTGCAGACCTGGCCCCCCAGCCCTACTCAGCTCAAAAATAGAGGTTCGGTCATCACTTCGGGATGTGGACCCTCTTGGCAGCGTCACCGCGCGCGCGTGCGGCGCTGGCAGGGCGGGCCCCCCTTGGAATTTTCGTAACGCAGCCTCGGCCAGAGCTGCGGGCGAGCACCGCGGTCTGCCGCCCGCCGAGGATGGGAGCCGCTTCGCGAGATCTCTCCGGACTCTTTGGGCAGAGGGGGGAGGGCGGGAGGCGCAGCAGCAGCAGCAGGAGGAGGAGGACAGGGGGAGCAGGGGCGACAAGGGAGGAGAGAGGAGCCTCCCCCTTCTATCCTCTCGCGTTGCCGTGCTGCCAGCGTCAGAGGGCGGATCCTGGCACTCCGAGGGGCCTGGCTTAGCACCGCCACACTGCCCTCTTGCAGGGCTGGACCTAGACGCTGTTTTGCTGGACTTCGGCTGTGTCTAGTTTTGCGTTTTGGGAGGGAGGTACAGGAAAACAGGTAGAGCAAAACGAAAAGCAAGACGAAAGCAAAACGATCATCTACGTTTAGGTCCAGCCCTGTCCTCGTGTGGGATGCCCCGACGGCTCGAGCGCAGACCTCCTGTGAGAGCTCGCGTCGAGGGGGGCCTCTCGCCGACGCAGAAAGTGCGCTGGGGAACTTGTCCTTGGAGGACACGCTCCCTGGCGCGCCTGCCCTTGCTGGCGGCGGGCTCGCACGCACTCTTGAGCTCCATAGAGCCCTTGAGTTCCCAACTCCTCCTCCTCCTCCTCCTCCGCCTCAAATGTCACCGAGAAACCGGGGCGCGAGCCTAACGGTGTTTCGGCGCTTTCGTGGACCGTTTTCTTTCTGATCTCGCTCGGCGGCCGAGGCGTAGCCGACGACGGAGCGAGGGAAAACGAAACCACAAAACGCACACGGAGCACACTGCCTTGCTCGAGCCCTGCCAAAAAAAACATGCATGCAGGCGGGGGAAGCGTTACCGTGGCAGTCCAGTCTCACGCGCCGCGTCGGGGCCTGCAGTCGGCCTTGATTGGTGGGTCGACCCCGCCGAGTCACACGGGCACCCTTCTGTCCTAGACCCGTGCCTTCTGCATTCCGATGGCAGTGTCGCCCTCGGAAGTCCAATCGGGGTTGGCAGCAGGAGGGACCCAGGAACCAATCTGGCTGCCGCGCAACCTCGTCGATGAGCACGGCAGCAAACCTCACTGGTCTGAGGAGACTGTAGTGGAGACCCATGCCAAGAAGCACCCTGCTTGCCTCCAGGGTGCCCTGGGCATCTTGTGTTTCGATGGTGTTGCGATGGGAAGCGTGATGTTTCCACACCGAAAACTCAATGGACGTCCTGCGGTCTCAGGGTTGGGTTTCTTGTGGAAGGTTTCTTTTGGACTGGCCCCAACTGAAACAGCCGAAGCGATGGTGGTGACACAGACGACGTCCGCTCTTCTCAGGACGTCCATGCCGATCATGCTGTCCTGCTTCCGCTGCTCTCCCTCTAGATCTCCTCCCTGGGCTCAACCTCGGGTCCTCCGAGCCGACGTCGACTCGCGCCGACCTCTCCTCCTCCTCCTCCTGCTCCTGCTCCTCCTCGTCCTCTTCCTCGTCCTCCTCCTCCTCCTCCTCCTCCTTCTCCTCCCCGTGCTCATCCGCCTCCTCCTCCTCCTCCTCCTCCTCCTCCTCCTCCTCCTCCTCCTACCCTCCCTCCCTCGTGTCCTCTCGCGTGTCCCCTCCAATCAAGTCCGACTGACTGTAGGGGCCTCCGCGGAGAGCCGCGGGCGTGCACTCCCGCCCGCCCCCAACGACCGACGAGGCCTCGCGCACGCGCGCGCCCGTGGCTGGCGGAGCCTCCCCGCGCCGGAGGGCGGGCGCCGTGCGCGAGGGCGCCGCGGTCGTGGCGCGGCGCCAGCATCGCGCCGTCGCAGAGTAATTACTCGGCATCGCTCGGACGTGTGATTTTTCCTCTGCGGGGACCACCGATGAAGCAGTGGCGAAGCGTCCTGGTTCGCCAGTATAGGCACATCAGAGAATTGTTCAAGAACCTTTTGAGGCCTGCACGAAGTGTTCTTAGAGAACTTTTCTGGCTGAGGCTGCTTTGTTTTAACACATCGGGCTTGTGTTCAAATATTATTGTTCTTGCTATGAGACCATTTGGGGGTTTCAAGAGCACGTCGTGGTAGGCCTGTAGGACTGCCGGGACGGTCGGCCCTTGCTCAACATCGAGGAGCATTTTGGATCATCTTGCGGAAAAACAAATGCACGCGCGGAGCCGGAAAACGTACGGGGAAGGGACGTCCGAGCGATGGCGAGAGGAGGGGAGTCTGTGCTCAAAGTCGGAGGGGAGGGTTTTCGTCGGTTCTCGGCGGTTTCCCAGCCTCGGGATGCGTTCCATGAGCTACGTCTCGCCGAGAGCGTTCCGGGGGTCTGCCGGAATCGTCCCAAACGGCCGCCGGCCCGACGTATGACCCGAAAAAACCACCAGGGTTTCACGACACCGACCGTGTGTCACACGAGGGCGAGCTGAAACAACGGTAGTTGGCCTTCGGGGGGCCAGCTTGTCGCCACGCCTGGGCGCAGCTCGCAAAATTGGCGCGTCTGGATTTGGGGACCGGTTTTTAGCAGTCGTTGTCGCAACTCGCCCTGCCACGACTGTCTCTGGCTTCCTCGTGCCGTCCCTCTGTCTCTCTGGCTCATTATCTCCCTCTCCGTCCGCGTGACGAGTCTGTCGACATGGGTGGGGGAGCGCTGTACGAACCTTGTCTCTGGGCCTTTAGGTGGCGCTCCTTTTGAGCACGATCCACGTGATGGGGTGTGCCGCAATGGCAAGGGGGGGGCGCAGTGCGAAGCTTGCCTTCGCGGCCGTAGGTGGAGATCCCTGTGGGCCACGATTTGTGTTAGAGGTGTGCCGACGTAGACGGGAGGGCGGGATGCGAACCTTGTCTCCAGGGCCGCTTGTAGAACTCTTTGCGGGCCACGATCCGTGTGATAGGTGTGCCGAAGTGAGCGGGGCGACGCTATGAAGCTTCACTCATGGTGCCGCACCACTATGCGAACCTTGTCTCTGGGGACGTAGATGGAGTTCCCTGTGGGGCGCGATCCCTGTGAGGGGTGTGCCGACAAGGGTTGGGGAACGCTAGCCAAGCCTGTCTGGAGCCGCAGGTGGAGCTCCTTGCGGGGCACGACCCGTGCGACAGCCTACGTCTTCCAATACCGAATGCTTTAGACTACAACTCGAGCTTGCTAGAATCTCAGCGCGCGCCAAGCGCCAAGCGCGCGTGGTTCTGGTATACATACATCTATGTAGATGTATGTGTGTATGTGTCCCTCTCTTGCGGCTGGACAAATCGTACGCTTTGCCCCGTCTTCTAGAGCCCGCGAGCGGATTGCCTCTGCCGCGCCCGACGGAGAAAGCGTGCCCCTCGCCCCCAAGGTGCCCTCCACTGTTCGGGGGATCGCCATTTTGTGGTCCGGCCGCGGCGGCACGGCCAGAGTGTCGGCTCCAAGGGAGAGGGGAGACAAGAGGAATGGGAAGTGATATCAAAGCAGCGGGGTGGAGAAGGAGAAGGAAGAGTAGGGATGAGGAGGAAGAGGAGAGGGAGAGCATCGGTGCGTCTCTAGAGACTTGGGACAGTAGGACGGCACCAATGTCCATGCTGCTTCACGGTTCTCAGGGGCAGCACTGCTGAACAGGGAGTTCAAAAGTCGAGAAGTTGGTGCTTCGTCTTCCCCTGGAATGATGCTTTTTGACGCCTGGCGAAGCCTCACCAGCCCATCCAGCAACGACGCCTAGGCGAGTTGCACTGATCAGGGCAGTGTGGGAGCGCGCAGTGGAACAAACAGGGGGGCGGGCAGCCGTCAGATCGAAGATTGGGATCAGCTTGGGCAGGCCCAGGACTCAACCACCAATGCCTTCGCGGATCTGTCGATATGGAAGCTTCCTGGCAGTTTACTTGGGCTCTCTTGGAGCCTTTGTGGAGGCCTTTTGGGCTCTGTTGGGGCCCTCTCGGGGCCCTCTTGGGGCTCTCTTAGGGTCTTGAGGGAGCTCTTGTGGCCATCTCGGGGGCCATCGAACAAAAGAAGGGGGTTCTCAATCACGCCCCGCCTCCGTCGGAGGCCGAATAATTGCCTCTTGGGCCCCTCTTGGGGCTTTCCTGGTCATCTTCGGGCCATCTTGAGGCCTCAAGAGCCCATCGGAAGCGGAACGGCGAAAATACACAACACATTGATATTGAATTTGTTTTTGTATGGATTTCGGCCACCCTGGGGGTCCTTTGAGGCTCCGTGGCCACTTGGAGCCGTCTTGGGATGGTCATGGCGCCTGGTGGAGGCGTGCCGGATACTTTCTTGAGCCATTTTGTGCTACATTGTTCGATCTTGGAGGCCATCTTGGGCTATTTGGGACCCTCTTGGTACCATCTCGGACGCTCTAACGCGTCGCGGCGCCCACCCCTCTCCAAGCCCAGGGAAAGGGGATTAGGGGGACAGGTAGACCTTTCCACGAGGGGGAAGGAGGTGGGAATACCTAACTCTCTAAGCTACCTACGCCCAAAGGGCTGGTGGGGTTCTCTGGAGCCGAACCGTTGCTGAATAGACGTGGGTTCCACTTCGGAGAATCTGGTCAGCTTGTTATCTCTCTCTCTTTCTTTCTGTCTTTCCACCATCCCCTGTGACAGGGCGAAGGGTGGCTATATACAGAGAATGTGCCGTCTCCGTCGTTGTCGTCGTAGTCGACGTACTCCTCCTCCTTCTCATCCACTAGTTTTCTTTATAAATGAGTCCTCCCTGTCGCGCCCCGAGACGTGTCAGTAGGGCGGGCTGGGCGTTTCGCTTGAGATTACCCCATCGGTTATAATCCTTAAGCTTTAATTTTGACAGTCTCTCGGATGGAGGGGGTCGTTTTCAAAATGTGTCTTTCGCATTTGCCCCGTGCTCATGTGTTGCACACCCTTGCAACAGCTTCAAGGATGGAGGGTGCGGTCTTCAAATTGTATCACCCCGGGTCATGAGAGGTTGACCCGGTAAGTGCTTTCAGGCCGGTTTAGTCGTCAAAAGGGGGGTTAGTTGTGGAACGTATACGACTACTATGATTACTACTACTGCTACTACTACTACTACTACCACTACTACCACTACTACTACTACTACTACTACTACTACTACTACTACTACCACTACTACTACGACTACTACGACTACTACGACCTACTACTACTACTACTACTACTACTACTACTACTACTATTACTACTACTACTACTACT
>CAUYUJ010004905.1:0-27500 GCA_963575745.1 Prorocentrum cordatum | reverse complement strand
AAACTCTAAGCATCTAATCTGAAGTTTTGGCAGCCAGCTAATCTGCCAGCCAACCAGCCAGCCAGCGGTCAGCCAGTCAACGATAAACAACCCCACCAGCCAGTCAACTGAACCAGCAGTCAACCAACCGGCCGACCAGCTGACAAGCCAGCAAGCGAACAAGCAGCAGCCATCCTGCCAGCCAAATAGCCAACTGGCCAGCCATCCGACCAGGCAGCCAACCAGCCAACCACCTCCCTATTGTCGCCCTTGCTGGTCGTTGCCATCGTTCATCGTCGTTGACCTTACCTTCCCTCTTTCTTTTTCTCACTCCTGCCTGTTACCTGTCTGGATGCTCATCATCGGCCTTCCCCTCTTCCTCCTCTCCCTCATTTTTCCCTCGTTCTTGTGCACGTCCACCCTCCATCATCCCGTCTTCCTCCCTCTGCGATCCTACATTTTGTCTTATCGATCCTCTGCTATCTCTTCTTCCGGGTATTGCTTGACAGTGTCCTCGCCATTACTTCGCCCCTCGTCGGCGCGGTTCTCTCCGTCCTCCTACTTTCTGCTCTGGCGCCATCCTCATTTCGTTCGTCGTTTTTAAATTCGTAGCGTTTAGCGATCACTCTGCGGCCGCCAGCTCCATCCCCGCTGGTCGTCGGCCCAGCTCCGGCCCAACATGTCTCAGGTGAGGCTTACCTTTCCCACCTTGTTGTGGCTGTTAGCTGCTCCCTACCAGAGAACTAGGCGGTTCCCTTTTCCCTCGTTCATGCGGCTGTTAGCTGCACCCTACCAGTGTGCCAGCATGTCTCAGTCGATGTTTCCCCCATCCCACCGCGGCTGTCTGCTGCACTCCTGCCGGGCTGCAGCTTGTCTTTGGTGTTACCTCTCCTATTCTTCTGCGGCTGTCAGCTGCACCCCAGCCTGGCATCGGCGTGTCTCAGGCGAAGCGCACCGCCGCGGAAGGACTCCTCCGGGTCTTGCACGGGTTAGCCGCCCCCCCAACCGACCCGGCAGGTGCGGCCGTACCCCCCAGTCCGCCCCTGCTACTCATGCCCTTGCTGGGCGTCCAGGTGGAGCTTCTTCCCACTTCCCGAGGCTGTCAGCCGCACCCCGCCCAGTGAGCTGCAGGTCTCAGGCGATGCCATCCCCTATCGCCCTGAGGCTGGTAGCCTAGCGGGCCCGGGCTGATCCTCGACGGCACTGGCGTGTGCACCCGCCTTCGACTTCAACTGCTTCCTCTCGGAGTCTGTCGAGTCTTGGCAACTGTCTGATGCCTGTCTTGGTCGGGCCCCCTCTATTTTGTTCCCCCCGGGGCTCGAAGAATGTGAGGATCTCTGCACTTCGACAGCGCTGGCCCTGGAGGCGGCCTGATGGATTGCCGGCTGCAAGGGCCCTACGCTACCGTTCGCTCCTGCTGCCAGAGTTCCACTCCGTTGTCTCCTCGCCTCTCGCGACACCGCGTCCGAGTGGATTGGTTCGGGTATGTTGAGAGTTACGACAAGTACAGGCTGTTCGGCAAGGTGCGGTCGTGTACTATTTGGTCTGAGCCTGAGCTGCGGCTTAGCCCTCTGGTCTACGGTCTTGTCTTCCTTTCTCTCTATTCGCCTCGCTCCTCTCTTGTGTCGCTCGTTCGTTCTCCCCCCCCCGTTGCGTTTCTCTCGCCACCGTTGTGGCCCCTTTTCTTGCATGCCGCCTGTGACCGACTGGCCTGCGCTTCTCGCGCGACTTTCCTGACGGCGCGCGGTTGGTTCCGCGACGCTCGCGATCAAAAAAGTATCCCCACCAGTCCCTCCAGGAACGGTGCTCAGGGGAGCTGGTCTCATCAGGGGAGCGCGACATCATTTGGATAGCTCGGGAAGCCTCCGTGGGCCAGAGGCTTCTTTGATGCCTTTTCGGGGCCCCTTGGGATGTCTCTCGGGGTCTTTTGGAGGCTTCTTGAAGCCTCCTGGCGGCCTCCTCGCGGCTCTGCGGGGCCTCGTCGGGTCTCTTGGAGGTTTCTTGGAGGTCTCTGAGGACGTATTAAGGGGGCCCTTTGGCTGTTTCAAGTGCCTCTAGGGACGTATGAGGGGGCCTTTGGGGGGCCGTTTGGGGGTCGCTTGGGGGCCTCCAGTGGGCCTCGTGGGGTTTTTGGGGCGCCGCTTGGGGCACCTTACAGGCTTCCTTGGGAGCGCGTCGGACCGTCTTGGGGCCATCTTGAAGACGATCGATCAACTAAGGGGGGTCCTCAATTAGCGTTCCCCCCCGGGGGACCAACGCAGAACATTGTTTGTTGTTTTCTTGCCGATGCTTCCTTGGGCGCTCTGACTGGCCCCCGCCCCCCCGTCCAGACCCAATGGGAGGGGTAGAGAGACTGGGCAAGTTCCCAGCGCGACCGCCGCAAGCTGTCTTTCTCACTCCCACCCACCCTCCCACTACATAAGTAGCACCGAGTATCAGCATAGGCAGGGGCCGCCGTCGACGACCATCGGAAACCAAAGCTGACGCCAACCAGGTGCGCGAAACACGCGAGGGGCGCCGCACATGCCAGGTGCGCCACGGGCACCAGGTGCGCTGCATTGGGCAACCTGTTGACCCCCACCATCTTGCCAAAAAACAATGCAAAGTAACGGCGGGTTTGCAAGCACTGTGTAGAGAGTGTGTGTTTGTGTGTGTTTGTGTTTGTGTGTGCGGGTACTGTTCTGACAGGAGTGGTGAGCTTGCACGCAGCAGGCAGCGCGTTGCCACTCCCGCGCCGTCCCTGGCAAAGTGAGCTAGCTGTCTCTGTGCGTTTGTGAATGAGTGCGTGACTGAGTGTTCAATAGGGAAACATCACACAGACACAATGAATCGTCGATTCCCATCATATATGGGAAACTATGGGAAGAAGGGGGGAAGACGAACACCCAACAAATATAGGGAAATATGTTGGAATCCGGTTACTAGTGTCTATTTATGTGTGTCCCTGGGCCCTTTTTCAAATTTGTGTGTGTGGGGGTGAGTGAGTGGGTGAGTGAGTGAGTGAGTGTGTGTGTGTGTGTGTGTGTTTGTGTGTGTGTGTGTTGTTGTTGGCAGGGATGGTGGGCCCGCGCGCAGCAGGCAGCATGCCTCCCCCCCCCTCCCCGCCGCCCCTGCCGGAACCAACCTCGTGGTCGTCGCGGGGCGCCCGCGCACGATGTCCAGACCTCCGAGGCGGAAGTCTACACGTGACCATTTCCTGGAGGGTCAGTTTTCGGAGCCTCGGCAGGCGGTGGATGTGGACATACTCGGGCACCCAGGGGCCAAAAGATATCCATATCCACCGCCCGCTGGGGCACCAGGACGTCGGTTCCCAGGCGGTGGATGTGGATAAATCCCCGCCTCGCAAGACCTTTGGTGTGCAGTGCACTTTGTATTGCTTTTCGTTGCAAGGGTTCTGTTGGGCACGTCCCCCATACAGGAGGAATCTTCAAAAATAGTCCAAAAATAGTCTGGGGTGGATTTTCGACCTTTGGGGTGCAGTGCAATTTGTATTGCTGTTTGTTGCAAGGGTTATGTCGGGCACGTCCCCCGGCAGGAGAAATCTACAAAAATAGTTCAACAATAGTCTGGGGATGGTTTTTCAACCTTTGGGGTGCAGTGCAATTTGTATTGCTTTCGTTGCAAGGGTTATGTAGGGCACGTTCCTCTACAGGGGGAACATTCAAAAATAGTCAACAAATAGTCTGGGGAGGATGTTTCGACCATTTTTTGACCATGTTGGAATCTTTTTGCTTTTTTTCAATTTTTCGTCCAGAATCCGCCTGTGGGGGATACGCCCGCCCTAATGGAAGGGGTGGTTACTGTTTCTTGCAAGGGATGGTTCAGGGGGGCTGGCATTGGGCGCAGCAGGCGACTGCCCGCCCCGCCGCTGTCCATGTCAAAAGCCAGCGGGAAGTGGTCGCGGGGCGCCCGCGCATGCTCCAGATTTTGGTGCATGGTGCCCTGTGTATTGCTCATTTTGCGAGGGGTGTTGTTTAAACCCAAAGCCCTAAGCCCGTCTCAAGGATTGAGCGCAGGTGGTTTTCAAAATGTTGCTCTCGCCTTGGCGCCGCGCACATTCGTTGTAGGTTTTTGCAACAGTACCTATACGACCACTCTTCGGGTGATATGGAGGTTTGGGGGGGGAGGAACCGACGTCTCACTCGATCGGTCTCACTATCGATCTCACTATTGGTCTCGCTCGATCGATCTCACTCGATCGATCTCACAATCGATCTCACTCGATCTATGTCATTCGATCGATCTCATAATCGATCCGACTATCGATCTCACAATCGATCTCATTATCGATCTCACTATCGATCTCACAATCGATCTCACATCTCGGTCTCACTATCGATCTCACTTTCGATATCACAATCGATCTCACAATCAACGTCAGCATCATCATCAACATCATCGTCATCAACGTCATCAACATCATCATCATCATCATCATCGGGACACCATCACCATCATCACCTCATCATCATCATCAAGATCATCATCATCATCATCGGGACACCATCATCATCACCATCATCATCATCATCGGGGCACCATCATCGTCACCATCATCTCCATCAACATCATCATCATCGGGACACCATCATCATCGGAACACCACCATCACCATCTCATCATCATCATCATGAACAACATCAACATCATCATCATCGGGACACCATCATCAGCAACATCATCATCAACATCATCATCACCAGGACACAATCATCATCGTCACCATCATCATCATCACCATCACCATCATCGGGTCACCATCATCATCATCATCATCAACATTAGCATCATCATCACCATCATCGGGCCACAATCATAAACATCATCATCATCATCACCTCATCATCATCCTCATCATCAACATCATCATCATCGGGACACCATCATGGGCATTATTATCACCAACATCATCATCATTGGGACACCATCATCATCACCATCATCGTCAACAGCATCATCATCAACCTCATTATTATCATCATCGGGACACGATCATCATCATCTACATCATCAGCATCATCATCTCATCATCATCTCATCATCATCAGCATCATCATGATCATCAACATCATCATCATCATCATCATGATCATCATCATCATCATCATCGGGACACCATGATCATCATCAGCAACATCATCATCACCATCATCGGGACACCATCATAATCACCACCATCACCATCATCATCAGCATCATCATCAACATCGTCAACATCATCATCATCATCATCATCATCATCATCATCATCATCATCATCGGGACACCATCATCACCACCATCACCATCACCATCATCAGCATCAGCATCATCATCATCATCATCATCATCATCATCATCGTCGACATCATCGACATCATCGACATCATCATCATCATCATCGGGACACCGACGGGACACCGGCGGGACACCGGCGGGACACCGCGGGCCATCGCGGGCCACCGGCCCCTGGAAAGGAATCACTTGGTCCGGCCGCGCCTCAGCCGGAGGCGGGACACCGGCGGGACACTGCGGGCCACCGGCCCCCAGAAAGGAATCATTTGGTCCGGCCGAGCCTCAGCCAGAGGAGACTTTCTTCTCGCCCGCCCACGCAGCTTCGCCTCGCTCGCACGCACGGCACGCACGAACACGAAACCGAAACCGATTTCCCGGTAGGGGTCTCTCCGTTCCACTTCGATCTCACCCCATCACCTCCGATCAAGGATGGAGGGGGGATTTTCAAAACGTGGCTCTCGCCGTAGCGCCGAGCACGTTCGTTCGACAAGCTTGCAACAGCTGTAAGGATGAAGCGCAGGTGGTTGTCAAAATGCGGCTCTCATCTCAGCGCCGCGCACATTCTTCCTATGCAATAGCTTCAAAGATGGAGCGCGATTATTTTTCAGAGTATACCTCTTGCCCTAGCGCCGCGCACATTGGTAGTATAAGCTCGCATCAGCTGCAAGGATGGAGGGCGGTTCCTTTCCAAATGGTGGCTTCAACTTAAGCGCCGCGCGCAAATTCATTGACAAATCTGCAACAGTTTCAGGGATGGATTGGGAAACGTTTTCGAAATATGATGAGGGATTTAATCGGCTGCAAGTAAACAAGTCACGCAAGGTTAGCCCGTCGTTCGTCCGCCGCGCGGCCGTAGTGGGTAAGTCATCCAGGTCCAGCCCGTCGTTCGTCGCGGCCACCACTTGACTTGGGGGCGCGCCGCTCGTTGTTCCTCGAAGTCGTCCGGTCTGGACGCGTTCCTTCTGTCATCTGTCGTCGTTCGCTCAATTGCGCGCTAGAGGACCGCCACCGCCGATGCAGCCGTCGCCGGCGGACTGGCGCCACTAGGTCTGAGCCTCTACGCCCCCGACCCCCCCCGCCCTCTATTGTTTTTCTTCCTCTGCTGAAGAAGTGCCAGATCCGCCCAAAAATGATCCGAAAGGGGAGGGGAGGGACCGTATTCTCTGAGTGATTTTGTCATTGTGTTTTTTGTCGTCGTCGTTGTTGATGTTTCGTAGACTCTTCTTCCACATATTATTCATCGACGCTCGATCTTCGGAAACCCTTCCCCGAGAGGCCTCATGGGTGGTCATCGAGGCATTTTGGATACGCTTTGGATGTTTTTCGGGGCCGATTTCCTGGGGACGTCTGTTGGGGCGTGTTGGCGGCCTTTGTGGAGGGTCGTTCGGGGTTTTCGGGGCCTTTTCGGAGACGTGACAGGGGCCTCCGCGGAGAATCTTGGGGCCGCCGTGGGATGTGGGGTTCGAAGGCGCCTTCGGGTTCTCCCTCTTGGGGCCTTCTTGGGGCCTTCCAGCCAGGTGGTTTGATTCGATTTAAGTTGTGTTCGTTCGATTCTCAGCGGGGGTGAGTACGTGTGCGGTGGAGGAGTTCTTTGTCGATGTGTGGGGACCTAAGTATTGTTGTGCGAAAGTTGATTGTCCGTATTCCTGGCTTGTGGGTTCAATGTGTAGAGACCACCCTCGTGAAACATGGCTCTCGCCTTCGCGTTGCGCGCATTCGATACAAACATGCGCAGCAGCATCAGGGATGGATCGGGGGGGTCAACGTTCAGCTCTCGCCCTAGCGCCACGCTCGATCTTCTCAGACGTGTGCAGCAGTCTCAGGGGACGGAAGGGGGTCGTTTTCAAGTTGATGTCTTCGCCTTAGCGCCGCGCGTATTCGTTTTGAGTCTCCGCAGTAGTTCTGAGGGTGGACGGTTGTCTCTTTTCAGAGTGGGGCTCTCTCCTTTGCGCCGCGCTCTTTCGTTTCAGCAGTCTGCAACTTTTTCAAGGATTGATCATTGGTCGTTTTCGACATGGGGCTCGCGCCTCAGCGCCGTACACATTCGCTTGTAACGGAACGCTTAGATGGACGGATTATTGTTTTTTCTCAGAAATTGAGTTATCGCACGATACATCGCTAGTTTCACAGACCCGAAATTTCAACATATGTAGCGACGCGCAGATCCAGGGCGGCTCTTTATTGATATGGACTTGTGGTTGGAGATTTCACGAAGTTCATGACTACAAGCGTAAAGCATGTGCAACAGTTACGCGGATGTGGGGCGGTCCTTCCTTACATATTGGATGTTGGTCTTCATTTCGTTGAATTGTATGGTAATAGTTTTCGCGTTCCTGGTTATGTGCCAGAGATGCAAGGCGATTCTCGTTCAAAGTGGGGCCTCGCCAAAGTGGCAGCCCCAAGTATGCTGGTCTCTCAAGGGGGCGTTTCTTGCAGTGCAGCGAAAAGCTTTCAGGGGCGCAGTGTGGCGCACGTGGAGGGGACTCGGGACCTGAGGGTGTACTGCAGCATCGCCGACGCACCGTTTGGTTTCTTCGGATCATCCTCTTCCGCCCCCTTCTGCTCGTGCTGCCTCCTCCCTCCCCTCCCCTCGCCCTCTTCGTCCTCCCTGCCCTGCACGGGGGTGAGCGCGTGCGGCGTGTGGGGTGCCAGAGGGCGCCCCCGAGGCCCCGCGGGCGTTTTCTCGGGCCGTCGACCGCCTCAGGCTCGGTCGAGCACGACGCCCGTGTCGAGCACGGCTGGGGCGAAGGGGGGGGAAAGGCACGCTGGCCGGCTGCAGCGAGAGAGAGAGTCGATGTCATTTAGCCGATCCCTATCCCCACCTCCATCCCCTTCGAGACCCCCACCAAATTGCCACCCCAGTTGGGGATGCAACCCTTGAAACCCTAAGAGAACGACCTACATCCCCATCTAGGGGGGTCAATCGGCCAGCGGGGCCCAGGCCACGTCGCTGGGGATGGGGATCGGTTGAACGATACTCAGAGAGGCATCGACACCCGCCCGATTTGGGTCGCCCAGGCTGCGCCAGCCATGCGCCACGTGTGAGGGTGCTCCCCGGGTCCTGCCCCTCGCGGGCCTCGTGCCACGTGCATCGGTCCACGCCTCCCCCCTCCCCCCACTGTTCAAAGGTGGCGGTGGGTCTGATGATTTGCACCTCGTCCGCAGTGTCCTCCGCGCGTGCCAGCCTCGAGTTTGGGCGAGAGTGGGAGTGTCCACTAGTTGCTTTCTCTCCACCGTTCTGATCGGGATTGGTCTTTGATGCCTGATCCTTTCGATCCCTCCCTTCGGCCTCCTCTGCCTTCGCCTCCCAGTGCTGCTGCTCCGCGTCGTCCTCCCCGGGGCCAGGCCTAGCCCCCCTCTTGCTGTCTCCCAATTCCTTTGGCCTCGCTGGCACATGCCCCGTCTCGGCACGAGGCAGATCCGATGGAAGGTTGAGGAGAGAGGGAAGACTTCACCCGTCTCCTCTTGCTCCTCCTCCTCCTCCTCCTCCTCCTCCTCCTCCTCCTCCTCGAGGGTTTCACCCGTCTCGTCGCCGCAGATTGGCAGTGTTGGGGATGACAGGTGGGATACTCATCACTGCCACCCTCCTGTAGCTCGCTGGGGGCCCAGGCTCCAGCCTGGGGGGCCAGCAGCAAGCCAGCCCCGGCTCCCGAGCCCGGGGGGGAGCGCACAGCAGACAGATTTCCATGTGGCCACCGGCTCCATCCGTCCCGTCGCCGCAGGTACATCTTCTCCAAACGGATAGAGAACGTCATCGTCCAGAAGGAGCGTTGGGCGTGGCCCTGCCGCGCCTCTGCCGCCGTGCTCCTTCGCCCAATCCTCCCCGCCTGCCTCCTCCTCCTCTCTCGGCGGCGAGCGAGGGGGGGGAAGAGTGGGAAGGAGGAGGCCTTCTCAGAGGGCGGCGGGGCTTCTCAGAAGCCCTCGCGCCTCTGTGTGTCGTTGGGGAAGGTTTAGACGGCCCGCTCCTTCTCGCTTCCCCCCCAGGCTCCCCTCTCAAACTCTGTCGCCCGACCTCGTGCGCATGGTCCGCTCTCTCCCTTCCTCCCCAGACTGGAGGGCTTCCCCGAAGGGCTCAGGCGACCCGTCCCCCGTCCTCCTCCTCCTCCTCCTCATCCTCCTCCTCCTCCTCCTCCTCCCTCCCCTCCTCCTCCTCCTCCTCCCTCCCCTGCTCCTGCTCCTCCTCCCTCCTCCTCTCTCATCTCATCGCAGCGCTGCGGCCAGTCTGGCGAGCGGTTCGGGAAGACGCCCTACCCGCGGGTGGGGCCGACGGCCAGCTGTATGGCCAGCGGCGTCGGCGGCAAGCAGCGGCCGCTGCAGGCATTCGCTCGGCACTCGGACGGAAAGGGAGAATCGCAGGACTCGAATCGATGTCGGATCATCGTGAGGACGGGAGAGGAGAAAGAGGGCCCCCCCCGAGGCAGGGGGTGTGCCTTGGCACTGGGGTCGGCGGTGTGACCAGTCCAACACCGACCCCGCCTCGAGTAGCTCTCGCCTTGGCGGTATACTACTTCCTCCTTCAGAGGCAGCCGTCAGCTCTGGTGGGGGTAGGGGTCCATTGGCCAAAAGTGGGCCCATTGGCCCGTGAGTGAGTGGGGCTCCCAGGACCACCCGTGCTTTCCACCCCAGAGCTGTACTAAAGAAATTGCAACTGCTACTTCGGGCCTGGTCTGACCGACCTCGCCTACTCCTGGCAGGTTGACTGTCAGGAGTGAGCAGTCCGTCCTTGCCCTGAACGCGCTCAGTGTGTTCCTGAACTCCAGCATCTGGCTTGGCACCAGATTCCGAAGCTCTGTCACCTCGGGCATGCTGGAGAAGGCCGTCCTACACTGCATCACCGTGGGGATGCTCTGGAGCGCCGCGTGCGTGGCCAGCAGCACCCCAGCCCTCAGCGCGTCGTTCTCCTCCATCTGCTTCTTGCGCTGCGTCTTCGCGGTCGTCCAGCTGCCCCATATGTTGTGCTTTCTCGTCTCCTGGGTGTCGTGGCATTCTGGCATCTCCACTATGACCGCCGCGATGCGTCCGTCGTCTATCTGCGTGCGCCATTGCTGCAGGGCGTCCCACCTCAGCTCCGTGAAGGCCAGGTCGATGCCACTGCAGTCATTCTCGGTATTCGCCGCCCTCGCCATCTCATACTCCATGATGTCTGCGTAGTCTCCTTTCTTGCGCTTCACCGTCGTCGCATACAGCACGGTCTTGGCTGAGTCGAGGTTCGGCGACGGAATGGTCCGCTCTCTCCATTCTTCTCTCATCGGTAACTTCGGTATCTCTATGTTCTCGCTGTCCTGCTCCGAGTCCGCGCATCCTTCTATGTGTTCTGGTTCATCTCCTTCATCATGTCTGTCCTCTTGTGCTTGTTGATCTGCTGCTTCGTCGCCGTCCTCACTCTGCGTATGGTCCTCTTTCTTATGTTACTTCTTTTCTTTTTTGCTGCATGGGATAAGTGTTTTTTCCACTCTGTATCCTTTTTGCTTCAGCTTCGCCGTGTCGTCCATGTCCTGCTGGTATAGTTTCCATGCCTCTTCCTGTTCCATTGGGTGTTCATTTTTCTTATACCATTTGAGACACTGTCGGCAACGATGTCGCAGGTGTATGATAAGTCTCGGCCGTGTCTGAAAATCTTTCCCACATGAAATACATAAAGAACCTTTTGCATACAATTGCGCTGTGTCGATTGGGATATGCTTCTTCCTGTGTCTTTTCCATGCTCCTCTTTCCGCCGTCGTAAATCCACATTCGTAACAAATATATTGTGCGTCCTGGTCTCTTTCCCTCCATGGTATTGCTGCCGTCTGCTTTTGTATCTTGTCCAATTCTCTTTTCCATCTATCATTCATCGCACCGTCAATATTGCTATCCATTTGTCTTTGCCATGCTTGCCTGCATCGTCTGTCATATTCTTTCCCATCCTGCCGTATCATATCTATCCATTGTTTTTTGCTTCTAGTAGGCTCCAAGTCTTGGTCTGTCATCTCTGATAGCCACTGAAGATCGCCTTCAATCATGTCCGCCCATGTCTCCTTCCTCTTGATCGTTTCTAACTCATCCAATGCCCTGCGTAGTATCGGCGGCCCACTTTCCTCTATCGCCTTCAGGAAGCGTAGTCTCCTGTATCTTAGTAGCGTTGGTAGGCCCCCCAGCTTTGCCTTGGCATACAGCTCCTTGTCTGTCGTCGGCTCCATTGTTCTGGCCCCCATCGGCTTCGTTGTGAGTCCCAGTGCCTGTCGAATACCCTTGCCGTACGCCGTCTCCACGATCTTGCTGGCTGTTTTCGGCATCGGTGGCCATGTCTCGCTCTGCCATAATAGCTTGCTGTTGGCGTAGCTCTTGGTGCCTCCCTCCTCCTCCTCCTCCTCCTCCTCCTCCTCCTCCTCGTCCCTCCTCCTCCTCCTCCTCCTCCTCCTCCTCCTCCTCCTCGTCCTGCTTCTCCTCCTCCTCCTCCTCCTCCTCCTTCTCGGGTCGCCTACGGCCCCGGGGGGAAGCCGTGCACCCCAGATCTCCGACGACGTGCTGTTTTCCACACGGGCTCCTTCCCCAGAAACCCCGGCCCCCTGTCCTCAGAGGCCCCCCCAAAGGAGGCCTCCAGAGGGGTCTAGAAGCAGGAGCGCAGAACACGTCCTCGAGCGTCGATCCTCCCCATCGATCCTCGACCCATCGATCCTCGATCGTCGAACGGTCCTCGACTCCCCGTCCGAAGGCCTCGACCCTCGATCCTCCCCCGCCCCAGCCGCGGAGGAGCGCGAGCTCCGGAAGGGCGTCGGCGGCGCCCTGGCGAAAGCGTCCGGCGACGGCTCGCAGCCGCCCGCGCCCTCCTGCGCCGACGCCACCCCGGCTCGGCCCCCGCCCTCTGGGTCCTCGCCTGCTCCCCCCCTCCGTCCACCCAGCGAGCGGTGGCGAAGCGTCCTGGCCCGCCCGGAGGCCCACCAGAGAGTGTTCTCAGAACCCTTTCTGTGGTCTGCACGGAATGTTCCTGAAACATTTCTGGCTGGGACTGTCTTGTTGAGAACATCGGGCACTTGTTCTGGGAACACTGTTTTGTTTCGAGCATGTTCTAAGCATCTTTTGTTTCGAGCAATTCGTGGCAGGCCCAACAAAATGCCGGGACGGTCGGTCCCTGCTCTCTCTTCTCCCCCTCCGTCCACCCAGGCCTCCCAGTGGGGGTCGGAGCAGATGGGGTCGGAGGATCGCGCTGCATCGCCGATTCATCGCCGAGGCGGCACGATATGTTGAGGCCCCCCGATTTTCTTCACGACGATGTCGCCGGTACATCGGCGATGCGGCGCGATCCCTCAACCCCAGCTGCTCGGACCCCATCTGGAAGGCCTCTCGTCCTCTAATCTTCCTCGTGATACGGTCCTCCCGTTGGCCCACCAGACGTGTCGACAGGGCGAGATGGGCATTTCACTTGAGATTTCCTCACCGCTTATGACCCTCAAGCGGAATATGTCCAACAGTTACAAGGATGGAGGTCGGATCGTTAAAAGGCGCCTCGAGCGCCATGCACATTCGTCGCTAAAGTTCCCCAAGTTACAGGGATCGAGGGCGATTGGCTTTCAACATGTGGCTCTCGCCTTAGCGCTGCGCGCATTCCTCGTCAAAGCTTCCAACACTTGTATGGGTAGAGAGCGATTCCTGTTAAGAACGGGACCCTTGCTCGAGACGTCCTCAAGCACAACAGCTGGAAGTGCACAGCAAAACGGGGTTTTCACCTGCCTTTGAATTGTATTATTACCCTACCCCCCCCCGCATGCCCACATCGCTGGAAGGATGAAGGGCAGTTCCCTGTTCAAGACGGGGCTCCTCCCTGGTGGCAGGCTCATGGGGGCGCTCGCCCCTAAGCGGGCGCTCCCCGCAGCGGAGAAGGCAAGCCTGCAGGGTTTCCAGAGGCAGGCACTTGGGATTGGAAGGTGCATCAATGTGTTTGATGCATCCTGGGTATCCTCTGGTCTCTCCTCCCTCCTCCTGCTCCTCCTCCTCCTCCATTATTTTTTCCACTAAATAACTTCTCCCTGTCGCACCCTGGGGCCAGTTTTTAGGGCGGGCCTGGCGTTTCGCCTGAGACTTCCTCACCATTCATGATTCAGAAGCATAAAAAGTGGCAACAGTTTCACAGATGGAGGGCGGGTCGTTTTCAAAATGTGGCTCTCGCCTTGGCGCCCCGCACATTCGTTGAAAACATTTGCAAGAGTTTCACGGATTGAGGGCGGGTCGTTTTCAAAATGTGTTCTCGCTTTAGCGCCGCGCACATTCGTTTTAAACATGTGCAAGGGTTTCACGGATTGAGGGCGGGTTGTTTTCAACATGTGGTCCCATGAGTGCAGCGCACATTATTTTAAAACATTTGAGTTTCACGGATTGAGGGCGGGTCGTTTTCAAATTGTGGATCTCGGTTAGCACCGCGTGCACTCTTCTCAAGAATTCGCAAGGGTTTCACGGATTGAGGGCGGGTCGTTTTCAAAATGTGGGTCTCCCCTTAGCGCCGCGCACATTCGTTTTAAGAATTCGCAAGAATTTCACGGATTGAGGGCGGGCCATTTTCAAAATGTGGTTCTCGCTTTAGCGCCGCGCACATTCGTTTTAAACATGCGCAAGAGTTTCACGGATTGACGGCGGTTCCTTTCCAAAATGGTCCCCCTTAGCGCCGCGCACATCTTTTAACACATTTGGAAGAGTTTCACGAGACCATTTCTTTATTGCTTGGGGCATGACGGGCGTCATGGCCCCCGCCCCCCCCCCGTATGACACAACGCTCCCCCCCCAGTGCGCTCCGGGCACTGCCGCCGTGCGCGCTGGGATCTGCGTAGGTGTCCGCGTAAGAGTCCGCATAGGAGTCTGGTCCGCAGTCGTCGTCGTCGTCGTCGTCGTCGTCATCGCTCGTGGCTCGCCGCTCATCGTCGTCGTGCGCACGGACGCGGCTGGAGCTTGTTATTTGTTCCGGGCCTATCACGGCAATTATCTGAGGGGGTGTGGAGGGGGTCGATGACATCATGCTTCGCGCCGGCGGCGTCTGGGAATGCCAAGGAATGACGGAGGACGGGTAGAACCAGCATGTAGGTGGCGATCTGCACCACAACGCCTGTGTACACCACAGTACCTGCGTGCACCACAGCGCCTGTGTACACCACACCGCTTCTGTACACCACGGCAGCCGCGTGCAACACAGCGTCAGTTTGTGACACCGTGCTCGCGGGCACAACAGCTGCTGTGTACACCGCAGCGCCTGCGTACACCACATCAGCCGTGTGCAACACAGCACCAGTGTACACCGTAATGCCTGCGTGCGTTGCAGTGCCTGTGTACACCACGGCGCCTGTGTGCACCACAGCAACCGTGTGCAACACAGCGCCACACTTGCATATCGAATGTTCGAAAACATCCGTATGACAAAGTGGAGCGCTTGTGGATTCCACAGAAATCAATACAAAGGAAGTTCTCCCGA
Organism: Prorocentrum cordatum; assembly: GCA_963575745.1. NCBI lineage: Eukaryota > Dinophyceae > Prorocentrales > Prorocentraceae > Prorocentrum > Prorocentrum cordatum. The sequence continues at coordinate 12,811 of CAUYUJ010004905.1, read as the reverse complement.
GTCCGCCCGCATCACCCTAACTTCTCCCATCTGCGTCCAGGAGGCTCCAGCTAAATTGGCCGTGCGAGAACCAACTGGACCGATTCAATAGACCATTCTGCGGTGCACTGCGCCCTGAATTGCGCACGTGCGCTGTAGCGCCGCCCCGCACGACGGGGTAAGGAGGAGGAAGAGGAGGAGGAGGAAGAGGAGGAGGAGGAGGAGGCGGAGGAGGAGGAGGACGAAGAGGAGAAGGGTAAGGAGGTGGAAATGGAGGTGGAGGAGGAGGGAAGAGGGAAAAACATCGCATTCGATTTTCAGCATTGTCCTGCACGCAGGCACTGGTGTACAGTCGCGCTGCGTTGCGCGCGGATGCTGTGGTGTAGACAGGCGCTGTGGCGTGCACAGGCGCTGCGGTGCACGCAAGCATTGTGGTGTACACAGGCGCTCTGTTGCACATGGTTGTTGCGGCGTACACCTGTACATAGGCGCTGTAGTGTACGCAAGCATTGTGGTGTACACAAGCGCCAAGCGCTGTGTTGCACACGGTTCTTGCGGTGTACGCAGGTGTTGTGGTGTTCGCGCGCGTTGTGGTGCACGCGAGCGATGTGTACAAATGCGCAGTGGGGCATATCGCCACCTACATTTTGCTCGCGTCGTCCTCGTCGTCGTCGTCGTCGTCGTCGTCGCGCGTCGCTCGTCGCGCGTCGCGCGTCGTGCGCGCGGGCGCGGCTGTGGTGCCGGAGCCACACGGCGGGGGGGGGGGGCGCTACATCATACCCCCCCCCCGCCCCTCCCCCCCCATGACGCCCGTCATCGCCGAACATAAAAAGACGATCTCCACGGATTACCATGATCAACGTACCAGAAATGGTGTTTTGTAAGGATTCAGGATTATGCCAGTGCAATAGTTATGTTGATTCGCGGTGTTGAGATCCTAAAAAATGACGTTTTGGCACGATTCCGGATCGTCAAGACGCAGCAGTCAGGTTGACCCGTGGCGTTGAATTCCGGAGAACAATGTTTTGGCATGCTTCCGGGTCTTCAACAGGTTGTCTTCCAACGAGGCAGTTCCCTCAATGGAAATGAACCGTTGTAGGGGCCTATGAAGAGGGAACTTGGAGGAAGGGTTCATTCCAACATCGTTGATGACTCTTGGGTTTACACTGGTCCTCCTCCTCCTCCTCCTCCTCGTCTTTCTCCTCTTCCCCCTCCTCCTCCTCCTCCTTCTCCTCCTCCTCCTCCTCCTCCTCCTCCTCTTCCTCCTCCCCCGTCTTTCCCTTCCCCTCCTCTGTAGACGCTTTAGACGCATCAAGCAGGCCATCAAACTCGCCAGGCCTGCACGAAGTGGAACTGTCGGCTGAAGACGGCTGCAAAGAGAGAACTTGTGTGTATACATACACATAATTATATAGAGAGGGAGAGAACGAACAAACAAAACGAGAGACAGGGAGAGGGAGAGGCATGGAGCCAGAGGAGAGGGGAAGGGAGAGAGTACACTCCGCTCTGCCGCCGCCTCTCGCCCGTGGCCGCGGCCCTGGCAGAGCACGTGCTGCTCTGCAGGGCCGACGGTGCTCTCGCGACGGGCGCGGGCGCGCGGGAGGGGGCTCACCCCGATTCCCCCGATTCGATCCGACCCGATGTCGCTGGATTCCGATTCCAGTCCGATTCGCTTTCGGATAAGCCGATGTGGGCTCCGACCTCTCCAAGGGAGGCCTAATCGCTAGCCTGCCGATTGCCGCCAGTTCGACTTGTCCCGACTCGGTCGCCGATCTCCGCCGATCCGATCGATTTCGATCGCCGATCCGACTTACCGATCCGATTCTGGGCTCTCCTGGCTTGTTGGTGCGTGCGGAGTCCTATGCCGCATGCTCAGCGGCCCGAACACTCTCTCCTCGAGCTCTCTGTGCGGCTGCCCACCCATGAGCTCCTCCTCCTCCTCCTCCTCGTTCTCCTCCTCGTTCTCCTCCTCGTCCTCCTCCTCCTCCTCCTCCTCCTCCTCCTCCTCCTCCTCCTCCTCTTCTCGAAGGGCAAGAAGGCCCCGAGCGGCTCCCCAGGAGCCGTCTTGGGGCCCCCGATAGTTCCCAAGATGGCTCAACAATTGTCCGAGAACAGCTTCAAAATTGCATGTGAGCAAGTGCAAACCCTGAGATCCTGGCGCTGCAGTTTTTTCACCACGAGCGTCCTCGCTTGATTTCGGGCCCAGGGACCCTCACAGGTCGATCTGGCTCGAAAAATGACGCAGAAAGATCGGGTCCGGGGTCCAGGCATGATTTCTCGCGATGTTGCATTTTTTTGCCAACGTCGGATCTCAGAAAACCAATGACCGAGCGGACAGTGACGCCTGCACGCGCCATGTCATTTGCATCAGCGTAGTGATCGACTTGTACGATTCACGCGCTCTTAATGGAGCGGGTCTGTGATTCGCGTGTTTTGTGCGCGGCGTGCAGCCCATGTGTTAAGTTGTAAGTTCGGTTGGGTGGGATCATCTTTCTCCATTTGTAGCAACAGCAGGATCTTCTTAGGTGGACATCAGAAACGGATATGATGCCCGAGTCTTCACCCCAGGCCTCATGGACACGCTAGACGTTACCGCCGGCGCAGCGTCGTTGGCTGACGCGAGCAGCATAGTTAGCGAGATGGACAGCGATTGTGGGACGCAGTGCCCCTCCCCCTTGCATTATTGCTCGCTCTCCTTGTCTCGAAGAAGAGAAATCTGCAACATTAACTTTTGGCCCTCCGCGTGGATTTCTTGGATCCGCGCTGGGCCCCCCTGGCGCCGCCCCTGGCGCGCTCCGCGTGCCAGGGAGGTGGGTCCAGCGCAGATCCAAGAAATCCGCGCGGAGCGCCAAAAGGTTATGTTTATGCCTTGTCTGTGACAGTGTCGGTCCCAATCCGCAGAGGGGCTGTCCTGGTGAGGGAGCCGGGAGCGCCCTTGCGATGAGGGCGACTGGCCGGGCGGTGCCGCGTGGGCGCGCATGTCTCAGCGTTCATACGACCACCTTATCACTCGGCATCGCTCGGACGCGCGCATTTTTTTCGGCGAGGGCCACGGAGGAGCACATCGGCTCATCTCGCGAAAGGAAAACATAAGTCAGCGCACGACGTCGAAACATGCACGGGGGATGGACGTCCGAGCGATGGCGAGCACAGTCAACCCGCATGGTAAGGATGAGCAGCCTTCACGAGGGTACCCCTGCTTCCCTGCCTCGAGTCCATGCTTAGCCGCTTTCGCTGGCCGCGCCCCGCTCGAAAAGTGTCGACGTGGCCTCCCAGGGCCCTTGCAGCCTTATCGCTCGTCCTTGCTATACGGGTTGACTGCAGGAGGCGCTCCGACGGGGGCCTCGCCTCCGAGAGCTCGAGGAATTCTCGGCGCATACCCCGCCCTGGGCGGAGGCCGGCGGAAGGCCCCGTGCACCGATCGATTGCACGTAAGAGTGACCTTCGCCTGAGTGACCTTTGGGTCGAATCTGAAGCAAAGACATAAGCATCAACTTTGAGCGCTCAGCGGTTTTTTGGGGGGGATCCGTGCTGGACCCCCCGGCGCCGCCACTGGCGCGCTCCGCGCGCCAGTGGAAGGTGGGTCCAGCGCAGATCCAAGAGATCCGCGCGGACCGGCGAAAGTTTGTGTTCACGCCGCCTTCATTTCCTCTATTGCGAAGGCCTGACGGCAGGTGCCGCCGACCCTGAAGACGGCGACGACGAGCAGGAGGAGGATGCTGAGCAGGAGGCGGAGGACGCTTGGGAGCAGGAGGGGGGAGGAGGAGGAGGAGGAGGAGGAGGAGGAGGAGGAGGAGGAGGAGGAGGGAGGAGGAGGAGGAGGAGGAGGAGGAGGAGGAGGAGGAGGGGGAGGGGAGGGGAGGAGGGGGAGCGAGGAGGAGCAGGAGCGAGGAGGAGCGAGGAGGAGCGAGGGGGGAGGGAGCGAGGAGGAGTGGGGGGAGGAGGAAGGAGGAGGAGGAGGAGAGGAGGAGGAGGAGGAGTGGGGAGGAGGAGGAGGAGGAGTGGAATAGGAGGAGGAGGGGAGGAGGAGGAGGAGGAGAGGAGGAGGAGGAGGAGGAGGACGAGGAGGAGGAGGAGGGAGGAGGAGGAGGAGGAGGACGAGGACGAGGAGGAGGAGGCCTCGTGGAGGCCTTTTGAGGCTTCCTGGGGGTCTCTTGGGGGCTTCTTGGGGCTTCTTGGGGGGCTTCTTCGGGCCTCTGGGGGTTTCCTGAGAGCATCTCAGGCCGAGGGCTCGAAATGTTCGTTCGGGTCTCCCGTCTGGGCTCCTCGTTGGAGCCGTCTTGGGGGCCTCTTCGGCTCTCTTGGAATCGTCTTGGACGGTCTTGGGGCCCTCTTGGGTCGTTTTGGGGCTCTCTTGGAGGACTCTTGGGGCGGTCTTGGGGGCCTCTTGGCTTGTCTTGGATCGTCAAGAAGTTCACAAGGTGACAACGCCAAAATCTTAAACAAAAACACGGGAAATCTATGATGTTTGCTCCTGGAGGCCGTCTTGGAAGTACTCTTGGAGGCTTCTGGGTGCGTTGTGGAAGCCTAATTATTGCGCCGTCTGAAAGTTACTCTGACGACTCATACCGATACTTTAGCGATAAGGAACCCTCGAGGATCGTCTTGGGGACATCTTGGGGCAGTTTTGCCGTGCCCTGCCGTTTTTCTTGGCCGCTTAATCGCCCGAGGGGCCCCCGGGACCCCTCCCGCGGGACCCCCCCGGCACACCCCGACCCCCCCAGGACCCCCCCCCCGGGACCCCCCCCGGGACCCCACCCCCGGGACCCTCCCCCCTCCTGGCGGGGAAGGGATCAAAGGGAAGGGGCTTCCCCTCGACTCAACTACAACGTTGCTCAATTTCGCTGTGGCTGGCGCGTTCGAGGAGGAGAACCCGATGAAAGTGGGATTGGCTCTTCATACCAATACTTTAGCGATAAGGAACCCTCGAGGATCGTCTTGGGGACATCTTGGGGCAGTTTTCCCGCGTCCTGTGGCTTTTCTTGGCCGCCCAACGACCCGAGGGGGAGTCGTATCTGCCCCGGGACTCCCTCCCCGGGACCTCCCCGGGACCCCACCCCCGGGACCCTTCCCCCCCCCCACAGCGGTGAAGGCATCAAAGATAAGGGGCTTCCTTTCTACTCAACTACAACGTTGCTCAATTCGCTGTGGCTGGCGCGCTTGAGGAGGAGACCCCGGTGAAAGTGGGGGAGCGGCGACGAGCCTCGGGAAAGGGGGGAAGCGAGCGGCGAAGGCGACGACGACGACGACAACGACGACGACGACGACGAGTCTAACGGAACAGCCTCTTCCACACGCCGACAGGGTCGGTGGATTTGGTGCGGGCACAGAGAGGTCCCCAGATGGCTGAACGCGAAGCGGTATGCAGCAGCGGCTTGCACGTCCAGGTTTGGTGCCCCCGCGGCCTTCAAGAAGCCGCGCACGAAAGGCCACTCCTTGCCCAGGGTCACTCCTGCGTGTAGCCGTAACGAGGACGGCGTCGCCGCTGGAAGGTGAGAGCCCCGAATCACCAGCGCTGGGGGCGGTCAGGGGTAGCTACAGATTCGCGCCTCGGCCCAAGCCGGAGATGCCCCAGACCGCAGTTATCACGGACAACTCAGGCGTCCAACCCTCCAGAATCATGAGGGCTGAGGGCAGTCAGGGGTAGCTACGGGTTCGTGCCTCGGGAGCCCAAGCCGGGGTTACCCCGGCTCGCAGGTCTCTCAGATAATTCGGGCGTCCAACCTTCCCGAATCATCAGGGCTGGGGGCAGTCAAGTGTAGCTACAAGTTCGCGCCTCGGGGGCCCAAGCCAGAGTTACCCCAGACCGCAGTTATCATCCTGGATAACGCGGACGTCACCTCTCCCGAGTCATCAGAGCTGGCTTCGTGCCTCGAGGGCCCAAACCGGAGTTGTTCCGGACCGCAGTTATCCCGGATAATTCGGGCGTCCAAGCGTCGCCGTCGGAAGGTCGGCGAAAGGGAACGCTCTTCCCCAACAGTGGTCAATCCCAGGGTTCCAACGGCTCTGGAGGTGGCCGTATCACGGTACATCATCCCCCAGCAGATTGTGGTCAGGGAAAGTTGTGCATTCTCAAGACCACCAGGGCAGCAAGGTGCGCCCGAGCGTGTGCATATATGCATGCTTTATTGGCCTGCGTGCAAGTTCCGTGGCAGTACACGCAGTTACGCACCTTCTCGCACGCGCATGAATTGCGTGCGCACGCATGGACAGCAACACACGTGTTGCGGGGTGATGTGGCTGAGCGCAGTGAGCGGAGACCCTTAATCTTTTCTGGCAATCTTGGGCTGTGAATAGGGGAACGAAAAATGGTATAAACATAAAAGCTCGGAGGTCCGCGCGGACCTCCGAGTTTTTCCCTACCTAGGCTCTGCCTAGAAGGGTTCTTGCTCTCTAGCTTAAAGGGGCCGGGCAGTGGAAAGCGCCCCGGGCGGTTCCCCCAGTCCCCTGGGAGCCAAGCAAAAGCAACAGCAAAGGTAAAAGCAAGCGCGCGGTTCCCCCAGTTGCGCTCCCTGGGTGCCAAGCAAAAGCAAAAGCAAAGGCAAAAGTGAAGGCAAAAGCGAAGGCAAAGCAAAAGCATAGCATAGCATAGCACAGCACAGCATAGCATAGCATAGCATAACATAGCATAGCGCAGCATGGCATAGCGCAGCATAGTATAGCGCAGCATAGCATAGCATAGCCTAGCCTAGCCCAGCATAGCATTGCGCAGCATAGCATAGCATAGCATAGCAGAGCATAGCATTGCATAGCAAAACATAGCATAGCGCAGCACAGCATCCATTACTGCTGCTGCTGCTGCTGCTGCTGCTGCTATATCTCTCTATATATGTGTACTATATAGATATGTGTGTGCGCACGTATGTTCCATGCTACTACTACCGCTACTGTTACAACTACGACGATGAGGAGAAGGAGGAGGACGGCGTTTACCGCTCCTAGTAATGTTGCTTTCCTAGAGGCTCCAACTCCTAGGTAGGGCCGCACTGGGATAATTATGTTTCTGCCTTTTTTCGTTCCCCTAGTGAAAAGGGCGAGCAGGAAAGCCACGAGGAGGAGGAGGAGGCGGAGGAGGAGGAAGCTGAGGCGGATTCGGCTTCGAGTATTTTCGTCTCGTCGAAGGCTGTCTCTGACACATTATATGCGAGGCCCTTCTCCTCCTCCTCCACCTCCTCCTCCTCCTTCTCCTCGTCCTTTCGGCCGTCGTGTCCTCAAAAGAGGCGGCGGAGAGAGAGGACGCAACGCGCTCGAAGCGAGCGCGCTAGCACACGCCTCCGGCCTGAGAGGCCCGCCGCCAGAGGTCCCCGAGGTCTGTAGATCCCCACTGGTTTCCATCGGGGTAGGGTCATGGCGCCAACATCGCAGAGCGGATTTCGTTCGGGAAGCGATAGGATGGGCCCGGAGTGTCCTGGAGAATTTCGTGAGTCTCTCGGGGGTGCGTTGGGGCCCCCCTGGCGGCGTCTCCCGCGCTGCCCCATGGTATGCTTCGAGCGCCAGGGGAGGGGGTCTGTGTGCATGTTAGCGTGTGTGTGTGTGTGTGTGTGTGTTCCTTGTAGGTCCCTCCTGCCGTCGCCGGGCGTTCCTCCTCTTTCCCCCGCGCATCGCGGCTTAATTCGCATTTGTATGTCCAACATATGCTTTTCCGCCAGCGCAGTCACTCTGCCAGCCGCCGACGATAAAAGTGTGTTCCCTAAAGGTCCCTCAAGGCCAAAACTGGACAATAACGTCCCAAAGTTTTCTGACACGGGAGGATCGAATCTCAAAAGACCCCCTCGTGGCTGCCTCTTGAGGCATCCTAGGGCCCTCCCCAGGGTCTCTCAAGGGCCTCTTGGGGGCCTCTGTGGACGTCTTGGGGCTCCTTGGGCCGGTTCGGGGGACACTTGGCCCGCCTGGCGCCTTCGGAGGCCGTCCCAGGGGCCTCCCTGTGCCGTTTTGGCGCCCTTGTCAGCATTTCAGGGCCGTCTTGGGGCCCTCCTTGGAGTCCCTTGGGCGATCTTTGGGTCCTTTTAGGCCGACTTGGGGCCTTCTCGGAGGCCTCTTGGGCTGTCTTGGAACTATCTAGGCAGCGGTCGGAAACCCCAACAGGCGAGAATCTCAAAATCCATGAGACACCTGCAGAATCGTTCGTTTGGAGCTCCTCGGGCTCTTCTGGAGGGCCTCGCGGAGCCCTCTTGGGCCATGTGGAGACCTGATGGGCAGTCTTGATGGCGTCTTGGGGCCGTCGCTGGGGCCCCTTGAGCCGTCAAGGGCCATCGTGGGCCGTCTTGATGTCATCGTGACTGTATTGGAAGCCGTGTTGGCTGCCAGTTTGGCCGCCCGGAGGCATCTGGAGGCCGAAAGGAAACCGCCGAAAGAAGGCCAGGCAGCACATGCAGGGGGAACGATGTTCCAGGCACGCGCGCAGCGAGGGGGGCAGGGCTGCCCTAGAAAACTTATCCAATCTTCCCAAACTGTGTGTATTCCCTCTCCCCCATCACTCTTACCTCTCTTTACCGCTGCCCCTATCGTCTCAGGCACTGGAACATCCATCTTGGATACAGGACGGAGCAGCGCTAAGGGGTAAAACTTTTTACTGCTGTCATCCTTGCTCTACCTGCGGATCCCGTTCGGACGGACGGTCGGGCCTTCCGGTTCCGCCCCTCCGTTCACAGCAACCATCGAAGAGCATTCTAACACGCCCTAGCGGGCACAAGGTCCAGCGGCGGATGGCGGGAAACGCCTTCTCGGAAGGAGAAGTTGGTGGGATTTATTTGGGGCAAATTGTATTAAGAATTGATGGAAAGGAGCCGGAATGCGAGGGGCCACGGGCTCGCTATTGCAGATGAGATCTCGCTTGGCGGAGTCCCCTTCTGAACGGCAGTTTCGCTCGAGACATCCCCGACACGTTCAGATGTTGAAGGACCTGTGTTCAGACGGTATGTGTTGAAAATAAGTCTATCGCTCGAGACATCCTCGGTACCTCGAGATGTTGAGATCGCTCGCGAGACCGCTCGGGATATGAAAGGTGTGCGTTTCGTGCGATATATCATCGGAGAGTGGAGACGTTGAGCTCGCTTGCGGGATCTGGCGCGTGACGGGAAGCTCCTTTTCGGAACGAGTAGGTGATGGGAATTTGTTAGGCGGGTAAGGGACGAGGGCCGAAAATCGCAAGTCAGCATTCGTTCGGAGGATCACGGGACGCGCCTGTTCGGACCGAGAGGGATGTTAGAGGGAATTGGGCAGAGAACAAATCGAGAGCTAACATGCAATGAGCATCAGGCTCGCCGCTGCAAATTGTCGATTGCTCCGCGAGTCCCCACTTAAATGTGCGTTTCGCTTGAGGCATCCTCGGAACAATGAGACGTTGAAGGGTCTTTGGTTGAAATGCTGTATATTTAAAACGGGGCTCTTGCTCTAGGCTTCCGCTAACACGTGAGATACTGAGATCGTTCTCGAAATCGCCCGATTATTCAGAACTGGCCGCTTCGCTCGCGAAGTCATCGAGCCAACGAGATGTTGAAAAATCCGCGGTTAAGACGGTCCGCGTTGAAAATGAATCTTGTTCGAGACATCCTTGAATTAGCCTGGCGAAGGACCTAACCATATGCAGTTGCGCAGACCGCAGGTGTACGTATCGTCCTCGGTGAGCCTCTCTCTGGGGCTACGGCGCGTGTGACGGGTGTGCCAAAATTGGCACGGGTACGCCATGCGGACGTTGCCACCAGAGCCGTCGGTGCACCCCCATATGAGGCCACAAAACCAGTTAGCGGTGCGCCGAAATGCAATGTGAAAGCACGCGCGGGCGCTGCCAATCAGGCTTTTGAGGGCCACGAAACGTGGAAGGGATGCGCCGAAATGAAGGGTGGAACTGCGTGCGGAACTTGCCACCTGGCGCCCTGGGTGGAACACTCAATGGGGTTACGAAGCGTGTGAGGGGAGCGCCGACGTGGAGGTGGAACTGCATGCGGACCCTGCCACGGGGGCCTTCGGTGGAGCACCGCATAGGGCCACGAAACGTGTGAGGGGTGTGCCGAAGTGGGGATTGAACTGCATGCGGACCCTGCCGCTGGGGAGTTGGATGGAGTACCTTATGGGGCCACGGAACGTGCGAGGGGTGCGCCGAAACGGGGGGGTGGAGCTGCATGCTGACCCTGCCACTGGGGATTTGGGTGGAGCACCCTATGGGGCCGCGAAGCGTGTGAGGGGTGCGCCGACATGGGGGTGGAACTGCACGCGGACCCTGCCACGGGGGCCTTCGGCGGAGCACACTATGGGGCCACGAAACGTGTGAGGGGTGCGCCGAACTGGAGGGGGAACTGCATGCTGACCTTGCCACGGGGCCTTCGGTAGAGCACCCAATGGGGCCACGAAACGTGCGGCGAGGGGTGCGCCGACATGGGGATGGAACTGAATGCGGACCCTGCCACTGGGGCCTTCGGCGGAGCACCCTATTGGGCCACGAAACGTGTGAGGGGTGCGCCGAAATGGGGGTGGAACTGCATGCGGACCCTGCCACTGGGGATTTGGGTGGAGCACCCTATGGGGCCACGAAGCGTGTGAGGGGTGCGCCGACATGGGGGTGGAACTGCATGCGGTCCCTGCCACTGGGGCCTTGGGTGGAGCACCCTATTGGGACACGAAACATGTGAGGGGGCCCGGGGTGCGCCGAAATGGGGGTGGAACTGCATGCGGACCCTGCCACTGGGGATTTGGGTGGAGCAAACTATGGGGCCACGAAACGTGTGAGGGGTGCGCCGACATGGGGGTGGAACTGCATGCGGTCCCTGCCACTGGGGCCTTGGGTGGAGCACCCTATTGGGCCACGAAACGTGTGAGGGGCCCCGGGTGCGCCGAAATGGGGGTGGAACTGCATGCGGACCCTGCCACTGGGGATTTGGGTGGAGCACCCTATGGGGCCGCGAAGCGTGTGAGGGGTGCGCCGACATGGGGGTGGAACTGCATGCGGACCCTGCCACGGGGGCCTTCGGCGGAGCACCCTATGGAACACGAAACGTGTGATGGGTGCGCCGAACTGGAGGGGGAACTGCATGCGGACCCTGCCACTGGGGCCTTCGGCGGAGCACCCAATGGGGCCACGAAACGTGTACGTGGTTCGCGACATGGGGGTGGAACTGCATGCGGACCCTGCCACTGGGGCCTTCGGCGGAGCACCCTATGAGGCCACGAAACGTGTGAGGGGTGCGCCGAAATAGGGGTGGAACTGCATGCGGACCCTGCCACTGGGGCCTTCGTTGAAGCTCCCTGTGGGGCCAGGGAGGAGGGAGGGAAGGAAGAAGGAAGGAGGGAGTGAAGGAGGGAGGGAGGGAACGCGGGGACCGTCTCTTCAAAACGAGGACCCAACACCAAAGGATGATTGGGAAAAAACGAGATGCTGGAGCGGGTGCGAAACCCGGCGAATTCTGAGGAATGGGCGTTTTGCTCGAGACATCCTCGAGGAGTTGACTTCGGAGGGGACTCCGAGATCATCAAAACGGCCGTTGCGCTCGACACACCGCTTGTTTTCGACTTCGTCTTGGCTCCGGGTCCCCACGGCGGCCCAAAAAGTTCCAGCGCGGCTTACGATGCATCCACGACGACCCAATAGGGACTCAGGGCGGCTCCTAAGACGGGCAACGTAGCCCAACACGGCCCAAGATGACCGGCTGCACGTAATCGGTGCGAGATCGAGCACGGAGAATTGCACGTAAACATTGCAAGTTTGAGGGTTGCACGTAAAAGCTACATTATCGATGATTGTGTTACAGTCTACATGCAATCGAACGTTGCTGCGCAAATGGCCCTCGAAAGAGCAGCATAGCCCAAACGGCCCATGACGAGCTGCGCGTAAGCGGTGTGAGATCGAACACGGAAAATTGCACGTAAATTGTACAAGCTTGAGGGCTGCACGTAAACGGCACGCTATCGATCGTTCGGTGGTTCCGTTTACGTGCAACCTCTTGTTTTGCACAATTGTGCAGTTTACATGCAAACGACCGCAGCTGCGCAAACTTACGCTGTACACCCCTCGAGCCCGTTTCCCCCAGAACAGGCCCCGCACGCACGCCGTGCATTCCCCCGCGCGTCCCCCCCAGACACACGCCCCGCACGCACGCCATGCACCCGCCCGCCCCGCCCGCCCAGCACACACCGTGCGCACACGCGCGCACGCACGTATACGGCCGCACACACACACACACAGCCGCATGCACAGGCACACACATGCACACGCATGCACGCACACGCATGCACGCACACGCGCACACACACACTCACACACATATATATACATCTATATACACGCACGCACGCACACGCACACGCACACGCACGAATACACGCGCGAATACACGCACATACGCACACACACACACACACACACACACTCACGCATACAGGCACATACGCACACACATACGCAGGTGGCGCACTACAGCTGACCAAAGCAACCACAGGCAACCATTAAAAACCCGAGCTAGAGGCGGTAACCATCGGAGCATCGAGGGACAGGGCTGGACCTAAACGCTCTTTTGTTGGACTTCGGCTGTGCTGTGTTGTTCGTTTTGGCATGGAGTTACGGGAAACAGTGAGAGCAAAACGAAACACAAAACGTACACAATCCGAAAGGCAACGTTTAGGTCCAGCCTTGTCGAGGGAATCCCAACGGATGCACCCCATGTGCGCACATTTTTGTTGGAAACAGGTTTTGTGCGAGCGTGCGCACGCAAGGCGCAGAGGAGCGGCGCTTTTCCCGTTCTTGGTCGGTTAGGTTGTTTCTTGCCGAGGAGGGGAGCCCATACAAAAGCATCCCCCCCTCCTCGTCCCGCTCCCCCTCCCCTCCCCCTCCTCCTCCTCC